>JAWNNP010001940.1:0-81450 GCA_035044805.1 Leucophenga maculata
AACACGAATAAGGTCTGAATGAATACAGAGTAAACCATTGTACATAGTTAAAGCAAATTTGTAATGAAAAAATGGTGTGACATCTAAATCTTCTGGTTTCAGGTTCTCTGGCCATCCATGTTTTACGAAAGAAATAACTTTACTTAAAATTTTATCTAATTTAGTAAATTCAATAATTGTTTTTCCATTTCTGTAATATTAAATACAGATTCTTGTTTGTCGAAAAATTCGTCAGTACCCAAAGGAAGACGTGAAAGTGCATCAGCATTTTCATGTTGAGTTGTACTGCGATACCTTATATCAAATTGTTGTTATTATTTAACGCAACGATTTTGTATTGTTGTTGCTTACTGTTTCAAAGCATTTTTTTTTTTTTTGCTGTTAGACAAATTTACTGTTTAGTTGCATTGGGATTTACAGTGCTAGCTAACACTAGGCTCCTTGGTAATTTTTGTGTAACTAATTTTTACGATATTAAATTCAGTTTTGAATTGCTACGTTACGCGTTGCCAATACAAAAACAAGATCTGTAATGAGAAATTCTTGTTGTGTTGGCTTTGCGATAACGTTTCGTACTGCAAATGTGCTGGGCTTACAGACCGCGTTCTTGATGCTACCAAAGAACGTAAAGGTTTGCGCTGGACTTGCAATAAATGTAGATCGACGGAAACTGAGATTTTTACATTCATGAAGCAGACTAGAGACGGTTTCACAAATCTCAAGCTCGATTTTAAGGCTATGTCTGACAAGTTTCTGAAACTTGAAAAATGTTTTAGTGACATAAAATGTCTAAATTCTTAACTAATTGCACCTATTGAACCGGTAACTCCAACTGTTCCGATAGTCACATCGACTTTGCTACTCCAATAGCTTATTTCGAGGAAAACTCAGAGGGGTCTATAGCTGAACTGATGTCAGTTGAAAAATTCTCTAAGGAAAGTCAATTTGTATCCGGTGACATTGCAATTATCGTAGTCAATCCAGCGACTACACCGATTTCTGCCATCTGTGGAGCAACCTGTTATTGATGGGGCAGCAGTACGTGCTGACCCTTTCATTGTTCCGCCTACTCCGATTGCACCGATCCCACTGGTCTTACTGTGGTTGCTCCGCGTAAGTCAATATTCATTTCTCGTCTTATAGCAACCACCACTGAAGCTGATTTTAAGAATTATATTAATTCGCAGCTTGATTTTACCCCAAACGTTTCGTTTTCGAAATTAAATTGCAATTAGACTCGCTCGATTTCGTCTTTTAAGGTGATTGTTCCGGTGTCGCTTTTCGATACTCTCCTGCCCGCTAATTTTTGGCCGAAAGGCATTGTTGTGCATGAATACCTTTATAAAAATAAGCGTGCATCAGAGCAAAACGCTGTTGAATTGCCCAGTACTTCTTCTAAACTATCAAAAAACTAAGTTCACTTTCTTTCCTTATTCACTATCAAAATGTGAGAGGGCTAAGAACAAAACTTAGAGATCTGTACCTTAAAAGTTTATCTGAAAGTGCTGACGTCATTGTTTTTACTGAAACATGGCTTCAACCTCATATCTTAAATTCTGAAATATTCTATGACAACTTTGTTTCATTTCGAAAAGATCGTCCTAATCGAAATGGTGGAGGTGTACTGATATCTGTTAAATCATCTCTGACGGCTGAAGAAATTTGCATTTCCAGTATAGCTTTCGAGTTTATATGTGTTAAAATTTCATTTTGTGATTTTAACATATACATTACGTGCTCATATATCCCTCCTTCTTCGGATATGAGTATTTACTTGCTTCATACTACAGCGATTTCATATATAGCTACACGTTTACATCATAAAGATCATATTATAGTTATGGGAGACTTTAATTTACCCAATATACAATGGTCTATGACGGATGATTCTTTCATTTTGATACCAAAGGGCAACAATGATTTTCTAGATAATCTTCTTGATTTGTCTTTGCAACAGTGTAACAACATTTTCTATATTTCAGATCGGTTTCTGGATCTGGTTTTTGTTGACAATGGTTTTAATATATTCGTTGAGATAATACTTCCGGTAATATCACCAGAAGATAATCCTACTTTGCAGCTTTCTTTTCAGCTCGATAAAGTTCCTCGTGTGGGGAATTTTAAATCTCTTCAACGTGTCAGATGTTTTAAGATGTTAAATCAGCTGTTATTCAGTACTGATTGGACTCAACTGACGTTAAAGCGGCAATGAATATTTTCTATTTAACCATTTTCAATTACTTTGACAGATGCATTCCTTACACAACTGTATCAAATTCAGCCAATAAGTTCTCTTCCTTGGTTCTCTCGTAGCCTCAGTCGTTTAAAAAATATTAAATCTCGCCTTTTCGAAAAGTAAAAAGAAAACTGTTCCACTGTCGATTACAGTAAATTTTCTATTGCACGCTCTAACTTTAACTCATTAAAGAAACAATGTTACGCTGTTTATTTATTGAGAGTCAAAATCAATGTGCGCAATAATCCTAAAAGCTTTTCCAACTTTGTCAATATTAAGCGTAAAATACAGCTTTTCCCGCTAACTTTCGTCTTGATAGTAATAAAGCATCCTCTGATTCTCAGATAACGGATTTGTTTGCTTCTTTCTTTTAATCTACATACACTAATTTTTCTTCTAATCGTTCAATATAGTATCTCTATGTTATCCCATCCTACGACTATATATCATCTCCTGTAATTACCGTATCTAATGTGCTTATTTCTCTTAAATCTGTTGCATTTCCATGTCTCCATGGTCTTGATAATACTCCTAGTTGTATACTTAAGAAATGTGCTAGCTCTATTTGTGTTCCATTATCTTTTCTTTTTTCACTTTCTTTAAAACAGAGCAAATTCCCAACTCTTTGGAAACAATCTTTTATTATCCCTTTACACAAGAAGGGCAGTAAGTCTGATGTCTCGAATTATAGAGGTATTGTTAAACTAAGTGCCATACCTAAATTATTTGAATAAATTATCACTGATCAATTGCAACGATCGGTTATGTCATTAGTTAGTCCTTTGCAACATGAATTTGTTAAAGGCAGATCCAATTGTACCAACTTTTTAGAATTCACTTCTATCCTAAATAAAGGTTTTGAGTCTGGCCGCCAGACTGATGTTATTTATACAGATTTTAGCAAAGCTTATGACAGTGTATGTCATAGTCACCTTATACATAAAGTTGTAATTTTGCACAATAAACTATGCTTGCCACGATTCAGTTCGGTCTCTCTGCTACACCTATAACAAATTTTCTGAACGTCAATAAATTATAATTTCATTTTTCCATTTTTATCTTATGATTTGTAATTGCGACTGCTTGGACCAATCCATGGCTGTGAGTTGAGGCACAGTCAGTCAACTGGGCGACCAACCAAAAATCCTCCAACGGGTCTGAGTGGTCGTAATTTTCCTCCTATTGTAGAGATAAGTTAGAAAATAGATGTTCAGTAAGCAGCTTAGTCTTAAATGTTTGTAATGCAACTGATTAAATTTATGTAATTGTAAATAATAAATAAATGCATGATCATTCTAGATTACTGGCTTGACCTTGAAAATTCTAAATGGCGGAACCAATAGACGAGACGAGTGTCTTAAAAATGGCTTGGATTCGCTCAAAACTTGTTACTCAGGGGTTTTTGTGGTCACTGAAATCGAATTTTATATTAGTTTTAAAAAATTCAAAATGGCGAGTTCAATATGACGGATGAATTTTTAACATATGTAGGGAATTTTATGAAACTAGTTGTTTAGTGTATTGTTAATGACAAGATATTGAAATATAAATTTAGTTTTCCAAAATTTTAATGGCGGATCCAAAATAGTTGACAAATTTTCAAAAAATTTAGACATTTTCAAAAAAAATCGTATTTGAGGTTATTGATGTTTTCATATTTGAACTGTTCTATTTTTCAATTACCTTTCTTCCTAGTGTTTGATTGTATTTAATGTTTGTATTTAATGTAGCTGTTAAGGAATGAATAGACTGCACTTAATTAGCACTTTCACAAGAAAAATAATAAATATGCGACAATCATTCGCTTAATTAGCTTAATAACAATTTATATTCATATTTGAACTGTTCTATTTTTCAATTACTTTTCTTCCTAGTGTTTGATTGTATTTAATGTTTGTATTTAATGTAGCTGTTAAGGAATGAATAGACTGCACTTAATTAGCACTTTCACAAGAAAAATAATAAATATGCGACAGTCATTCGCTTAATTAGCTTAATAACAATTTATATACAGCTTAAACATTATATTAATTTAAAATTACTTAGTTAATAACAAATAATATGCAATGCACACCTGCACTGTTGAGGTGTTCAGTGAGAACATAAACTTAATTGTGATATTTACGTTATGCGTTTTCAAAAATAGAATTGGTTCAAAAGCCGGAATCAGAACAGCTTATTTATGCTAAACATTTTAGCGATACCGAACTCCAATTGTAAAACCCTTCGGATATGTTTTTCAAAATATGCAACATACATTACATACATACATACTATAATCGCAACACTTTTTGAATAAAATGAGCATCAATTGAATATATGTAAATATAGAATGGGCTTCTGCATAAAACAAACAAATTTTAAATAATCTGACTGGTTTGCTGTCATTTATAGCTGTCACAACCACACATACTTATTTAAATGTCCTTCAATCGTCGTTCGGTCACGGCCGCATTCCGAAAGGCACTGGCACCAGTTGTTTTGAATGCAAAGTATGGAGCGCTCTCTCCATTCCTCGTCATTCCAACGCATGCCCGATCGTCGTATATTGCATCGTTCTCCAATCAAGTTTGGGCTCACATACAAACCATGCGTGCTGAAGCTCTTTCATCCATTCGAGTAAGGTGTCCAGCACAGTGCAACCGATGGAATTTTATGCACTATGGACTTTGTCAACATCATCGAATAGCTCGTACAGCCTTCGGTTCATACGGGACCCAAACTCGTCGCCGACTTTAATAGGACGAAAAAGCCATCTCGTCTAACTCAATCACGGTCCATGCCTCTGCGCCATGCAGTAGGACCGGGAGTATCAGCGTCTTATAGATCTTGATTTTCGTCTTCCGAGAGATGGCTTTACTTTTTATTTGCTTGCTCAGCCCAAAATAGCATTTATTTACATGCGCGATTCTTCGCCAGATCCCCAGGCTGACGTTGTTTTTGCTGGTCATTTCGGATAAAAGATAGACGAAATTTTCTACAACATTGAAGTTGAAATTTTCCATCGTAACCCACCGTATAAGACGCGATGAAGGAATGCAAGAAGACACCAAGTACTTCGCCTTGTCCTCATTCACCTATAGACCCATAAACCGATACTGTTTTTCAATCTCTGAGAACGCCTTGCTGACTGGCCGCTGCTGTGTACCAATATTATCAATATTATCCGCGTACGCGAACAGCATCACTTTCTTTTGGAAAATCGAGCCCGACATATTCCGTATATACGGGCCCTGGCGTAGGATGTATTCCATCAGCAGGTTCAAAAAATCCCACGACAGCGTATCACGCTGCCTGAAAACTCTCTTGGTATCAAATGGCTCGGAGAGGATTCTCCCTACCCTGATAACGCTTTGTGTATGTGATAACGACATCATGCAAAGACGAACGATCTTTGCAAATAGGGCGTCAAAAACTTCGATGCCGTGACAAAAGCAGCTTTATAATCGACTATCATTAACTGGTGGTTCCGGTGACATTTCTCTATCGACGGAAATGTGCGTTTCATCGCCTCCAAGTAGGTTAAAAAAATGATTTCGCCATAATCTAGTGATTCCAGTTCATCCGTAACCACATTTAAATTTTCGTCTTCGTTTAAAACCGTCGGTCAGACGCTTGACCGTTTGATAGAATTTCCAAGCTCCATTTCTGTCACATAACCTCTTAACATCCTCAAAGTCCCGCCTTTCTTGCACCTGAAAAGGCGTTTCACCTCTCTCCGTTTTTCACGATATCGCTCTCTAACAGCTGGCATTGCTCCCGACTGCAAAGTTCGCTGATGGAAAGCGTTCTTCTATTGAGTAGCATTGCGACACTCCTCGTCGTACAAAGAATTAGTCAAAGGTTTTGTATAACCAATGACCTCCTTGGCAGCCCTATCCCTGGAGCGGGTGATATGATGACAAATATATTGAGAATACGGAGTGTTTTTCTGGACTACGTTTGTCGACGATAAACATTAACATAAAAATGTTTTACATATTATTTTTTGCTGTGAAATTGTTGTAAACGACGCACTCCATTAAATAAATGACCTCTAGGACAGATGCGTGTTTTATATGTTTGTGTACAACAGGAGCAGGAGCACAAGATATGCAGCAGTCAGTACAGGATATGTGTTTGAAAAAGCTTCGGCGGCCTGCTCAGATTGCAACTTGGCGAGGTTTGGCTTTCGTTGCAAGTTGGGAAATGCGGCGTACACCATGCTGAGCGAAGTGCGTAACTTGGCTGCAACAAGATAGTGATCCGAGTTAATATTGGGACCACGTAACGTTCGCACGTCCAACACGCTCGATGCGTGCCTTCCTGAAATCAGAACATGATCAATTTGGTTGCGTGTAGGCCGTCATCATAGGGTTCCATTCGAGGCTTCCTTTTTGTTTTGACTTTAGTTAATTTTTTTACGTTGGCGGCTCCCAAGCTCAGCGCACCAACCGCTAATAGAGGGTGGGTGATTGTCACCTTGTCACAGTTAGCTCACCTCGGAACGGCTGTTTAGAGACCACAAACCTACTGGCTGCGAAGCTGTCCAGCAACGACAACAACAACAACAATGACAATGACAACTACATCAACAAGTGTATCCTTCTGTAATGTGACAGCATCTATAACTTCTTCAAACGCCGTTTTGAGTAACATCTGTCAACTGCAAGTGTCTGTTAAGCAAAGCCAACAATTGCATGGCTCCAATGCCCTGAATGTAGGCCCAATTAAAACGCCAGATTTAGCTAAAGTAAACTGGCAATCCGCAACTATTAAAAGGCCTCCACCACCTCGTACCTTGAATGGAACCACGAAGAAGGGAAGAATGCTGGCAGATAACATTAAACCCCTGGAAAGACCTACCACGTCGAAAAATCGATTCGCTATATTAGCTAACGCTGATGATGAAAGCAACGGCGCTAGTTTGATTGTCCAAGCTGAGGACATGGTCCTTGAAGTTGATGCAACGCTTGAGGACATCAGGGAAGACAGCCAACGCAGAACTCGAAAGCCACCACCGATCAACATTGAAAATGTCAGCGATGCGCATTTAATGGAGCAGGAGCTCGGACTTGTTTTCGAAAAAAGCAGTTTCTCCTTTAAAGTTTTAAGAAACGGAACTGTAAGGGTCTATACAGAGGACTCCGACTCGTATCACCAGCTGGTGCGTTATCTGAAGGATCGCGGCACTCAACACTTCACATATCAACTTAGAGAGGACAAACCTTACAAAGTTGTTGTCTGTAACTTGGCCAGCACCACACCCCACTCCACTATAAAGGATGCTTTTTTGGCTAATGGGCATAAAGTCTCTGGTGTACATAGTCCTAGACCGAGCAAAATTATCACTACGGAAAATGGAGTAGACACTGAAAAGATTTTGCCAAATAATTATTTCTTTGTCGACTTAGTCCAAGCGCCTAACAACAAGGATGCGTAAATTATCCAGAGAATTGGAAGGCAGAGGGTAATAATTGAGAGCACACTAAAAATTACTGTTTGAGGCAACTTATGTGTGGAAAATGTCACTAATAATTGTAAAGCTGTACAGCAAGACCATTGTTGCACTAACTGTGGCTAGAACCACGCAGCATGGAGTAAGGACTGTCGAGTATACAAGTCTAAGGTAAGCAGTAAAAAGCCAAGCATCTCCACTGCTTCAAAACCTACCAAGGCAAAACACAACTCTATTCGATTAGATTCTGTCCCGACTGCGCTAGTAAGAGGAGACATATCGTATGCTGATACATTGCGTACCGGTTTAAAAATATCAAATCCTCCTAGAAATGTCGTCAGAGAGGGCAATTGTTCCGTGTCCTACCAGCAAAAAGAATCGGTTTATTCACCAGGCAACAGCAGCAGACTGGAGGCTGCCATTGAGGCCTTAACGGCGAAAGTGGATATATTACAGCTTATGTTTAAGGAACTACAAGAAACCAATTAGTTCCTTAAACAAATGTGCCTGAGCCTACTACAAAGCAAAAAGTGATGGCTAACAAACTAAGTCTCGGATTATGGAACGCCCGAGGGCTTTTAAGTCATCTGGAAGAGCTCAAATGTTTCCTAGCAGAGCATAGCGTAGACGTAATGCTGATCACCGAAACCTGGCTGCAGCCTGGAGTCTCCGTATTTATCCCCGGTTTTGAAATCCATAAGGCGGACCACCCAAGTAACAGACAAAAGGGGAAAGCGGCGGTGCTAGTCAAGCAGCAGGTATCGCATTTCCAGCACGAACCTCTCAGATAGGATAAAATTCAAATGGCTACCATCCAAGTTCCCACCAATAGGGGTGAACTGATTATTTCCGCATTGTACCTTCCTTCGCAATTTCCTTGGTCTGCAGCCGACTTTGAGGATATTTTTGGAAGGCTTGGAAGCAGATTCTTGATTGGCGGGGATTTTAATCTCGTTTCTGGGGAAACTACAGAGAGGATGTGCGAGGCAGAAAACTACAAGAAGCTGTTGTAAATACTTCAGTGCAAATTTTGGCCACTGGTCAAAGTACGTTCATCCCTTTTGCCCATCAGCACACTCCGAGCGCAATAGAATTCTTCGTCTATAATGGGCTGAGATCTGACGAATTAAATATCAGGGTGGAGTATCAGTTATCCTCTGACTACCTCCCTATATTGGTGGACCTAGACAACATCCCTCAGTTTAAGGCTCCAAAGAGACGACTGCTACCGCCTCGTGCAAGTATCGCAGTATTTCGCAGAGAATTGGAAGAAGCGCTGAATTTGAATATTGAGATTCTGCAGGCTGACGACATTGAAGATGCCCACACACTTTTCCTCAACAAAGTGCATTCGGCAGCCCTCAGTGCTGCTCCCTCCTATGTTAGTCATGGGTCTCCACCTTTAACGAGCCTTCCAGTGGCTATAGATACGCTATTGCTGATAAAGAGAAGGTTGATGCGTCAGTACAGTCGAACTCGTGACCCTATAATAGACAGAGTCTATCGTAGGGTATCTAATAGGGTCAAAAAACTGTTGGTGTTGGGATAAACACCAGGAAACGGACCAATTTTTACAAAATGCCACAGCAGATGCGAGCACAAACTATTCTCTTTGGTCAAAGCACCCAATCAGGAAGCCTGATGGTACCTGGGCCATATCTTCGCAAGAAGGTGCCGAAACTTTTGCAAACAATTTAGAGGCACGATTCCAGCCCTTCGACACGACTTCTACAGAAACAAAAAGGGAAGTAAGGTTAACGCTAGACAGCCCAGGGCAAATTGACCTCCCAGTTGCTCCCATTACACCCGAAGAAGTCCAGTCACATATAAAATGCCTCCAGATCAGGAAAACCCCAGGCGAAGATAACTTTTCGCTAAAAGTTATGCCAGCCAAAGCAGTACTTTTCCTGGTTCTAATATTTAACGCGGTGCTGAGGTTAGGTCATATACCAAGGCAGTGGAAAAAGGCTCAAATCTGTATGATCCATAAATCAGGAAAGAGCCCGTCGGCAGTGGATTCATACAGGCACATCAGCTTACTTCCTGCGGTAGCCAAGCTTTTCGAAAAGTGTCTGTTAACGAGGATGCTGGCGCTTGAAACAGTCAAAGAACGGAAACCGCGTTTCCAGTTTGGATTCCGTAAAGCCCATGGCACTCCAGAGCAATTGAATAGAGTGGTCAATTTCATTCTGGAAGGTTTTGAGGCCAAGGAGTATGTGGTGGCGGTCTACTTAGACATAACGCAGGCCTTTGACAGAGTATGGCATGATGGCCTTCTGTATAAACTCAAAAGTATGTTGCCGCCCCAACTGTACTTAGTATTGCGGAGCTACCTGTGGGATAGAACCTTTTCTGTAGTCCTGGATGGAGTAGAGACGAGTGTTAAGGTCATCCGAGCTGGAGTACCTAAAGGAAGTGTGCTTGGTCCCACACTGTGGCTCTTTAATACCTATGGATGATCACAAGATTTATTATTAGCCACATTTGCCGACGACACAGCTGTCCTGTCTAGAGACACATGTATCTATAATGCCACTGATGCACTGCAATTGTAATTGCGTGATTTCGGACAGTGGGCAAAGAAGTGGAACATAGGTATCAATCTGAGCAAATGTGCTAGCGTCACTCACTCCCTGCGATTGGATGAATGTCCGGGCGTCTTCCTCCAAGATCAACTGCTGAGCCATTGTCACAAATACCTTTGCGTCTACCTAGACATTTAGCAAGCATATAGGCACCGTTGTAAGCTCCCTCAAAGCCAGGATTGTCAAATTAAGCTGGCTCCTCAATGGCAAAAACAATACGGATTACAAGTATTTGGCAACTCATCTTAATAAAATAAGAGTACTCCAGGCAAAGTTCCTCCGCAGGATTTTAAATGCCTCATGGTTCATGCGAACTTCAAATATAGAAAAGGACCTAAAAGTTCCCAAAATAGGTGACGTAATTAATCGTCAGGCATTGGACTATATAGAGCGCCTGAGAAACCATCCCAATCGGTTAGCTAGGCGCCATCTAAAGCGACGCAGAAAGAGGGGAGTCATTATGTCAAAGCGGCTTCAGAAAATTCATCCAGTCGACCTCGCTTAACTCGGGTAACTTAATTGCAACGTACCACCAACGACTAAATAACATAAACATAATTAATCTAGTTTGACTTATTTTTAGTTTGCTTAAAATAAGTTCCATTGTAAATTTTCTCCGTATATTTAATTTAAGTTGTTCAAAAATAACAGAAGAAATAAAATAAGTTTTAAAAAAAAAAATAAATCGATAGTTGCCTTTTTAGCAAGGAATTAACCATATCGCGCCGTTAAAGTATAACATTCAAAGAATATTGAGTAATTTTTTCATGATGAAATATCAAAAAATACGGTAATGGCAGCAATTATTCGGCAGCGTCTCGGAAAAAAGTAGAAATGCGGTGCCCCTCATAACTCAGGGCTGGATCATTTGAAATCATAAATATAAGTAGGTATAAAAATACTCATAACGTCACCAATTTTACTCCGATCGACTTGAAGTTTTTACACATTATTCTTGAGGTATTTAAACATAAACCTATATATAATTTTATAGTCCCTATTTAAATTTGTTTATTTTGATAGATTCGGTAGGTTTGGAAAATTTTTATAACGTTTTACTATTTAGCGCCAAAAATCCCACCTTTTTTTCAAACACCCATCTAAGAACACTTGGGGTTTTTTGACAAATCTAACGATACCTTAACTGTCGATTCATTCATTCGGTCGTTTGGAAGATACGAGGTAATAAAGAAATTTATATACATACAAGATACACGCGAAAAACAAAACTCTTCCTTGGTAGTTGGTTAAAAAACATATAGATGTTGTTGTAGAATTTCACTGCGAATAGTTTTTAAAGCAGTCAACTTAATTTGCCGCAGCACAAAAAATACACTTGTTTCATTAAATTATTTATTTATTGTTTGTATTATTATTTGCGCTGATTATGTTTGATTTTATTTATATCGTAGAGCTTAAGCTAATATGCGAATTAAAGTTGGCACAATGAGTTGATCGTGATGCTTAAAAATTCTATATATAAAAAATATATATTAATTTAATTAAAACTAATAATTCTTGCTACATTTACCCTAGTCCGCTGCTTGCCTTCCCTTGTCCGTCTTCCAATTGCAACTGACTATACTTTGAGTTATTTTTCAAAGCTAAGCTAAACTAACTGCATGAATTTTTACAGAAAAAAGATTTACAGTTATCTTTGCGCCAATTTGTATTGGCACAATTTACAGGACAATTGGAAGTAAACTGTGTGAAATAAAACATTCGGACTAAAGACATGGTTCGCAGCGTGCACATAAAATGCAGGGTTCGCGTATTTTCGGCAACAGTTCTCCTCCCTGTAAGTGAGGACTATTCGAGCTTATACTCTTTGCCGACATCCAATACCGCCAACTTCACAGCAGGTCGAATCAATATGCCATCCGCAGCTTGAATTTTAGTCCGTCGAACCTGGCCGTCGCTGGCTTTGACTATGTCGATGACTCTTCCTTTTGTCCAACTGTTTCTGCTGCTATTCTCATCGACGATTAAAACTATGTCGTCGACTGCAATTGGTTTCACTTATTGAGTGTAGGCAGCATCTTTCGAACCCATCTTGCCCAGAACATGTTAGCAAATGTCTCACTTTGACGAAGACACCACTTGTAGTTTACTTCATTTGGTTCGCAGAATGGCTTCGCTCCGTTCGATGAGCCCAATAAGAAATGGTTCGGAGTTATGGGTTCATCGTCCTCTGTATCCAAGGACACGTAAGTGAGCGGTCGTGAATTGACTGTTAGCTCCACTTCCATGAGCGCTGATCGAAGACTTTCATCAGTGAACTTTTGATGCGGCAAAATGCACTTAATTGAGCTTACTAAGCGTTCCCATGCTCCGCCCATATGAGGAGCCAAAGGTGGATTAAACTTCCAGGATATGCCTTGCTGCGCAAGACTGTGATGCATTCTTGTGGTGTCTACGTTGCTGAGCGCTTCTCGTAGAAATGTGTCTGCTCCTCGAAAATTAGTTTCGTTGTCACTGTTTATTTCAGCTGAGACATGAATCCATACTGAAGTTGTGCGCAATCTCGATATGGATAGCTCTGATTGTAAGGCAAGTAATAATCATACCCCATCGCTTTAGGGTCTTGCGCCCGTCGATGACTACGAAAGTGAATGGACGTTGAAATGCTCCTAACCTTGCTCGCGGCAGCGGAGCGATCTGAGGCACTTGTGGTTGTGGTTGAATAATGGTCGTAGCTTAGGTATGAAATAATGTTGTCTCACCTCATTAATTGCAGTCTCGTGGTTGATGTGGTGGTACAGCTGATGATAATTGCGCACAATTAGCTGGGTTACTCTATGCGCTGGTGACAGCACGATGAAATCATTCGATGCTTTTATATTGGCACATTGTGCGCGGTCCTTAACACGCATGACTCCATCGCTGTCTATATAAATTTGAAGCCTCCAAAGTTGACTGCTTCGGCAGGCTGGCTTCGATTGCAGAATTGCTGCATACTCATCTGGATATAGTTCCATCTGCACAGCTCGATACACGTAATTTTTTGCTACGTCCATATGTTGCGTGGTCCGTAAAATGTTCGCCGTATCACTGCGCACCTTGTTGATGAGCTTTTGCTTATACAAAACCCAATTTGCGATGGCACCGTATAGTTTAGTCCATTCCGAGAAGTATTCGTAATTTATTGTAATAATTGTCGCACGAATGTGTAGAAATTTTGGTCGTAGTTCCTTTTTGCTTGATTCACCTACATTAGCCGCACTTGGCTAATCTGCTGGATGCAGCTTTAAAAAATGTGGTCCGTTGAACCACTGCTTGTAGACATCTGGCGTAGACTGGCGCTTTATCGCCACATCAGCAACGTTGTAGCGGGTAGTTACCCAACGCCATTCTGAAGCGTTAGTAGATTCGGTGATTTCTGCTATGCGGAACATGACATATTGCTGGTACTTTCTTGGCCGCTACTTAACCAAGTACACTACAGCTGCGAAAGTACACTATAGCTGCAAATGCATATTTGCTTGCGTCCACGAAACAGTGAAGCTGAATGCTGCAGTCTTCCGCACGAGCGTTTCCAAAATAGCATCGAGGTATAGCGACTTCAGAAACGACGGGCAAATGTGACAACCAATGTCGCCAGTTCTGATATAGCTCGTCGTTTATTGGTTCATCCCAGGCAATATTTGACATCCAGATTTCTTGCATTATAATTTTTAAATATGTCATAATGCATGCGACGAATCCCATTGGGTCAAAAACTGACATTAACGCTTTTAGTACCTCACGCTTAGTAGGTTCTATTATATTTCTGTGAAGCTTGAGAAACTTGAGTGCGTATGTAAATATATCGAAATAAGGATTCCAGTACATACCCAAAATTTTCTCATACTGTTGAGCGCCTTCATTGTGTTCAAACGCCTTGCTGCTGCCCTGAGTCGTCTCGCCCAGCGCTGCTAAAACTTTTGATGAGTTTGAACACCAATTTCGCATATGGAATCCGCCAAGAGCGTGTACCTCCCGAACGTCTTCTGCACCTTTGATAGCTTCCTGCACTGCATGCCATGAATCGATGTAGTCGTCAACATAATGATTTTTCATTATTGCTGCATATTCGTTGGCATGCATTTCAGCATTTTTATCGCGCACGTAATGCGCAATGCACGGCGAACATGACGCACCAAATTTAAGCACATTTAACTGATATGCTTCGATGTCGCCAGATTCTGCATTCTGCCATAGAAATCGCTGCGCGCGTGCGTTTTGGGGTCTCACTTTAATGCGACGAAACATTTCGGCAATGTCCCCGAATATATCAACTGCTCTCATTCTAAAATTGTATAAAGATCCGGGCCTTTCAGTAGAAAGTCGTTGAGCGCGTAGCCTGACGTCTTCGCGTCCCATACAAGTCGCACTCGATTAGGCTTATGGGGGTTGCGCACCGTGAATATTGGTAAATATATGTGTAGCCTTTGTCGATCAAATTACAAATTTGATTGTTTAGATCGACTTCAAGTTGCGGCTCTCTCGACATCTTTTGCTGCAGGCATCTCATGCGTTTCATAGCCATCGGAAAGCTATCTGGGAATAGGCGCTGCTCTTCCTTCCAAAGAAGTCCAACGGTGAAGCGATTATCTTCTAAAGTTGTGGTTTGCGCCAAAATGTCCATTGCTCGCTGATCGTCTTTACAACTGATTTGTTTTGGTTCAGCGTAAATATCAGCAAACAATTGTCTTTTGACTAAATCGTGTAGTTGTTTGTCGCAGTCACATTTTTGTAAATGTAGACTATTATTGGTGCGTTTAGATCCACCGTTAATTATCCATCCAAGTCTGGTTTTTACTGCGATTGGATCTCGCCATTTACCTTCACGCACTTTTAGCGACGATATTAAATTTGGGTTATTTACGCCAATAATTAATTTGGGAACGACATTTGTATAATTTTGTAGCGGTAGCCCTTTTAGATGTGGGAACCGCCTTTGAACATGTTGCGTCAACATTGTCTCCTAATTCTTTAACGGTATGTACATCATTTAATGAAAATATTTTAGCACCCACCTTTGCCGCTGAAATGCGCATGTTCATTTGCTTTGATGTGGCATCGAAACATTTCACGTCACCTGTCCAGTTCAGGCACAATGGACTTAGTGCTCCGTCCAGGTCCAGATTGTTAGCGAGACTCTCTTCAATCAGCGTTAAAGTCGAACAGTCATCCATAAATGCGTAGGTATCGATCGACTTAGTTTTTCCGTACAAAGTTACAGGAACAATTCGTAAGTAGCTGTTGATATCTTTTGTGCGCTCGCGATGATTATTTAACATTGACCTTGTAGGCTGGCGGCCGTTTGTAAAAGCGGCAGCTGAATTGTTTTCCATTTGTCTGCCGTGCAATAGTTCGTGGTGGGTTTGTTGACATTTACTTACCCCGCAATGTGGTTTGCTCCAACAGCGGCGCGAGTGCTTATTCAGGCCTTGAGTACATAGATTTTTAGACTTCACTATGTCCCATCTGTCCGCTATTGGGTCCGCACACACGACATGCTGCTTCAGCAATATTAAAAACCTAATCTGAGAAATCTTGTAGATTTGGGCACTCTATATTTTTCATGTATATAGTCCACTTCAGAGTCAAGTCCTGACCCAACTTATCGATGAGCTCCTGGAGTAGCATCGGATTATTCAGATGTGCTTTCAATCCACTGGCTTTCATTGTTGGACACATATTTTTAATGGCAAGCGAAAATTTGATACGTGTCACGTACAGCTTCTAGCGCCCTTTCCTTAAGGCACTTCTGCAGCCGGATCATGTTCTCGTCGTTTGAGTAACCGCGTGGTTTGTTCGTACGTGCTGTAGAATAGCGGACACTCCTTTGGATCACCACGAAATATTGGTAGATCGCGTGGAACCGCCTGGCGCGCAGCTAACTGATCTGACGTTATATTTGCAAATTCGTTGCGTGCGTCGGTGTGAGTTACCGCTGAGCTGCGGTTGAAAACATCGTTGACTGGGCGATGAGCTGCTGCTGACGTACTGTGATCCATCGGAGACTCGAAATTCACATGAGACGCTGGGGCTTGCTTGTAGCCGGTACACTTCAATTGCCTGCCGGGCGGCGGCGCTTGTAGTACTTCTGTCGATGTATGTTTTCCGCGTAATAATTCATATTTGTGGCGCAAAAACTCTTTTTCTAGACGCATTTCATCTTCCAGTTGTTGAAGACATAGCTGCTGCTCGCTTTCTTGTTCACGTTTTTGTGTCTCATCATACACCGACTCATGGTTTTTGAGGCGGGACGCACCTTTTGCGGCGCCGCAACCTACCGTTAATGGCTGAGAAGTGAGGTTTTGTATTCCTCCAGCATGATGTGACTCACTATTGTGATCTGTGACGGGTCCATGTATGCATGTTTGGCATGTCCACATACTGCCGGCAGTGCTACGTTGCATTCCACAGCATGTGCAATGATACTGGTTGCCACACTTTGCACAATTTACCATTTCGTCGTCATCAGGGCGCGTGCATAAATTACAGCTACCACATTCGAACGGCATTGTATTGGCGATTAATTCACTTTTTTTATTTATTATTTTATTGATATTGAATTAATTCACTTTAATTTATTTTATATGAATTTGCCTAAGAAATTTTTCACTTTTATATATTAATAGGAATTTTTAAGAAATGTTGCAGAATTTCACTTTACTAATTTTTAGAGCAGTCAACTTAATTTGCCGCAGCACAAAAAATACACTTGTTTCATTTAATTATTTATTTATTGTTTGTATTATTATTTGCGCTGATTATGTTTGATTTTATTTATATCGTAGAGCTTAAGCTAATATGCGAATTAAAGTTGGCACAATGAGTTGATCGTGATGCTTAAAGATTCTATATATAAAAAATATATATTAATTTATTTAAAACTAATAATTGTTGCTACATTTACCCTAGTCCGCTGCTTGCCTTCCCTTGTCCGTCTTCCAATTGCAACTGACTATGCTTTGAGTTATTTTTCGATGCTAAACTAAACTAACTGCATGAATTTTCGGCAACAGATGTTCTAACGCATACACATGCTTAGCACGCAGAAGTAAGAGTAATGCCAATGGACATTGTTGTCTAGCAGGCATTTTTTGTTAGTTTTACTTTGATTTTGCTTGACCGATCTAATGTGCTAAGATAAACTTCAAAAATTTCATCTCTGTCTCTTTATAACTCAAAGATGAGCAACGATCGCAACAACAGCGATAGCATGTCGTGCGGACACAATGCAAACAAAGAATTGCGGCAGCAGCGGTAGGGTAGCTAAGAGTTAAGAATAAGTTAGTTCTAAGTTAATAATCGAACAAATTGGCCTGTAATTCAATATATTTTTATGATGCGCAGGTGGTACTAGTCTTTATTTCTAATCAATTTGTGTATTAAATGTATATGGTATAGTATTAAAGAAGTAATAAATAACCAATTGATTTATTTAACTTTTCATTCATAACTTTGAATTATACAATTTGTTTCCTGCGGCATTTTGCAAATGCCAAAAACTAAACAAAAAAGTCATACACACACAAAGTCTTTGAAAATGTATACGCCGTTACGCTAACTTAATATTCATTAACAACATCGCAGTCGGATTCATTTTCAAGCAATTTTTGACAAAATGTGCATAGGGCGATAGCCGCATTTGGCGGATGTGTATTACGTATAAGCCGATCAATGATGGTATACATGCATTGCCTGTCGCATATGCAAAAACAATTTGGATTACTTCATTTCTTATCTTTTTTCGCATATTACGTCAACACTGCAACAACACGCTCATATGATTTGTTGCTATAATTATCTTCAATGTGATTTTGTTATTGTCCTGTCCACGGTTACGAAACTGAAAAATTCAGTATTGGTTTTAAGCTTCCGGCGAAATGTTTAACAATTCGGAAAGTAAATGAACAAAAACATTCACTTTTTTCAGTGCACATATTGAATTATAAAAAAACGTGTTACTTTGTATGTATATACCATTTGTTCAGTTCACTCTGAGTCCTCTGAATTTAGTGTAATAACAAAAAACTCCACTTCATGCATTCGCGCTTTACAGACTTATTCACCCAATATCATTCTTTTTGAGTGATAATTTTTATTCAAACAATTGAACCCAATGTAATAAGAAATCTTTTTTGCAAACATGATGTAATAATGAGGGTGTATGAGTGAAGTGTTGTAAACCTCTAGCACGTTAGTAGTAAATAGTTTTGCAAATAAGCAATTTTATATTAAAAATGTTAAAGAAGTATTGATATTTTGAAAACGACTTTTCTTTTCATAGTTCTATACTCTATACCAGGGGTGGCCAATCGCTCATTATACATATTTATATTTTTTGCCTTGGCCTCCACATATATATTTACCGAATCGGGTTTAAACAATTTGTCAGTTTGGGTCATGTTGGCGCTACATATATGTAGTTACAACAATAATCTTATTAACTATAAATTCTACTTAACTGTCATGAAAACCAAAATTCGTTCATGGGGCAAATAAAACGGCCCTAAATTTGGATAACTTTTACCGGAACAAAGAAAAATGCTAAAAATTCATCACATTTTTCTTGTTACACCTCATCTTAAATTTCTTACCGCTCGGAAAAGAACAATGAACGAAAATGAAATATAATTTTAATATCTACTTTATTGCTAAAATGAATATTTTTCAAACGCACGATGACACAAAATTTGATTCAAGAATTACTGATAGTCCCCTACCCTTTTAAAAAAAAATGGCTTGTCTATATTTTATGCACCCAAAAATCCTAATTTTACTGAACTATTATGCATATTATTATAGTAGTTAAGCTACATGTGAAGAATATAAAAATAAAAGATTCCATCCGTTTCTCTATTCTTCAGAATTACGTTCTGTGTAAACCATCTCTGCAATTCGATATATCATGAGGATTTGTGGGTGTGTATGTATATTACGATGTCGTTCGCTTTCTCTCCAAAGAGTATCTAGTCTCGGTCGCGCTTGTTTGGTATCTTTAGCAAACGCTTCGATCGAAATTCATAGGCGCGTCGGCAAAGCATTACCAACTCCGGATTTATATTTTCTGGCACGGTACGCACTTTGAAAGTGTTAATAATGCTGTTCAAATTCCGTCGAGGAACAATGCTGACATCTTCAACGTCCTCCTCGGCAGCACGCAGCCGTCGACGATATCTAAAATATATATATATATAAAAAATATGTAAAAGATTTAGAATATCTTTATATTTGATCTACATTTACCTGCAGTACTCGCTGAATGTGAGCACATAACATTTATCCTCGATACACGCCACTGAATTGTAATCGCGATGCCGAGACGCGAAGACCTCATCGTTGTAGTCGCAGCCTTGGCGACCTTGCTCCGTGTGTTCGGGACGGTAGTACCATAGCAATGACATCATCATTTCACCTTAACAGCGAAATGAACAACATACAAAAAATACGTAAGCATGTGCATAAGGTAAATGGCTCAACATTTAAATTTTTTTATCAATCAACGTATATATATATTTGGTAGGTGTATAGCCCTTTCCGATTTTGACCAAGCTTAACACGATTACATTCCCCTATCCCATTATCATGTATTCCAAATTTGGTCCCTGTACCTCAAATGGATGCAAAGAAATTTTGAATTTTTTGTGTCGTTTGTATGGGGTGTGGGGTATAGCTCCCTCCGAGTTTGACCAAACTTAACACGATTACTTTTCCCGTTGCCATTAACATATATACTTAATTTCGTCCCTGTACCACAAATTGATGGAAACAATTTTTTAATATTTGTATCGCTTATATGGAGGGTGGGGCATAGCCCCCTTCCGATTTTGACCAAACTTCACTCGAAAACTTTCCTTAATGAACTGAAGTTCGTCTGTGAATTTCAGCACAACTGGTTAGATGGTTTCGCTTCCTATATGGAACATACATAATTACAACATTCATTTTTATACATATATATATACATAGATATATAATCGTATCAGCTGTGTATCTGTATTAGCTATGCTCCCATTTTCGCAACCTCAAAAATTTTTCGTTTTACATTTGAAATAACGAAACTCATGCTCCGATATTCCCAAATCCCAAAATATTTGCGTTTTCAAATCGGTTGCAGCTAGGCAAGCGGATTTAAAAGTAAAGACATTATTTCACACAAACAACCACTTCCTTGCGTTTAAAAATATTTTTAGTTTATTCTGTAAGGTTTTAAGATTATTTTGATATAATGTTCAATATTAAAGTTACTGCTGTTATTCAATAACTGTGCTTTAAATTGTCTAAGCAACAAAACCAATTATGACAAAAGCAATTTGCGATTTTCTAAGACCGATAACACAAAGATTTGTCAGGGTTGACTTAAAAATTAGTGTAACGCGAACTGATTCGAAACAATGTATAAAATAGGTATAATTTGATTTGTATGCTTAACGTTAAAAAACTAAAATAGCAATATGATTATAATGGATAAAACAAGTTTCGTGTTGAAAAAATGTTAATAATTAATTTCGCACTTTCATATAATTTTCTTTGTTTTATTTAATTATTTTTGTTGTGCTGCATTAGTGGCTATGATTAGTAGATGGGTTCCAAGGGTCCAAAGCACTTTTGATTACTAAAAAAAAAAAAAAAAGTCAAGGACAGCTGCGCCCTGCTTTTAGAAAAGCTGGGTACGCCCTTGGCTCTACTCTTTGTAATATATTCAAATGAAAAACAATACAGATGGCGCTTTATATTTCTTTTTATTTTTTTTTTATCTCACATCGTTTTATACAACTGTCTAAATGACACCTAGTACATTTTAAAATAATATTAAGGGATGAAAATAATTTTCAAAAGAACAATTTCTTCAATTATATTATTATTAATATTAAAATAGGTAAAACAGGAATTCATGCATCAACTTCAAACAGCTCCACTCTATTTATTTATAAAGTAATGACTAAATTAATACTATGAAAAGTTTTGTAAGTCCACTGGTCGGAACATTTTGAGACGGCGTTTAGTTGTAAGTTCCAAAATTGGATTGAGTCATAATTCTGATGTGATGCATTCTGCTTACTGCTACTATTTCCTCTTTTATTGAGCGCATCTTGAAATCTCGATGTATATCTGCAATAGAAATAAACCAATCGGCTTCTGTAATTTGCCGAAGTATTTTTTACTATTGCCGTTGAATAATATCAACGTTTGATGTTTCCTATATCTGGAGAACGTAAGTCCAGATGGGTTTAATAATGCTTTTATATAATAACAGTTTGTTGAACAACGACAGCTTAGACTTACTATTCATAAGCCAGAACAATTGTCGGCATTTATCTTTTTTTTGGATTCGTTTTTTGTCAGTATGTAATTTCCAAACCAGTATACTGTCTAAATGTATTCCTAAATTTAAGGCTAAGTTTCATACTGAACATCTAATTACAGACTTATCGCTAAAAAAGGAGGAAAGTTACGACCACTCAGACCAGTTGGAGGATTTTTGTTTGGTCGTCCAGTTGACCGACTGTGCCTCGACTCAATAGGTTAAAAAGGAAAAATGAAATTACAATTTATTGAGGTTCAAAGTTAATGACAGATTTTTTTATATAGTTTAAAGAAGAATTATAGTAGAATAGATGAGAAAATTTGTTGTAGGTGTAGCAGAGAGACCGAACTGAATCGTGGCAAGCATTGTTTATTGTGCAAAAATACAACCATAAAGGCACATAGTTTCGCGTGAAGCGAGAGGGAACATTTAATGATAAAGATTGAAGTAAATAAGGAGAATCAACTTCCCCACAAAAAATCTTGTGAAGGAAAACGACAGAGAGCATTGACCGTCGAGCAGATAGAGTCGGTAGATCAACAAGTTTCAATCGATCAACATATGGAGGGAGATGTATATCAAAAGCCCAATTGAGGTTTCTGAGCGCAAATAACAGAGACTGTTTTTGAACAGACTCGATACGATCTTGGTAAATTACATAATGTGGGTTCCAAACACATGATGCAAATTCCAAAATCGGACGAACAAGTGATGTGTATAGAAGTTTAGTAGTATTAAGGTCATTAACTTCCTTAGACCACCGCTTTATAAAGCCAAGAACACCTTTAGCTTTATTAACCATACACACAATATAATTCGTATAGCTTAATTTAGAGTCCATAAGGACACCTAAATTATTAATACCTCTACTAAGGTTATGCACACCCAGAAAATTGGTCATGATATAAGGTTTTCTGCGATGGAATGTTACGCATTTACATTAAGGGATATTTAAATTAAGAAAGTTTGTTAAACACCAAGTGTATAACGAATTCAAATCTTCTTGTAATAGACTATGTTGGGAAGCATCAGAATATGACAAACATAGTTTGACATCATCCGCATACATCAAAACATGAGCATGATTTATTACTAAAGGGAGATCATTTATGAACAACACAAAAAGCAATGGTCCAAGATGACTTCCTTGTGGAACACCATAAGACACATCTAGAGGCTTAGACAAACAATTTTTAAATAAGACTTTTTGAGATCTACCTACAAGGTAGGACTGTACAAAAGAAAGTGAAAAACCTTAAGCTTTCAATTTATGTATAAGGTGACTATGACATACATTGTCAAAAGCTTTACTAAAATCTGTGCAAATAACATCGGTATGGCGGCCCGACACAAAACCTTTATTTACGATAGAGGTGAATTCTAAAAGATTGGTAAAAATGGATCTGCGTTTAACAAATCCATGTTGCAGTGGACTAACCAATGACATAACCGATCGTTGCAATTGATCAGTGATAATTTGTTCAAATAATTTTTGTATAGCACTTAATTTAGCAATACCTCTATAATTCGAGACATCAGATTTACTGCCCTTCTTGTGTAAAGGGATAATAAAAGATTGTTTCCAAAGAGTTGGGAATTTGTTTTGTTTTATAGAGAGCGTAAAAAGAAAAGACAATGGAACACAAATAGAGCTAGCACATTTCTTAAGTATACAACTAGGAATATTATCAGGGCCAGGGAGACATGAAAATTTAATAGATTCAAGAGAAGTCAGAACATTAGATGTGTTAATTATAGGAGATGATATAAAGTCGTAGGATGGGATAACATAAGGAAAAGATGTTGTACGGATAGGAGTAAAAAAAAAACTAAGTAGATTGAAAGAAAGAAGCAAACAAATTCGATATCTCCGAATCAGAGGATGCTTTATTACTATCAAGACGAAAGTTAGCGGGAAAAGCTGTATTTTACGCTTAATATTGACAAAGTTGGAAAAGCTTTTAGGATTATTGCGCACATTGATTTTGACTCTCAATAAATAAACAGCGTAACATTGTTTCTTTAATGAGTTAAAGTTAGAGCGTGCAATAGAAAATTTACTGTAATCGACAGTGGAACAGTTTTCTTTTTACTTTTCGAAAAGGCGAGATTTAATATTTTTTAAACGACTGAGGCTACGAGAGAACCAAGGAAGAGAACTTATTGGCTGAATTTGATACAGTTGTGTAAGGAATGCATCTGTCAAAGAAATTGAAAACGGTTGGATAGAAAATATTCATTGCCGCCTCAACGTCAGTGCAAGCCTCGAGAATTGTCCAATCAGTACTGAATAACAGTTGATTTAACATCTTAAAACATCTGACACGTTGAAGAGATTTAAAATTCCCCACACGAGGAACTTTATCGAGCTGAAAAGAAAGCTGCAAAGTAGGATTATCTTCTGGTGATATTACCGGAAGTATTATCTCAACGAATATATTAAAACCATTGTCAACAAAAACCAGATCCAGAAACCGACCTGAAATACAGAAAATGTTGTTACACTGTTGCAAAGACAAATCAAGAAGATTATCTAGAAAATCATTGTTGCCCTTTGGTATCAAAATGAAAGAATCATCCGTCATAGACCATTGTATATTGGGTAAATTAAAGTCTCCCATAACTATAATATGATCTTTATGATGCAAACGTGTAGCTATATGTATATGAAATCGCTGTAGTATGAAGCAAGTAAATACTCATATCCGAAGAAGGAGGGATATATGAGCACGTAATGTATATGTTAAAATCACAAAATGAAATTTTAACACATATAAACTCGAAAGCTATACTGGAAATGCAAATTTCTTCAGCCGTCAAAGATGATTTAACAGATATCAGTACACCTCCACCATTTCGATTAGGACGATCTTTTCGAAATGAAACAAAATTGTCAGAGAATATTTCAGAATTTAAGATATGAGGTTGAAGCCATGTTTCAGTAAAAACAATGACGTCAGCACTTTCAGATAAACTTTTAAGGTACAGATCTCTAAGTTTTGTTCTTAGCCCTCTCACATTTTGATAGTGAATAAGGAAAGAAAGTGAACTTAGTTTTTTGATATTTTAGAAGAAGTACTGGGCAATTCAACAGCGTTTTGCTCTGATGCACGCTTATTTTTATAAAGGTATTCATGCACAACAACGCCTTTCGGCCAAAAATTAGCGGGCAGGAGAGTATCGAAAAGCGACACCGGAACAATCACCTTAAAAGACGAAATCGAGCGAGTCTAATTGCAATTTAATTTCGAAAACGAAACGTTTGGGGTAAAATCAAGCTGCGAATTAATATAATTCTTAAAATCAGCTTCAGTGGTGGTTGCTATAAGACGAGAAATGAATATTGACTTACGCGGAGCAACCACAGTAAGACCAGTGGGATCGGTGCAATCGGAGTAGGCGGAACAATGAAAGGGTCAGCACGTACTGCTGCCCCATCAATAACAGGTTGCTCCACAGATGGCAGAAATCGGTGTAGTCGCTGGATTGACTACGATAATTGCAATGTCACCGGATACAAATTGACTTTCCTTAGAGAATTTTTCAACTGACATCAGTTCAGCTATAGACCCCTCTGAGTTTTCCTCGAAATAAGCTATTGGAGTAGCAAAGTCGATGTGACTATCGGAACAGTTGGAGTTACCGGTTCAATAGGTGCAATTAGTTAAGAATTTAGACATTTTATGTCACTAAAACATTTTTCAAGTTTCAGAAACTTGTCAGACATAGCCTTAAAATCGCGCTTGAGATTTGTGAAACCATCTCTAGTCTGCTTCATGAATGTAAAAATCTCAGTTTCCGTCGATCTACATTTATTGCAAGTCCAGCGCAAACCTTTACGTTCTTTGGTAGCATCAAGAACGCGGTCTGTAAGCCCAGCACATTTGCAGTACGAAACGTTATCGCAAAGCCAACACAACAAGAATTTCTCATTACAGATCTTGTTTTTGTATTGGCAACGCGTAACGTAGCAATTCAAAACTGAATTTAATATCGTAAAAATTAGTTACACAAAAATTACCAAGGAGCCTAGTGTTAGCTAGCACTGTAAATCCCAATGCAACTAAACAGTAAATTTGTCTAACAGCAAAAAAAAAAAAATGCTTTGAAACAGTAAGCAACAACAATACAAAATCGTTGCGTTAAATAATAACAACAATTTGATATAAGGTATCGCAGTACAACTCAACATGAAAATGCTGATGCACTTTCACGTCTTCCTTTGGGTACTGACGAATTTTTCGACAAACAAGAATCTGTATTTAATATTACAGAAATGGAAAAACAATTATTGAATTTACTAAATTAGATAAAATTTTAAGTAAAGTTATTTCTTTCGTAAAACATGGATGGCCAGAGAACCTGAAACCAGAAGATTTAGATGACCATTTTATCATTGCAAATTTGCTTTAACTATGTACAATGGTTTACTCTGTATTCATTCAGACCTTATTCGTGTTGTGGTTCCAAACTAAATTATAATTAAGTGTAATATCGTAAGTTAAAAAATTAAAAAGGAGCCTTAGCCAGCACAGTAATGCGCAATGCAACAAAACGATGAATTTGTCCAATAGACAAATATTTTTTAACAGAATGCAACAACAACAATATTGTTGCGTTATATAATAACAACAATTTATGTGTTGTTAAAGGCAAAATCAAATTGGCAACGTGTACGTAGCAATTCATAATTAAGTGTAATATCGTAAGTTAAAAAATTAAAAAGGAGCCTAGTTTTAGCCAGCACTGTAATGCGCAATGCAACGAAACGGCGAATTTGTCCAATAGACAAACATTTTTTAACAGAATGCAACAACAACAATATTGTTGCGTTATATAATAACAACAATTTATGGGTTGTTAAAGGCAAAATCAAACGTTGAAAAAGAAAAACAGCAACAAATAAATGCTTACCGGAAACTCAGAACAGATATTAAAATAAAATTAAATGAAAAAAGCGAAAAAGTGACAATTAAATAAGGCGCGCCCTTATTAATAATTTTTTTAATCAATAAGGAACTTAATGTAAATATCCTTTTAGCAAATAATTAGTTCATATCTTGTTTGTAATACAATAAATTCAATTCAATCGAAAAATAATATTAGCAAAATGATAACAAGTAATTTTGAAATTCGGTAAAAAAAATGCAATGTTTGAATACAGTGAATTAAAACAAACAAAAATGATTAACGTATTAAGCTTATGCAAGAACTTGTATCATCTAGTATAGCTTGAAGATTTCTGGAAGGTAAAGATAACTCATTATGAGCAGATAGCAAGACTGTGTCGTCTGCAAAAGTAGCAATTATGGAAGAGGGATCGTCCGGTTGTGGTATGTGGTATAAAAGGAGCACTAATACACTCCCTTGGGGTATTCCTGCATTTATTATTATTATTATTATTTACAAGTTAGTGCGGAATTAAAATTACGTCTATCCTATCTATTTACATGAGACATTGTACTTAAATTAATTGGTAGATGTTTATGGCTTTGAAGAAGTCTATTGTTTTATGTATATTGTCGAATGAGGTTATTTCAGTTATTGTTGCTTTTAGGTATATGGATCTTTCTCTAATGTAAAGTGGGCAATCAACTAGTATATGTGGAAGCGTAAGTGCTGTGTTGCAGTTTGTACAAGTTGGTGGTGGGGATTTGTTGAGGATATGGCTATGGGTTATGTTGGTATGTCCTAGTCTGTTTCTTGTAAATTTTAATAAGTCTGTTCGTGAGATGTTTTTAATTGTTTCTGTCGTAGCTTTGTTATGGCAGATACTCTTGTAATAGTGGGATGAGTTGTTTAGGATAAGGTTGTGGAATTTTTGGGCGTTTTGCTTTATATATTTATTGATGTCTGATAAATTGTAATTATTTTCAATTATTAAAGGGAAATTATGAGAGTTTTTTGCCGATTCGTCTGCTAGTTCGTTTCCTTTTATTCCGCAGTGCCCGGGGACCCAAAGCAGTAACAGTTTCTCAGTTTTGTATTTGTTTATAATATTTCTTATTGACTGAGTGTAGTAGTTTTGGTAATTAATGTTGTTTATAGCTTGCAGTGATGACATAGATTCTGTGCATATGCTATATTTGCCTCTTTGTTTACTGTCGTGAATACATGCTGCCAGAATAGCAGATAACTCGGCTGTAAATATGGATGTGTATTCCGGTAAAAGTTGGTGAGTTATTAATTCGTTTTATCTGTCTGATTGAAGGGAAAGCGTGCTTGACTTTTACATAAAAGTGCCTATATGGTCGATAGGATGCTGCGCTGGAAGTAACTTTGCCAAAGCTTACGAATTGCTAGGATTTATGTTACCTTCCATGTCTTTGGAAAATATTTTAGTATTAAATTTCGGAGATATTGTATGGCACACTTTAGAAGTTGTTTAAGCAATTTTCCACTAGCATACCATAACCGGGAAATTTCTTTGATTTGGCTTTGTCAATTATTATTTTAATTTCATTAGCAGATACATATCGGTTTGGAATATTACCAAAAGAACTGCTTTCTGCAATATGTTCAGAGTTTTGTGGGTCATTCTTAAATGAATTTGATAAAAGTCAGCTAGAAGTGTTGACTTTTCAAACTCTTTTTTTGCTAACTATCATCTGCATTTTTTAATGGTGGATTTCGCATTGTGGTTTGTCTTAATTTTTAAGTAGCCTTTCAAAGTGAGAAATAAGTATCTGAATTTAGGTTCAATTAAGTAAAACAACTTTCTATATACTAGTTGGTATTTTGACTAAGAACTTTTAAAGGTTCTTAGTTGCTTGATTAAGCTTGTTTTTGTGTTCGGGATATCTTGTAGCTTGCCAGATTTTCACAATTTTCTCTTTTTCTCAATACACAGATTTTTTCGAGTAAAGTCCGGAGTGGAACTCAACAATAATCGCCAAAATTGTTAGAAAAGTAAATACTTATTTCTGAAACGTTTAGCTTGAAAAATTAGGTTTATATTTATGATCATTTATCTCGCACCAGACTGTATAGGATGTTTAAGCGTTTTGAATTTTGGGGCGAGAGTACTTATACTACTGAGAAAACCGATTGAAAAATTGCGTGAATTCCCATCTACACATCTGCAAATCAATAAACGTCTCGCATAAATTTTATGACGAATGACTTTAACTTGTAATTGAGCATTCGCCATATTGCAAATTGTTTTTTGCAATAAAATAATGTAAAAATAAAAATTTCTTTAATTGTTATAAATTTCTTAAATTAAAACCTATATATTCTTGCTGAATGTACTAACTAAATACATAACCAGAAGTGTATATACGTTACATACCCACGCATGTATGCGCATAATAAAATTTCAAATCACATTTCTTTGAAATAAATTTTGTTCTCTTCATCAATGCTTAAATAATGTTCCTATATATATAGGAACATTATTATTATATATATATATATGCATATGTATATATATGTATATATATATATATATGCATATGTATATATATGAATATATATATATATATGTATATATATATATACATATATATACATCTGGGGTGAGCAACGGTCCCTCCGATTTTGTCCAAACTTAACAGGTTGACTTCTCATCCTCTTAACATGTACACCAAATTTCATTTCTGTACCTTAAATGGATTCAAAGATATGACAAATTTTGATTGTCGCTAATATGGGGGGAGGGGCAACGCCCCCTCCGATTTTGTCAAAACGTAGCCTATGTTCTTTTCCATCATTCAATCTATCTCTATACCAAAATTCAGACGAATTGGTTGAGCGGTTTATCCGTAAGAGAGGAACATCCATACATACAAACGTTCGCATTTATAATACTAGTAGGATATATATATATATATATAAATATATATATATATAAATATATATATATATAAATATATATATATATATATATATATATATATATATAAATATATATATGTATATATTTATATATATTTATCTAAGAACTAATTGTCATATATATATATATATATATATATATATATATATATATTTATATATATTTATCTAAGAACTGATTGTCAAGTAAGTCAAACATTATTTGAAAGTAATTTATTTCCATAAAAAATTTGGTTTTATTCTAAGTTTGTAGCTAGAGCTGCTGAGACACGGGAGCAGTCCCAAGATCGACGTCAACACAATGCGGAGTACTTGGCATCTCAAAGGGCTGCTGAGACACCGCAGCAGTCCCAAGCTCGGCATCAACAGAATGCGGAGTATCTGGTGTCCCAAAGGGCTGCTGAGACACCGGAGCAGGCCCAAGCTCGGCGTCAACAGCAGGCAGCTTATTTCGCGTTCCAAAGGGCCATAGAAACCGTTGAAATGGCTGAAGTCCGCAGAAGCGCTGTTGCTGAAAGTGCGGTACAGCGTCGTCAAACATTTACGAAAGACATATGGGGAGCACTCGAAAAAGCTGCATTTGAGTGCGACGAGACGCTTGATTATGAAAGTCACAAGCTTATAAAAATAAAGGCAATGAACAAAGATTGCCGATTTTATGGAGCTCTTAAATGGCAAGAGGAAACAGCAGGCATTTGTTGTTCGGGAGGAAAAGTAGCAATTTCTACAATAGATGAGCCATTTGAACCACTGAAAAATCATTTCTCTAATGAAACAGATGAGTCTCGCAGTTATCTCAGAAATATTAGAAAATATAATTCATGTTTCCATATGACGTCTTTTGGAGCGGATAAAATTGTCTCAATGCCAGCATTTTGTGCGACGTTCACTATTCAAGGTTAAGTATACCACAAAATTGGTTCGTTGCTCCCCGCGACCAATATGCAACTCAATTTTTACAAGTTTACTTCCTGGGTGATGAGGAAGCTGAAGTAAATAGGCGTTTAGAGAACGTACAAGGAGTAGAAAATAAAGTAGTCCAAAAAATACAAGGAGTTCTACACGATCGCAACGCTGAATTTACATCAGCTAAAGATAGAGTGCGAAACGACAGTTAAAAAGTTGTGATCCATCCAGACCGTGAACCATGTGATCAACACGAGAGACGGTTCAATGTCCCCACCACAAATGAAATATGCGAAAAATGGTGAGCAAACTGTGTCTCGCGACATCGTTGTTCAAGCGAACGATGGCATGCTCACCAGAGTTCCGGACACTCATAGATTTTTTGACGCCCTTGAATACCCAATAATTTTTTGGAATGGACAGGAGGGATATAGCTTTGACATTCCTCAGATAAATCCAGTTACCATATCATGCACAGCAACGGTAAGCTGATGGGTGGTGTTACTGGCAGGGGTTTTAGGCAAACTTTGACTGTTATCGAGCGAGGTACTGCAGCAGACGAAATTAACGCATGTCTGAAAGCATCTTATATGTGGAGCAAAGTTGAAAAGCTGCATCTCACCACTAACATGCGTGTCCAGTTATACAGCGATTTAGAGTCGGGTTCATATGCTCAGAAACTGCTCGAAATAGTTGAAGGTCACTAGAAACAGACGAAGAAGGTATGGTTTTATTTACCAATCAATTTTGTAATATTGTAAATTCGAGATTGTTGCAAAAATCAATCAACAAGTTTTGGATGGAATAAATAATGAAACATCAGTGTACAATTCCATCGACACAGTCATGTCATCCGATGATTTCACGAGTTACCCCGCGGAGTTTCTAAAGTCTTTGGACCTATCCGGGGTGCCCTCCCATAAGTTTGAGTTGAAGGTAGGTGTACCGGTTTTGTTAATGCGCAACATAGATCCTACGAGGTTGTGCAACGGTACTAGATTGCAAGTCACAGAACTATGAAGGAATACTATAAAGGCATCAATTTTAACTGGCGAAGCAAAGGGAGACAGTGTACTTATGCCACGAATCCCAATTATACCTAATAATTTATCTTTTAATTTTAAACGTCTGCAGTTTCCATTAAAAGTTGAATTTTCGATGACCATCAATAAATCCCAAGGTCAAAGTTTAAAGGTAGCAGGAATACATTTGGGTACGCCATGTTTTTCCCATGTCAGCTCTACGTAGCTTGCTCACGTGTTTCACAACAAGCACAATCTCCATGTTTTCGCTGAACGAAATAAGTCATATAATACAGTTTATAGAAGTATATTACAGTAGGTAAGCCCCTTAAAATGCATTGATGTGACGTATGAGCGCTAAAATTATTTCTTTGAATATCAAATCACTACTAATAAAAGAAACCGCGATGGAAACGTAGCATAATGATAAGTAGTATGAATATATGTAAAATTAAAAAAATAAATAAAATTAAATATATGTAAGAACAATAGATTTAAAAGTAAAATCCTACTAATATTAATGCTTAATGTTAAAGTTTCCACCATTTACAAACTTCAAGTAAAAGTGAGACCAAACTCAACAAAAATTGTTAAGAAAAGAGATTCTTGCTAAATATCATACGCTTAGAATATCATACTTTTTATCGAAATCTACGCGGACGAAGTCGCGGGTAAAGCTAGTATATACATATATATATATATACGCGTATGATATTTAGCAAGAATCTGTTTTTCACACCAGACTCCCAAATACCACCAAAGTATATATATATATACTAGCTTTTACCCGCGACTTCGTCCGCGGATCTTCCGATAAAAAGTAGCATATCTAATTACTGCTCTTATTTCACCTCATTTGTGAAACTATACGGGGGTGGGGCAACGCCCCTTCCGATTTTCTCCAAACTTAACAGGTTGACTTCTATGATATATTTTGATTGCCGCTAATAGGGGGGTGGGTAAAATTATATATATATATATATATATATATATACTTTGGTGGTATTTGGGAGTCTGGTGTGAAGTCCATTAAACTACATCTTCGTCGCATCAGTGGCAGCAATGTTCTCACGTTTGAAGAGTATCAAACTATCCTCACGCAAATATCAGCAATTCTAAACTCAAGGCCATTATGTGTTAATGGTGACGACCAACTAGATCTGTTGACGCCTGCTCATTTTTTGATAGGCGAACCCTTCACAGCAATTTCTCAACCCTCACTGTTGGATACAAATCCAAATAGACTGCTGCGTTGGAGGCAAATTCAAGCTAAGGTTCAAGGTTTCTGGAAGCGATGGCTTATGGAGTATTTGACATCTCTTCAACAACGCAACAAATGGCAGGTCACTCAACCTAATTTTCAAGCAGGCATGATCGTCGTATTGATGGAGCCAAATCTTCCGCAATCAAAATCGGTTGTGGGCAAGATCGAAGAAACATTTTCTGGGGATGACAACAAAGTTCGAGTAGTTACAGTGAAAACTGCTCATGGAATTTACAAACGCCCAGTAACGAAACTGGCGCTGCTGCCTTTGTCCTGAACCTTCGTTCAGGGGGGTCTGTATGTTAAGGAACCAAATGCCTGTCACAACATTTTTAAACTCAACTGAATTTTAATGCATTGCGTCAGGTTTTTTATATACAATAGTGGCGAAAAGTATTTTGACAAATTTGCGCGAGTTACCGTGCCGTTAACACGGTACTAAGGCGCCTAAACTATTGCTGCCCATACCACTGTCATCACAAATAAATTCCCACGATCAAACTACAGCCAAATATGCAGCAACAACAACATCAATAAGCTAAGTTGAGTTCAGTCTACATACAGTCAACGGTACCATACAGCACAGCTAAAACAGGCGCCGACTTCAAATTGCAACCAAATAAGCAGCAACAACAATAAGCTAAGTTTGAGTTCAGTCTACATTCAATCAACGGTACCATACAGCACAGCTACATCAGGCGCCGACTTCAAATTGCAATCAAATAAGCAACAACAACAGTAGGCAGAGCTTGGATGAACGCTCAGACTAAGAATATAAATTCCGTTAAAAATATATATGTATATAATAAAAACGCTGACCTCACGCATTGCAGCGACATGATCAGCAGCAACAACAATAATAAACTGAGTAGATAAGCACTGATGTTAGCAGTCAGGCGTCATAGGTATAGATGTGTGTCCTTATGTGTATAAATTGCAAAACACATTGTTGGACATGGTTTTTCATATAAAAACGAATTTTTGAAACTGGATGAGCCAGAATAAATATAGCATTCAACCTAATAAGACGTTTTTATTTATTCGAAAGGTTATTGGCGCAGTCGGTAGTCCTAGCAAGGAATACGGAATAATCCTTGGGTTCTCAAACCCTTAATGCTAGTGATCGAACAAAATAAATAAATTTGTTAGAAAAACAAAAAAAAAAAAAAAAAAAAAACAATGAACATTGAATAGTGAATTGATAAAAATAAAAATAAATTAAAATGAACCAAAATATGTAAAAACTGCCAAGTGAAAAAAAATAAATCAACATAATAAATATTTACGGCAAACAATAAACTATATTAAAGCACAAAAAAAAAACAGAAGTGACTAAAAAAGAAATTTTTTTTTTCTGGTGAAAATAAAAAATATAAAATTATAAAAAAAAAAAAATTTATTATAAATTGAAAGTGACAAAAAAAAAAAAGTGTCTAAAAGAAATTCTTTTTCCTAAAAAAAAAAAAAAGAATTAAAAATAAAATAATAATAATAAAAATTTATTTTGATAAATTGAAAGTGACAATTTAAAAAAAAAAAAAAAAAAAAAAACAAGAAAAACAAATGAATAAGTGACTAAAAGTGCATTATAATAAACATTTTTTTTCTCATCATCGAAATAATGAAGTTTTAAACGCACAAAAAAATATAATTAACTTTGAAACTTCTTATTTTTCGAAATATTCCATTTTAAATGTGAATTTTTATTTAAAAAAAAAAAAAAAAAACAAACAACAATGAAAACATTCATCTGCATCATCCTGTACATGTAAGCATTAATATTAAGTACACGTAAATTATTGGAAGAAAAAAACAACAATATGAAAAATATACATAAAATATTTTAATAAAATTTTTATATATACAAAACAGAAGAAGAAACATTTATATACATTTTTTTGAAGAAACAGAAATTACAAGATGGAATAAACAAAGAAAAATATATACATGAAAAATTATACAAAGTAAATAAAAGAACAAATTAGGAGATAACATTATAAATATTCATGGAAAATAATTGTATTGCATTGCGCATGAGCATAGTACAGAATAGTCACATGTACGGAGACACTTTATAATTGTTCAACAAGGTTTACAAAGGTTCACGAAAATCGATTGCACTGCATCGCGCAAAGGCAACGAAAAAGTACTAAACGATCCAATTATACTGCATCGCGCAAGATAGTTGGATACTTTGTTAAATCTGGGCTTCCGATAAAGGTTCACAAAAAATTGTTGCACTGCATCGTGCATAGGTAACAAAGGAGTACTATTCAATTGTAATGTATCGTACAAGACAGTTGAATACTTTATATGTAGGAAAAATTCAAAAATTTCTACCAAAAATTTTACGGAAAAACAAAAATTAAAATATATTAAAAAGCAAAATAACAGAAAAAAAATATACAAATATATATACAAAAAAAAAAAAAAAAATATATATACATATATATATACATATACAGAAAAACAAAATTAAAATATATCTGAAAAAAAAGAATAGAAAATAAAAAATACAAATATACATAAGAAAATAGTAATAAGTAATAATATTTATAAATAATAATATAAATGAATAAAAAGAACATAACAAAACTCCTACCTTACACACGTAGCAGGACGAATCTTAACAAGACTAAAAGTTTATCAGACATAAGGGAAGAACAAGAAGATTTAGTATTACCAACAATAAAACTTTCAAGAATAACGATGGACAAATCTGCAGGAACAAGTGGCTTAGGCTCTCAGGGCTCAAACTTGACGCAAATACCTATGGAAGTAACTCCTTCACAAACTCAAAACTTATTTCAATCCCCCATGTCAATGCCGAACCCAATAGCAGAAATTTTAACATTTGACGGAAACGCAAAATTTCTCAAACAATTTATATGAAATGTTGAGGAAGTACTTCTTTTGTATAAAGGAACAGATGGAACCCCGATGGGTCAAACTGTCATGAGGTCCATTCGAAATAAAATAAAAGGTAGAGCAAGCGAAATGCTGGAAGCCGAGTCAATACCTCTCAACTGGGACGACATTAAGGCAACACTAACAGACAATTACTCTGACAAGAGGTCAGAAGCAATCCTGCTCGACCAACTTCATAAGCTAAGTCAGGGCAACAGGTCAATTAGACAATTTTATGATGACATATCAGAAATAAGAGCCGCAATCTTAAATTATATTGACATCAATGAAACAGACCCCAATATTGTAAAATCAGGAAAAGAGCTTTATTCTGGGGTATGTTTACATAGGTTTCTACATGGTATTCGAAACCCATTAGGAGCAATACTGAGATCAAACACAAAATAAAAACAACTGACGATGAACCAATATATACGAAATCGTACAGATACCCCTACACAAAATGGAAATACGTAAACAAATTACAGAAATGCTAGATCAAAAAATCCTAAGGCTAAGTTTTTCACCATGGAACTCCCCTGTATGGGTAGTACCAAAGAAAATAGATGCTAGCGATAAACAAAAATGGCGGCTAGTCATCGACTACCGAAAACTAAATGAAAAGACAATAACAGACCGCTATCCAATTCCCAACATCAACGATACTTTCGATAAACTAGGTAAGAGTATGTACTTCTCTGTTATCGATGTAGCTAAAGCATTCTACCAAATTGAGATGAGCCCAAAGGATATATGTACTAAAAACAGCCTTCACGGTTGATGAGGGACATTACGAATACTTAAGAATGCCTTTTGGTCTAAAAAATGCACTTTCTACATTTCAACGTGTCATGGACAATGTACTAAGAGAATTAATTGGCACAATTTGCCTCGTATATCTTGACGATATAATCATATTTTCAACGTCGTTGCAGGAACACATTCAGAACCTCACAAAAGTTTTTAACAAATTGCGATCAGCCAATTTGAAAGTTCAGTTAGACAAATCAAACTTCTTAAGGAAGGAAATAGAATTCTTAGGACATATAGTCACTACAAGTGGGATTAAACCAAGTCCAACAAAAATAACAGCCATTAAGAATTTCCCACTTCCCAAAACAATTAAACAAATAAAGTCATTCATAGGTCTTATGAGTTACTATAGGAAATTCATAAAGGACTTTTCAAAGCTCACTAAACCAATCACTAGATGTTTAAAAACTGGAGTTGGAATTCAGATTAACGAAAAATATATTGAAACATTCGAAATGTGTAAAAGACTGCTTTGCAATGACCCAATACTACAGTACCCCGATTTCGAAAAACCATTCATACTAACCGCAGATGCAAGTAACTTTGCACTAGGAGCAGTATTATCACAGGGTCGTATTGGATCAGACAAACCCATATGTTACGCAAGTCGTACACTTAACGATACTGAATGCAACTATGCAACAATAGAGAAAGAATTACTCGCCATTGTGTGGGCAATAAAGTACTTTAGGCCTTACCTCTATGGAAATAAATTTACTATTATTACGGACCATAAACCACTTACTTGGCTTATGAATTTAAAAGAACCAAATGCTAAACTAATTCGTTGGAAATTAAAATTAGAAGAATACGATTACGACATAGTCTACAAAAAGGGTACAAGCAATACCAACGCAGACGCCTTGAGTAGAGTAAGAATCGATATGAACATTATTGACGTCACATCTAACAGAGCCACAGACGGAAGCACTATGCACTCTGCCGACGAAAATGTCGACGATGGCATATTCATTTCTGAAAAATCCTTAAACGAATTCAGTTTACAAGTTATACTGAAAGAAGGATCCATTTCTAATATAAAAACCGAGTCCCCTTTCAAAAAAATAACACGTCATACGATAACTGAACCAGCATACTCGGAAACAAACATGTTAGAACTGCTAAAAAAGTATTTAAAGCCAAGGAAAGTCGTGGCAATATTTTCGAATGATAGTATATTCAAGTCAGTACAATCTACATATTCTCAACATTTCGCGAATAGAAAAATCTATAAACCACTTAGATGTACAAATTTTCTTAAAGACATAACTCAAAACGATCAACAAGACGAACTGATCGGAACATATCACAGAAATAACAACCACCGCGGTATTGATGAAACATATTTACATCTAAAACGAGAATATTACTTTCCTTACATGAAACGTAAAATAATCCAAACGATTAATAATTGCGATATATGCCAAACCTTGAAATACGATAGGCAACCGCAAAAAGTTGAATATGAAACTCCAGAGACACCCTTGAAACCAATGGATATTCTCCACATTGATATTTATTCCATTAATAATCAAAAAATCCTAACAATAATTGACAAATTCTCTAAATACGCTGGTGGATATACTCTACCTGCCAGAGATAGTCTAAATATAATAAAATCACTTAGAGATTTTATGGTTTCTCACGGTATCCCCAGAAAAGTAGTGTGCGATCAAGGTACTGAATTCATGTCAAACATATTCAAAGATTTTTGTATACAATACAATATTGATCTTCATATAACCTCATTCCAGCAATCCTCAAGTAATTCCCCTGTAGAATGCTTGCATTCAACTTTAACTGAAATATATAGGATTATTTTAAATAAAAGGAAGGTAGAACAAATGGAAGTTCACCACAATAGTATTTTCGCCGAAGTACTAATTACTTATAACAATGCAATACATTCCGCTACCAAATTAACACCTTACGAGCTTTTTTTTCGGGAGAACGCATAACTTTAATAAAACAGTACAGTTTAACGAACACCACGAGTACTCAGAAAAATTGAACGAATTCCAAGCAAAACTATACCCTGAAGTTAGAAATACCTTAGAACAACAAATCATACAAAGAACGGACATATTAAATGAAAATAGAGTTCAGCCAAAATAATTGAACGAAAACGACATAATCTTTAGAAGAGAAAATAGGCGAAACGAAATAACAGCAAGATGCACAAAACATAAAGTGAAACAAGACAAAAAACTTACTTTAATAACAACCAAAAATAAAAAAATTCACAAATCTAAAATCAAACGTAGAGACAAAGAGAAAACTCGCTAATGTTGAATAAATAATTGTAGATTACTTAAGACCACAAAAAAAAAATGGAAATAACAGTCGGGCGTAACCGACTGTACACTATGCACTGTACCAGTGCAGGTCGCCTAACAAACACATTAAATGTTTCCCGAACTTATGACCAAACACATGACCACTTCTCACTGCACGAAAGTGCCTTATAAAACATTTTTTTTAATGTATGAAATGAATACGGGGGGTCGTTCAAATTCAATTGCTTATAAAATCGTCATTTATTATCCGATTTTGATGAACTTTTTGGATTTTGGCTGGAGGAGACGCTATCTTTATACTGGCATGCTCAATTTTTTTTTGTGCCGAAGAAATTTTTAGTCTTGGGGGTGATTTTATGGGGAAGAGAGGGAGGGGCAAAATTTCAAAATAAACTTGTAAAATTCCGGAGCAGTCCTAGTCGAATGCAAAAAACACGAAGTCTCTATCTATTACCGTTTCCGACGTTCATAAGGACGGACAGACGGACATATATACTCGACTCCTCTATCACTCCTGACCATAATGGGGGTAACTTAGGGGTCTCCGACCAATATTTCTACCTGCTGCATACATTTGCACAAAACCAATAGGCTCTTGTACCTTCGGTACAGGGCCTAAAAAATAAACAACATTGACATAATAATCAGTAGAATAAGCTAAGAAGAAAAGAATATATTAAAAATGCAATATATTAATAGAATTGCATATAATATTGACTTACTTAATAACCACATAAATGACATTGCAGAGAGCATACTGTTTTCTAAATTAAATATTTTATCAAAATTTATTCTAAACAAAGAAGAATTAAACCTAATATGTAAAACATTTCAAAACCAAACAATCATTAAATCTGATGAACTTTGTATGAATTACTGCAATTACAAGCAAATTATAAGAATTCCAATATTATATATAATGTAAGAATACCAGTTTGTAAAACTTAAATTTTTTAAATATCCCATATAATACTATTACCAATAAATAAAACAAATTATGTAATTACACCTAAGTATATTGTATAATTATAAGCATATTAATTATTATGATCAAATCTGCGACAACATAGAAGGTACTCACTTTTGCAATCTCTCAAGTCGCTTCATTAAAAACCAACAGCCAACCTGCGATATAAAGCATGAAAGCAGTAAAGCATCAATGCCTCCACTCACTCAACCCGTAATTTTGACCGACACTCCATTCTGGGAGGGGAGGAGTTACCGTGCCGTTAACACGGTACTAAGGCGCCTAAACTATTGCTGCCCATACCACTGTCATCACAAATAAATTCCCACGATCAAACTACAGCGAAATATGCAGCAACAGCAACAACAATAAGCTAAGTTTGAGTTCAGTCTACATTCAATCAACGGTACCATACAGTACGGCTACATCAGGCGCCGACTTCAAATTGCAATCAAATAAGCAACAACAATAACAGTAGGCAGGGCTTGGATGAACGCTCACGCCGATGGTCTAGAATCTAGACCATCTAGACTCTAGATTAAGAATATAAATTCCGCTAAAAATATATACATATGTATATAATAAACGCTGACCTCACGCATTGCAGCGACATGATCAGCAGCAATACAACAACAATAAACTAAGTAGATAAGCACTGATGTTAGCAGTCAGGCGTCATAGGTATACATGTGTGTCCTTATGTGTATAAATTGCAAAGCACATTGTTGCACATGGTTTTGCATATAAAAACGAATTTTTGAAACTGGATGAGCCAGAATATAGAATATAGAGCATTCAACCAAACAAGACGTTTTTATTTATTCGAAAGGTTATTCGAGCGACTTCAACACGACAATACGCATTAGTTCAATGTACAATTCTTATAATCAGACAATTAATTAAATAAATATAGTTATATTATTAAATAAAGTATTGACAATTCTATTTACTAAAGTGGTGACCCAGTGTTAGAACAACGCAGTTGGCAAATTAAACATCGAAAAGTGTAATAATAATTTGTCTACGCGTGTGTGTTTGTGCACTCAAAAGGCGGTTGCAATAGCCAACTGCATGTCGAAATATAATTTGCGTTCCCACAAGTACAACGACAACGAATCAGAGGCAAAAGAATTGAAGCTACAGCTAGAGACTTTATAAAACAAACTCCGGCGACTAAGCACAGTCTGCGCTGAACAAATAAATGCCAACACACACACAAATTCGCAGCGTACACGTGTACATGTGCCGAAATTTAGCAAAGCGAATCCACAATTTTGGTTCGCACAATTAGAACGCTCATTTCGTTTTGGCAACATCACAGATGATACCGACAAGTTTGTTTTAGTGACGATCAATCTATAAGAGGACATTATTCTCGACATTGAGGATATAGTCTCAACCCCTCCAGACGAAAATCGCTACGCAACTATAAAATCGCGTTTGCTGGCAAAATATGCAGAGTCCGCCGACAGCAAATTACAACGCCTACTGAAAGGTGAGGAATAGTCAGGTATGAAACCAACTGAGATGCTGTCACACAAGAAGCGTTTGGCACCAGATCCAAATTGCACAGCAGTTATACGCGCACTTTTCATGGCTCAAATGCCAATGACAATTCGACCAACACTTTCAGTAGGGCAAGAAGTCGACTTGGACAAGCTGGCAAAGGTTGCTGACAAAATGCTCGAGCCAACTAGCCCAGATTTGGTGTTTAGTCTGTCCACACAGTTTTCACAGCGGCAACAAGCGGACACCAACTCCGTAGAGACACTATCTCGCTCACCGACGGCAACAGGAGACATTCAAACGCTATTAAAATCTCTCGTACAGTCTGTCAACAAACTGCGAGCGGATGTTAATAACCTCAAAAACTCAAATAAAGATTCTCGCTCTACTTCTAGAAAACCTGAACAAACTTCTAAGGGGTTGCCGTCGAATTCACTGGTTGGCGGCAGCCCTACGACAATCAGCAGCACAACAAGGTACGCACAAACGACGACAAACGCACTACCCGAATTTCGCCTTCACATCATTGATAAAAAATCCAGAATACGTTTTCTTATTGATTCTGGATCAGTAGTCTGTCATTCCACGCTCATCAATCCACTTCAAAACAAAGCCACACGCTTTACAGCTTTATGCAGCAAATCAGACTACAATCGCAACATACGGCACGCTTGTACTACACCTCAACTTGGGTCTACGGCGTCAATTCAGCTGGCCTTTTATCATTGCTTTTATCATTATAATTGATTTAAAGGCTCGACAACTCATCGATGTGTCTACCAAACATGCAACTACAGGCATCATGCTCAACGCGGCAAACGTTTCCGTCTCCACCGTTAACGAGAGCATAGATTTTCGAGGGTTGCTCAAGAAATTTATTGGTATAACACAAATGCATTCTGTGGTACATCATATCGAAACTATAGGGCATCCAGTCGCAGATGTCCACGACGTTTGGTCGGAGACAAACTCGCTTCAGCAAAAGCAGATGTGAATTTTCTTTTGGACCAAGGAATCTTTTGACCATCAAAAAGTCCTTGGGCAAGTCTACTTCACATGGTGTGCAAGAAAACAGGAGACTGGCGAGCATGTGGAGATTACCGTAAACTTAACTCTCCTACTGTGCCCGATCGATACCCTATAGCACATATACATGATTTCGCCGAGAAACTTCGTATTTCTACAATTGATTTAGTACCAGCATACTATCAAATTCCTATGGCTAAACAGGACATACCCAAAACGGCCGTCTGCACACCTTTCGGATTGATAGAGTTTCTATACATGCCTTTTGGCCTTAAGAATGCTAAAGATATAGATTTTGTTTATTGCTACATTGACGACATTCTCATCATGTCCACTTCGCCCGACGAGTACGAGAAACACCTACACATACTACTGTCATTACTACAAAAGCATTATTCTCAACAAATGCCAGTGTGGTAAGCCAAAAGTACGTTTCTTAAGCTACATTATCAACAAACAAGGCGTACGACCGCCAACTGATCGTATCGATGCAATCATCAACTACAAGCAACCCGACACAATTTGTGAGATCGGACGGTTCCTGAGCATCATCAACTATTACCGGCGTTGCATTCCACATGCGTCAATGAAGTTACACGTGCTACTAAAAAAATGGCAAACGCAAAATCACTTGGACACCTGAACTCTCCAATGCTTTTGACTCTTGCAAAAGCAGTGTGACAAGTGCGGTGCATCTATCACACCCATCATCCAAAGCACCATATGCACTAATAGGCATATGCACTAATTGCAACCAAATAAGCAGCAACAACAATAAGCAAAGTTTGAGTTCAGTCTACATTCAATCAACGGTACCATACAGTACAGCTACATCAGGCGCCGACTTCAAATTGCAATCAATGCAATGGGCGCTTGCAAAAGGTTATCGACGTTAAAGGAGGTTTTATTTTTCATTAATCTCTCGTTTCCTTTCTTTTAATATTTAGGCCCTGTACCGAAGGTACAAGAGCCTATTGGTTTTGTGCAAATGTATGTAACACGAAGAACTAATTGTCGGAGACCCCCCAAAGTTACCCCCATTATGGTCAGGAGTGATAGAGGAGTCGATATAGCCATGTCCGTCCGTCCGTCCGACCGTCCGTCCGTCCGTCCGTCTGTGTGAACGAAAGGATCTCGGAAACGGTAATAGATAGAGACTTCGTGTTTTTTGCATTCGACTAGGACTGCTCCGGAATTTCACAAGTTTATTTTAAAATTTTGCCCCTCCCCCCCCTTCCCAATAAAATCACCCCTTACGGTAAAAATTTCTTCGGCACAAAAAAATAGAGTACACCAGTATAAAGTTAACGTTCTTCTTAGCCCAAATCAAAAAAGTTCATCAAAATCGGATAATAAATTACGATTTTATAAGCAATTGAATTTGAACGACCCCCCTTTTCTTTTTATTCATATTCGCGCAGTGAGAAGTGGTCATGTGCTTGGGAAACATTTAATGTGTTTGTTAGGCGACCTGAACTGGTACAGGGCCTCTTACAGTCGGTTACGCCCGACTGAAATTTCCTTGTTTTATTTTAATTTTTTTGCTATTTTCAATTTTTTTTTAATTAAAAGTATAATGTCAATATACTTTTATCCACCAACATGTACAAAAAAAATTTTTTTTTCTTTAAGTCTGATATTGAAGTAATGGTTTTTTTGTTTCAGATTATTTCCATTAAATAGAAACACCTTAGAATTGACCGTAGATTATAAAAATTGGGTACCATTTTTAATTTTTTTGGGCCCATACAAATCGATGCTCCCTAATATATATGGGCATATGGGCGTGACGCACGTAACATTCGTACGCTTTTTTAGATTACTTTATAAATTTTTTTTGGGTTTTTAAAAGATATACCGTGAACTTTAGTATAGTGCATAGAGGGATTTAAGTGTACTTTCGAATGACATGTAATACAGCTTCTTTACTTCAACCTTTTCCGAAATAATTGTCCATAAAGTGTTGTGACGCACGCTACACAAAATGGAAGTTACTTTTAAATTTTCAATTTCATTTGTAATTTTTAGCGAATTATGCATGATAAAGTACACAAAATCCAATATCTAAAATAGAGCTGAGAATAATAGAATTAAGATATTGCTTATTTGGAGTCGAAAAAGTTTATGGTTTTTTAGCAAACACCGTGATAGATTGTGACGCACGTTACGTGGCGCACGATCCATTTTTTCCATAGTAGAAGAAATGTAGCGTGCGCTACGAAAATAGAACCAAATTATTTCTTTTGTTTGGGTAATAATTCTTTAACTCTCAATTTTGTTAACCTTTTCATTTTTTGAAACTTAAATGAAGTTATGAAATATGTTATGAAATATGTTATGAAATATATATATGTATGTTTTAATGAATTTATGTAATATAATATGTTTACAATGAATTTATATGATATAATGAATGTTTTAAAAAATAAACAATTTATAAATAAATTTTTTTCTTAAATGAGTCTGCCGTAAGGGCCATTTCGAGCTCATTTTCATTAAATGATGCAAAATAATAATTGCTTTTTATTCCTGGTATGCTCGTTATGTTTGCCCACCTCTCCGAAAGAAAACCAGTAGTATTTCCTATATATCGGCCACTTACATTTAAAATAGAAATGCCATGTATATGTTTTTTTGCCAAATTAAAAAAGTCGTTGGCGTTACTCAGAATTAGATTTTTAGCTTTAACCATTTGCCACACTTTTCGCTTTGCAATAACTCCAATTCCATCAACTGCACCCTTTCCGTGGGAAGTTGCAAAAAAATTCCACTCGAAGTGGCTAACGTTAAACTCTTTTCTAAAATGCGGTAGACTTGACATTATAAATTTGTTTTTAAATTGACTTGCACAGCCATCGGAAAATATGAAGATTTTGGTAACGGAATGCTTTTTATTTATTTTTTTGATTATTAGCTTAAGGAAGCAATATACATAAAATTTATTGTGGTTGCTTTATTATAACTGGTTGCTCGTGATTGCAAATGATTTTGTGGTACTGTGCAACCGGCAACACAAGTAAAAATGGTCACTTGGGTGTAACAAAAATGTGCCGATTGAATTTCGTTCTGATTCAGGAGCCGATAGTTTTCTGCAAAATCGACTTGTAAAACAACTTCATCTTTTCCAACAGACATTTTTCGGTTTTGAAAGTACTTTTGTTGCACTCTCTTAACAAAAGTATGCATTTTGAATATAGGGAACTGCAATTCCAATTCCTTAATTAAATCACAAATAGATCCTTTTGTTTGGCTGAGCACCATGCGTTTATCAATAATTCGCCAATTCTTCCATTCTGTAACCTCATCGAGCCGATTAATATTATTTAAAGGCACAAGAGCATCTATCAAATCTTCAACGCATTTTTTGTGCCGAAGAAATTTTTAGTCTAGGTGGTGATTTTTTGGGGAAGAGGAGGAGGGGCAACATTTTAAAATAAACTTGTAAAATTTGTCCTAGTCCAATGCAGAAAACACGAAGTCTCTATCTATTACCGTTTCCGAGATTCTTTCGTTCATACGGACGGACGGACGGCTGCTCTTTTTAGGCAAAACCGAATTCGTGACGCACGCTACAGAAATTAAATTGCCAAAACAAAACAAAAAAAAATATGTAGAACTTTGTTTTTAAATAAACTTAAAAGTAAAAAATAGATATGATTTAGAACTATAGACGACTTAAAAAAAAAATTTTTTATATACTAACTATACAAAAAAACCTTAATTTCTGTGACGCACGCTACAACGCTTGGACTTGACGTTTCATACCTAATTTTAATTATTCCAAAAAAGAAACATAATAATTGTTATACAAAATTTGAAAAGAATTAAACAAACCTTAATATAGCTATCTGTCCGATCTTCTATGTTAACAATATTGTTATATTATGTATACCGAAAAAATGTTAATTTTTGGAACAAAGTAACAACACCGAGGTTGGGTTGGGTTTGGTAATAACTTTTGTATTTATAAACATCGAAATGTTTTTTTTGTTATAAATTTTTAAAATTAGATATCTACTCTATTGTTCTACATAAAAGAAAATAACAAAAGGCTCATATATATATAAATGGATGCAAAAATATATTTATATTTTATATATTTATATATATATATATTTATATATTTATATATATATATATCTAGGTGAGTAAGTACTACAGAAGTTTAAAGTTAATTCCACGTTCTTTATTTACAATATAATAGCTTACGGACTAAACTTACAATCATACAATGTTCCTAACACTATTTCTATACCAGGTCGTAACCTTCTATCAGCACCTTGTATTCCAACAGTGCTTGGTGTCTGGTTGCCCACAACACCACTACTTCCTAACAGCACCTTGTATTCCAACAGTGCTTGGTGTCTGGTTGCCCTCAACACCACTAATTCCTAACAGCACCTTGTATTCCAACAGTGCTTGGTGTCTGGTTGCCCTCAACACCACTAATTCCTAACAGCACATTGTATTCCAACAGTGCTTGGTGTCTGGTTGCCCTCAACACCACTAATTCCTAACAGCACCTTGTATTCCAACAGTGCTTGGTGTCTGGTTGCCCTCAACACCACTAATTCCTAACAGCACCTTGTATACCAACAGTGCTTGCTGAGAATTTATCTGGTACCACCGGTCGTCTTGTTCCACAAGACTTTGTCTTTTAGTTGCTCCGTTTCCAGAGGCGACTGGTTTGATTGCCAGTCTAAGACGCAGTGTTGACTACACAAATGTCCCTTGATTAAGTACAACTCTTGAGAATCGCCGAACGCAACGCGTTCCGTTAGTTCTGCTGCGGCGATTCTCCTTTCCTTGTCTCGCAAATATTCCCATGCCTGCTACAGCCTTTGCTGTCGCATTTAATATTTGCTGTATTTTTTCCTAATTCTGTTTTGCACTCTTCTGATAGCGGTTTAACGTAATAATATTTGTTGTTGCTTCGATTGCAGTTCGCTACTACCGTTGTTCGGCATTGAGCTTGTCGCTGCTATTGCTTAATACCCTACCTACTTCTATCGAGCGGGTCTTATGACATTGTCACCTGCTGTGTGACTTAATGCTCCTACTTAATTGTTCGTTTATTAATGATAGTAATTTCGACTTATAAACTAACAACAGTGATTCTAACTTACATACTAACAATTCTTGCCTTACCAACTAGTGTGAAAAATGAATTTAACTTATCACTAAAATGAATTTAACCTATAACTACTAATTGGCTTATAACTAATTATGATTTTAACTTATACCTAATGTCTTATTTTCCTACAAAATCCAAAAACATTCCTTACATGTCTACAAAACCTACATGTCTACAAAAATGTATGTATCGCTGTGCGCCGCTACTACAGCGGCGTCACAATATATATATATATATATATATGTATCTATTAAACGACGCGCGGTCAATCAAATGTCTAATGATTTGATGTATAACAACATTCTTTTAATTCAACAACATTACTATTTTCAATAAACAATATTATTTCTAACTATTAAAACAAGTAAGGAAATTTCAGTCGGGCGTAACCAGTTCAGGTCGCCTAACAAACACATTAAATGTTTCCCGAGCTTATGACCAAACACATTTTAAAATAAACTTGTAAAATTCCGGAGCAGTCCTAGTCGAATGCAAAAAACACGAAGTCTCTATCTATTACCGTTTCCGAGATCCTTTCGTTCATACAGACGGACGGACGGACAGACGGACATGTCTATATCGACTCCTCTATCACTCCTGACCATAATGGGGGTAACTTTGGGGGTCTCCGACCATTATTTCTACCTGTTACATACATTTGCACAAACCCAATAGGGCCTTGTACCTTCGGTACAGGGCCTAAAAACTAAAGAACCCACATATATATATAGATATATATATACATATAAAAAAAATATTACTTCAATATGACTTAAAAAAACAAAAATTTATATATATACATATATATATATATATATATATATATATATATACATGTTTAGAAGATCAAGAGAAGTCAATCTATTAAGTTTGGACAAAATCGGAGGGAGCAATTCCCCACCCCCCAATATAAGCGATAAACAACATTTGTCATATTTTTGCATCCATTTAAGGTACAGAGATGAAATTTGGTATACATGTTAAGAGGATCAAGAATATTTAACCTGTTAAGTTTGGTCAAAATCGGAAGGGGCAATGCCCCACTCCACATATACGCGATAAACAAAATTTGTCATATTTTTGCATCCATTTAAGGTACAGTGATGAAATTTGGTATACATGTTAAGAGGATCAAGAGAAGTCAACCAATTTAGTTTGGACAAAATCGGAGGAGGCAATTCCCCACCCCCCAATATAAGCGATAAACAACATTTGTCATATTTTTGCATCCATTTAAGGTACAGAGATGAAATTTGGTATACATGTTAAGAGGATCAAGAATATTTAACCTGTTAAGTTTGGTCAAAATCGGAAGGGGCAATGCCCCACTCCACATATACGCGATAAACAAAATTTCAGTCGGGCGTAACCAGTTCAGGTCGCCTAACAAACACATTAAATGTTTCCCGAGCTTATGACCAAACACATTTTAAAATAAACTTGTAAAATTCCGGAGCAGTCCTAGTCGAATGCAAAAAACACGAAGTCTCTATCTATTACCGTTTCCGAGATCCTTTCGTTCATACAGACGGACGGACAGACGGACATGTCTATATCGACTCCTCTATCACTCCTGACCATAATGGGGGTAACTTTGGGGGCCTCCGACCATTATTTCTACCTGTTACATACATTTGCACAAACCCAATAGGGCCTTGTACCTTCGGTACAGGGCCTAAAAACTAAAGAACCCACATATATATATAGATATATATATATATATAAAAAAAATATTACTTCAATATGACTTAAAAAAACAAAAATTTATATATATATATATATATATATATATATACATGTTTAGAAGATCAAGAGAAGTCAATCTATTAAGTTTGGACAAAATCGGAGGGAGCAATTCCCCACCCCCCAATATAAGCGATAAACAACATTTGTCATATTTTTGCATCCATTTAAGGTACAGAGATGAAATTTGGTATACATGTTAAGAGGATCAAGAATATTTAACCTGTTAAGTTTGGTCAAAATCGGAAGGGGCAATGCCCCACTCCACATATACGCGATAAACAAAATTTGTCATATTTTTGCATCCATTTAAGGTACAGTGATGAAATTTGGTATACATGTTAAGAGGATCAAGAGAAGTCAACCAATTTAGTTTGGACAAAATCGGAGGAGGCAATTCCCCACCCCCCAATATAAGCGATAAACAACATTTGTCATATTTTTGCATCCATTTAAGGTACAGAGATGAAATTTGGTATACATGTTAAGAGGATCAAGAATATTTAACCTGTTAAGTTTGGTCAAAATCGGAAGGGGCAATGCCCCACTCCACATATACGCGATAAACAAAATTTGTCATATTTTTGCATCCATTTAAGGTACAGTGATGAAATTTGGTACACATGCTAAGAGGATCAAGAGATGTCAACCTGTTAAGTTTAGTCAAAGTCGGAGGGGGCAAGCCCCAACCCCCATATATTCGATAAACAAAATTTGTCATATCTTTGCATCCATTTAAGTCATAGGGATGAAATTTGGTAAACATGTTAAGAGGATCATGAGAAGTAAACGGGTTAGGTTTGGCCAAAATTAGAGGGGCGATACACCACCCTTCGTATAGTTTAAAAAATGAGGTAAAATATGAAAAGTAATTAGTTATGACATTTTTTATCAAAATATACGCGGACGAAGATGCGGGTAAAACCTAGTCGTAAATAAAGGGTTTGTATCTGACTGCCAGACCGATGTTATTACACAGATTTTAGCAAAGCTTTTGACAGTGTGTGTCATAGTCACCTTATACATAAATTGACAGCTTTAGTTTTTCCACATTCTTTTGTAAATTGGGTACAGTCCTACCTTGTAGGTAGATCTCATATAGTCTTATTTATAGTCTTATTTACATAATATCATTCCTTGTTCCACAAGGAATGATATTCCTTTAGCAGCAAATCATTCTCATCTTTTGATGTATGCGGATGATGTCAAACTATGTTTGTCATATTCTGATGTTTCCCAACATAGTCTATTACAAGAAGATTTGAATTCGTTATACACTTGGTGTTTAACAAACTTTCTTAATTTAAATATCCCTTAATGTAAATGCGTAACATTCCATCGCAGAAAACCTTATGTCATGACCAATTTGCTGGGTGTGCATAACCTTAGTAGAGGTATTAATAATTTAGGTGTCCTTATGGACTCTAAATTAAGCTATACCAATCATATTGTGTGTATGGTTAATAAAGCTAAAGGTGTTCTTGGCTTTATAGCGGTGGTCTAAGGAAGTTAATGACCTTTATACTACTAAACTTCTATACACATCACTTGTTCGTCCGATTTTGGAATTTTCATCATGTGTTTGGAACCCACATTATGTAATTTACCAAGATCGTATCGAGTCTGTTCAAAAACAGTCTCTGTTATTTGCGCTCAGAAACCTCAATTGGGCTTTTGATATACATCTCCCTCCATATGTTGATCGATTGAAACTTGTTGATCTACCGACTCTATCTGCTCGACGGTCAATGCTCTCTGTCGTTTTCCTTCACAAGATTCTTTGTGGGGAAGTTGATTCTTCTTATTTACTTCAATCTTTATCATTGAATGTTCCCTCTCGCTTCACGCGAAACTATGTGCCTTTATGGTTGTATTTTTGCACAATAAACAATGCTTGCCACGATTCAGTTCGGTCTCTCTGCTACACCTATAACAAATTTTCTTATCTCTTCTCCAATAATTCTTCTTTAAACTATATTTTTCGCAGTTTTCTCTTTTTCTCAATTTGATGGCGAATTGAGACAGGGGTGAATTGTACTGCTTCTTTTCGAGTTAAAGCCGGATTGGAACTCAGCGTCGCTTCAGCTACAGCCACTCCAAAAAACCTTAAATACCGGACTGCGGCCACGCGGGGAGAAAGCTATGTACTGCACGATCTCACGTTAAGCAAAAGCGCTGACGAACGTCTGCGACGTATCCGTCGAAAGCGTAACCAGTGACCATGCCCTGATTACACACGTTTGACGGCGCGTAATCGCCATCCGGCATCGCCAGCGACGCAGGCAATTACTAAGGGATAATAAAGTGTTTGGTAGAAATATGTCTTAAGACTTAAAAAAACTCAAATAAGAAGGACAGAGTGCTGAAATAAATAAATAAGCACATAGTGCTGATATAAATATATATTTTATTTTAAAATATAAAGTACATTTTTTAATTGGCGGTCAAGCGTTTCAAAAATAAGTAAATTCGCGGCCGAACAAATATAAATTAACATATTGGCTCCTTAGTAGTGTAAAATTTTGCATTTTTACACAAACCGGGGGAACGTGAAGTTCCAGCCTGTGTTAATAATTAGTGCGTAGTACTCGTGTTAAAATTTATCGCAATTATAAGTGAAAAATAAACAATTGAAAAAAAAAATTTAAAAATAAGTGAACAATTAAAAAAAAATAATAATAAAAATATAACTGAAAAATTAACTATTGGAAACAAATCAAATAATTAAAAAGTGCATAAATATGTGAAAAATTTAGCAATGGAAAATAAAAAAAAAGGAAAAAAAAACATTAAAAATAAGTGGAAATCTAAAAAAAAAACTTTAAATATTTAATATTAAGAAAAAATGCAAAAATGAAAAGGAAAAGCGCAAAAATTTATAAATAAGAACACGTGCGAAACTGAATAAAATATCAAAACAAAAACAGCAAAACAGTTAACTAGCAACAAACAATCAGTTTACCAACAATAAAAAAAAAAATCAAACGGTTCACCAGCAACAAACAAGCAGTTAATCAAAAAAAAATCAAAACAGTTCACCAGCAATAGACAAGCAGTTATCAACAACCAAAACAACAGAACAGTTCACCAGCAACAAACAAGCAGTTGAAAAATCAGCAACAACAAAGAGAAAGAGCCCATAGAAGAGAAAAGCAGATCAACTTACTGTTAGTTAAACCTAAGAAATTTTTTAAACAAACATAAACCCTAAGCAATAACAAAAAACATCTTGTGAAGAAAAATATTGTAAAATACTTGAGAGAATTTTCGGGTAGATCAGGAGAGTTTAGCTCATGGAGAAAGTCCGTTGACAGAATCCTTTTAATGTATGTACAGAGAAGGGATACCCGCAAATACTTTGCTACCCTCCATACAATTAGACACAGAATTGTGGGTGAAGCAGATACAGCACTCGAATCTTACCGAGCTCCTTTAAATTGAAATAAGATAGAAAAAATTTCTAATGTTGCACTACTCCGACAAGAGAGATGTCAGTACCGAATGACAACCCTTGTCTAAAGGGGTCGCAGTATAGAAGAGTTTTGCCAGGAGGTATATCAGTATCTTTCACTAATTTTAGACAAAATTGATTGTCTGGAATTGGGAGAAGAAGCTTTGATTGATATGACAGCAATCTATTGTGATAAAGCTCTGGACTCATTCATTAGAGGATTGACTGATTCACTGCCAAATGTAAGAGAGCCAAAAAGTTTACGACAAGCTCTACATATGTGTCTAAAACCATGCAATATTCATATTACAAGACAAATCATGCTATTAGCAGGAACTCACGACCACAGAACAAAATTAACAATTACCTACAGAATAAACAACACGGTCTAAGAAAATTACCTTTTTACTCACAACTTACAAAATGTAACATCCAATAAATCTTATAGGCATGGTTCTCTACCCTAATAAAGTTAAACATATTATCCAAATTATAAACCGCTATTACCACCAAAACCAGCTTTTTCCAAGGAAGTTGATGGTTCTATTCGAACCAACCAGGTCAATTACTAAAATAGACCACAACTTCAACCACAGCTAACCTATTACCAAAATAGGCCGCAATTTACACAAAAACCAAACTATGTCTCACAAAATAGACAAGTAAATAGTTTTAGACCAAGCCAACCACATAACAATCCGAATGCGGTAAATAAGCGTCCACCTTCAAAGAGTGTCCAACAACAAAAAATCAAAGAGTCTATAACATGGAAGCAAGAGGATATACAGATGAATATGAATTAGAAGACGAAGACAATAATACGTATAACGACAACATTAATTTTTTAGATTAGGCTCTTCCTCGTTACCATATTTTTTTTTTTAAATAAAAAATGATGAGTTGAAATCTTGCTAGACACCGGCACAAATAAAAACTATATCACGCCAAATACATTCGAAATCTAATTCCAAATGAACCATTTTATGCAAATTCAGTAGGAGGATCAGTAAACATCACTCATCACACTAACATAGACGTTATTGGCAATAAAATAGAAAAACTTAAGTTCCACATTTTATGCAATCTTACTATGTTCGATGCTATAATAGGCAACGATAAATTAAAAAAATTAAATGCAATAATTTTTACTAAAGAAAACTATTTCACACTTTTAAACAAGCACAATTACAAATAAATCCCATAACACACACTTTGGTACGATTAAATCATCTAAATCAACAAGATTCCGAAAAACTAAAACACATTTTTAATTCTTGACCAACACTATTTTCCGAACCTTTTAAAAAATTATCATATGTAACCAACGTAAAGCTGAAATTAGAACAGAGAAACATATCCATACCCAATGCCTTTGAAAAAAGAAGTTAATAAACAAGTAGAGGATATACTTCAAGATGGTACAATTCGTCCATCAAAATCTCCTTACAATTCCCCTGTATGGCCAAAAAAACCAAGATGCCTCAGGAGAAGCAAAATATCGCATGGTAATTGATTACCGTAAGCTTAATAAAGATACCATACCGGATAAATATCCGATTTCTGACATCACCACCATTTTAGCGAACTTAGGTTGAAACAAATACTTTTCAACAGTCGATCTTAAAAGTGGTTTTCACCAAGTTGCCCTTAATGAAGACGATGTTGGAAAAACTGCCTTCTCCATTGTTAATGGAAAATTCGAATTTACACGATTACCATTCGGCCTTAGAAATGCTCCGGCCATTTTCCAACGCACCCTAGATGATGTGTTAAGAAATCATACTGTTGTCCGTTGCTATGTTTATATCGACGATATAATATACGATAAATTCAGCAAGAGCAATAAAGAACATTTTGATAATCTAAAGATTGTCCTTGATACTTAAGAAAGAGCCAATCTTAAGGTTCAATATGGCAAATGTGAGTTTTTAAAAGAAGAAACCGAATTTCTTGGCATAATAGTCAGTCAAAATGGCATTCGCACTACCCAAAAAAAGATAGAGACGATAATGAACTTCCCACGAACCCAAAACTGTCCATGACCTTCGTTCATTTCTTGGAATGACTGGACATTATCGGAGATTTATCAAAGCGTACGCACAAATCGCAAAACCTCTTATGAAATTCTTAGAGGAGAATTGGGAAGGATTTTTAAAAATGAATCAAAAAGGAAACTTTTATATCAGAAGAAAACTTTGCAACAAATGAGAATGAAATGCTTGCAATTATTTGGGCACTACAAAGCCTAAGATGTTTCCTGTACGGAAGTAAGAGAGTAAAAATTTTCACTGATCACCAGCCATTGACCTTTGCGCTTAGTAATAAAAATACCAAAGCGAAGATGAAAAGATAGAAAGCTCAGCTAGAAGAATACAATTATGAATTAATTTATAATCCAGGTCATACAAATGTAGTCGCTGATTTATTGTCAAGACCACCAATATCGAATATTGATTCTTAAACAGGTACTGTTCACAGTGACGATAGCTCTTCCGAACATTTAATACACTCGATAGAGACTCCCAACAATGTCTTTAGAAATCAGATTTTCATTTCAGAAGACACAACATTTTCATATCAATTTAAAATCATCTTTTCGATGTATCGCAGGCACACAATAATAGAAAAGGAATTTTCTGAACAGTCACTTAGACCACTTCTAAAAAACATCTCAATCCATCCGTAATAAATGGAATAAAAACTACCGAGCCAATCATGTTGAAGATCCAAGAATTATATCTTTTACATTTTGCCAATAACAAAATACGATTCACGTAACTGGTAGTTTTAGATATTACCGGTACAGATATTACCGGTAGAATTATAATAGAAACACATAACCGTGCACACATGAACGATAAGGAAAACAGACTCCAAATTCTGGAAAGATATTATTTCCCCTCTATGGCAAAGAAAATTAAGAAAATTACAAAAGCATACCGAATTTGTAAAGAAAATAAGTGTGAACGCCACCCTATCAACCTATTAGTCTTTTGCCGATTTTATCAAAGGTGTTTGAAAGAACATTTCAGAACAGACTGCAAATATGTCGACAATATTTACGTTACACGCACGGTTGCAGGGCAAACCAAAAAACTATTAATTGACACAGGCAAGTCAATGCAAATATAAATTTGCAGGTTGTCCAGACGTCAATTTTATTAATATAGACGACTCTGATATTCCTATTGTTGTTAGGAAGGACTTTAATAAAATGATCAGCCAAACGGCTGGTGCATTTTCGGACCCAAACGAGTCTCTACCCTATAACATAAACACGGTTGCTACTATCCCAACGATCGGTGAGCCGGTGTATTCGAAACTATACCCGTACCCAGTGGGAGTTTCTGACTTTATCAATTCAAAGGTTAAACAACTTCTCGCGGCATAATTAGGGCATCAAAGTCGCCTTACAATAACCCAATTTGGGTCGTTGACAAGAAGGGTTCAGACGAATTTGGTCAAAAAGTGAAAAAAAAGAATGCCCCTACCATATTTCAGAGGGCAATTGACGACGTCCTCCGGGATCAAATAGGAAAAACATGCTATGTATATGTAGACGATGTAATAATTTTTTCCAAGACCAAAGAAGACCATATCCAACACATTGAATGGGTCTTAAGGAGCCTTCGTGACGCAGGAATGAGAGTGTCTCAAGAAAAGTTCAAGTTTTTAAAAAAAACGTGGAATATTTGGGGTTCACCGTGTCTAAAGGTGGTATAAAAACTTCACCTGAAAAGGTAAAAGCTATTAAGGATTTATTGCCCCCAAAAACACTATTAGACTTACGCTCATTTTTAGGATTAGCAAGCTATTATAGATGTTTCATTCGTGGCTTTGTCACCATTGCTAGACCTCTGTCCGACCTCCTGAAGGGTGAAAACGGCAAGATAGGCGCAAACCATTTAAGAAAGGTTTAAATTGAATTCACAGGAAAGCAGCTAGAGGCTTTTAATAAATTAAAAGACATCCTAATGTCTGAAGACGTGTTGTTAGCGCACCCTAACTTTACAAAACCTTTTGATCTAACCACAGACGCGTCAGGATACGGTATAGGTGCCGTTTTGTCACAAAACGGACGATCAATTACCATGATATCCCGAACATTACGGGATAATGGCCATAGTTTGGGCCTTAAAAAATCTCCGACATTATTTGTATGGAGTGAAAAATTTAAATATATTTACTGACCACCAGCCTTTGACATTTGCGGTGTCAGAAAGAAATCCTAATGCCAAGATAAAACGCTGGAAAGCTTTTATTGGCGAGCACAATACAAATATTATTTACAAACCTGGCAAAGAGAACCTCGTAGCAGACGCCTTATCTCGCCAAAGTGTAAACGCAATTGAAAATTCTGCAGGGTCGGATATCGCTACAATTTATAGTGAAGAATCTCTCACATATACCATAGAAACAACAGAAAAGCCCATTAACTGTTTTAGAAATCAAATAGTTATTGAAGAAAGCAATATTTCTTTAACTAGGAGATCTCTGTTGTTTAAGGAAAAAATGCGTCATACCATACAGTTTAAAGACAGGAATACCCTGCTTCAAACATTATTTGATGTAGTCAATGCGGACGTAGTAAATGCGATCCATTGTCAGCTTCCAATTCTAGCCTTTATTCAGCATGAATTAATCGAAGCTATTCCATCAACCTCGTTTAGGTATTCAAAAAAAAGATGTAACAAATCCAACCGAGCAAAGAGAAAAAGAAATATTTTCTGACTTGCGTTGACAAGTTTTCTAAGTTTGCAGTGGTTCAACCTATTGACTCCCGGGCAATAGTGGATATAAAAACTCCAATCTTGCAATTAGTAAATATATTCCCAAATTACAACAAGAACCACATTATAACAAACGTTATTTCCTTGAAATGTTGCACATAATTAACACACCAGCTGACCAAAGAATCAACTATAAAACGGACACAGAGAAATGCGCTCATTTATATAGACAATTTTGCAAATAAGAAGTATTGACAAACTCCACGCTGAAGGAGAAGGACTTGTGCGTGTAACAAACAAATGTAATGTTTAAAAAAATTTTTTAGTTAGATTATAAATTGTATATGTCGTGAGGTTATATATAATTATTATTATATTTCTTGTAGTAAAAAAAATCCCTGAAGACGATCCTCGACGAGGATTGAAATATATTGGAAATAGAAAAATTTAAAACCAACATTTGTGTTTTTTAAATTTTCGATTGGACCTTGAGCCTGCTATTAATAGAAGATTGTTAAACGATAAGGTCGCTAAAAACAAGTAATATATTCCCAAATACTAAGACCATATATTGTGACAATGAAAATTCACTAAACTTTGAAACAATAAAGTCCATATTGCTCAACAATTTTAAAATCCAGATTTCAAATGCTCCACCGCTGCACAGCGAACGATTTCATGGCACTTTAGGTGACATAGTTCGCTGTCTCAGAGTGGGTCAAGAGTTGACTGATACGGTTGAAATAGTGCAGATCGCCACTATCCAATACAACAGATCTATACACTCTGTTACAAATGAAAAGCCTATCGAGATAATTCACTCGGCTCCTGCCGACTTTACTGGAAAAATCAAAGATAAACTACTTAAAGCACAAGAAAGCACGCTAAAACAAGTAAACAAAGATAGGAAACATTAAGAATACCAGGTCGGAGAGAAGGTATGGGTAAAATCAAAAAGACGATTAGGGAATAAGCTATCTCCTCTCTGTACGGAACAAGTCATAGGAGGGTGGTCCATAAGGACAATTTAAAATAAACTAACAATATAATAACTTTTATTCTTAAGATTGGATAGGAATGAAGAATGCACAATTCATAAAACAGAAAATTTAGTTTTAACTTTGAAGATTTAATTTCCTCTATAACACTGGCAAAAAGGAAAAAAATGAATTTAATAGGTCCGATGTTTTTCGTTGATATTAATATAGGACAATTGGCAAGAGAAGGTCTCACATATAAATAGTTTGTAAGAAAAATAATAGATTTAGAAAAACCGATTGCGGAGGACGAGCCGTCGCCGGTAACAGGTGCAAGACTGCAATCAACTGTCATCATTAACAATGCAGCAGTTAAGGTCGGAAACCGAGGACGGCTACTGCTTAACCCAAGGAGGAGTTAAGTTGCGTAAACATAAAGTCGCTGATAGTTCTGCAACAAAAAGGTCCCGGTTTAGCATACGAAGCAAAGCGTTGCATACCGGCGTCCAGCAATGAAAGGCCCCGACCTAGCATCTAAGCAACGCATTGCACACGCAAAGCCAAGCGACACGAGGCCCCGTCCTAAGCAACGTATTGCATTCCACAACCTAGCGACACGAGGCCCCGTCACAAACAACGCATTGCACACGCACAGCCTAGCGACACGAGGCCCCGTCACAAACAACGCATTGCAAACGCACAGCCAAGCGACACGAGGCCCCGTTCTAAGCAACGCATTGCAAACGCACAGCCTAGCGACACGAGGCCCCGTTCTAGCAACGTATTGCATATATCAGCTTAGCGATAAGAGGCCCTGTCCTATCTCTCTGCCGCGGACGATGCTTCGAGTCCGAGGCTACAAGGCATTTTCGGTAGTGTAAGTTAGTTTTAGTTTTGATTTGTACTTTAAATAAGACACTTGAGGTGATCAACTCCGGCACTTGCCGTTACAATAAACTACAATACCTAAATTTGTTAATTTGTATGTATCGTATGTGCTTCCATTTATTTAATTATTCATTTATTTATTCCTAACAATATAATAATTAATTGTTTTTTGTAGAAAATGAATATAGTTTTACTTACTATTTTTCTTTTCACTTCAATATAACGCATAATATGTGTTAACTATTAGTAAATTCAATATTCCAATATTCCTTCCTGTACAGACAAGTTTGCTTATACAAACTATGTCAGTTGATGTCTGTACAGATACTTTTGTCTTCAATAGATTTTATTTGTTGTTCGGCAATACCGACATGCAGATCCCGAGAATTTCTTGTAAGTTAGACAAGGATGACAGATGTTTGTTTATGTGGCTGGCTGCTACGCAAAAAGTTACAATTTTTGCAATTTAAAAAAAATTGTTTGAACGTTTACGGGGACTTGGATATGACATAAAAACTCTAAGTTTCAGCTATCCATTTCACCCCCCTTTTTTATCGAAACAACGTACCGGTAAAAAAACAACCCTCTATGGAAAAAATGCACTAGTTTTATGTTGTATACAATTTTTGCACATTTTGAAAAATTTTGTTCGAGGGCTTATGGGACTTGGATATGACATGGGTACCATTGGATAGCTCTGAGTTTCAGCTATCGATTTCACTCCCATGTTTCATCGGAACGGATTTTTAACCATTCTTTATAAGTTTTTTCTTTCAGAATCGTTTCGGAAATTAAAAGTAGACAATTTTCTTTCTTTTACATTTATTTTACTTTACATTTTATTTTCTATTTTTATTCATCATTTTGTAATAATATAAGGAATATTAAAATCCTTTTTTTTCATCATTTTGTAATAATATAAGGAATATTAAAAGCCTTTTTTCGATATCGTAAGTGTTTTATTCATTTTAGCGGGTTGTTGGCAGGGGGTTGTTAACTTCACGCTAATATCCCGCAAAATCCATAAAATCGCTATCGGTATGTTTCCTTTTCAATGTATTTCACAGCGTTGCATTTTGCAAAAACAGCTGTTTGGTTAATGTGTTGAATTTGTATAAAATATCAAAATGACATTTTTAATTTCAATTGCATGTTTTGAGGCCAAAAGAAGGCATAAAATTCTATAATTAAGGCGAATGAAATACATGTTGTTTGTCAAGCAGCTGTTTGCACCAAAAGAGCTGCCAAGCATAAACAGTTGTTCATTCGTATTTAATTATTAACATTTTTTTTAACGAAGCTCTTTTTATCCATTATAATCATATTGCTATATTATTTTTGAACGTTAATACTTTGCACAAGCAGACAAAGCAAATTATACCAAGTTTATACATTGTTTCGAAGCACTTCGCGTTCCACCAATTATTTAGTCAGCCATGACGAATCTTTGTGTTATCGGTCTTAGCAAATCGCAAATTGCTTTTATAATGATTGATTTTGTAGCTTAGAAAATGGCACACTTATTTAATAATTCTTTAAAGTTTAAAATCATTCATTCACAAACAAAGCAATGCCGAGCAAAGCTCAGTCACCCAGCTGCTATAGAGTAATTATTTGAACGCATATACTTGTGCTATATATAGTTATAAAATGCATATATATGTGGGAATAGTCTGGTATCACCGCATAGCCAGCCCTAAGACGAACATATATTGATATTACATAGATTCGTGTTCGAGCAGGACGGCGATAGGAACAACAGAAAACGCCTGCGCGAATTTGCTGGTTTTGAATATAACGACAATCAGAAACAGTACAATGACAAAATGAGTTACGTTTCCGATCATATGTCATAAAGACCTCGTTATTGTGTGCAATATCTTACATTTGCAACATAACCATAACGATTTGAGTAAACACATATTTAATAATTTGAAAAAGGACAATTTGTTAGCTGAAGCTGAATTTAATGCAGAAACTGATGACGACGACGAAACCGATAACGAAGACAAAAATGAGTACATTAGCGTTAAAAGCAACAAAAAAGAATGTGAAAATGTAAACAGTGCTCAACCAACAGACGTTCCAACGTTCGCTTTAAACTTTCGTGATATTGAAGACTCCATACGATCATTTAGTGGCGATGATACGCTTTCGATTGAAGTGTGGATAAAAGACATTGAGGACATGGCTGTGTTAATGTATTGGAATGAGCTGCAGAAATTTATTTTTGCGAAAAGATCGTTAATTGGACTGGCAAAAATGTTTGCTATGAGTGAACGTAACATATCAAGTTGGCAAAAACTAAAGAACGCACTTTGAAACGAATTTAAGTCAACGACAAATAGTGCTGTGTTTCATAAAATGATTTTTGCGAAAAGATCGTTAATTGGACTGGCATAAATGTTTGCTATGAGTGAACGTAACATATCAAGTTGGCAAAAACTAAAGAACGCACTTTTAAACGAATTTAAGTCAACGACAAATAGTGCTGTGTTTCATAAAATGATAGCTTACCGAAAAATAAAGAAAAGTGAAAGTTTGCTAGAATATTTTTTACAAATTAAAGAACTAGCCTCACGTGGCAATATTGAAAACAGTGCCTTAATTCAATATGTAATTGACGGAATCGATGATTCCAGCGCTAATAAATCAATTTTGTACAATGCTAAGAATTTAAAAGAATTTAAAGAAAAACTGAAGTGTTTTGAAATTATTCGCGAAAAGTCAAAAAATGAAAATAAAAATCAAGCAGCGTTTAATAAAAGTATCCAAAAGAGCGAATATAAAAATCATGCAGTGCTAAATAAAAACATAAACAAAGACTTAAAATGTTATAATTGTGGCGCCAAAGGGCATACGTCAAATGATTGTGAAAATAAAGACAAAGGCAGAAAATGTTTCGATTGTAACAAATACGGGCACATAGGCAAAGTAATATCATCTCATACATTTATGTGCAAAGAAGTCGTAATAAATAACAACAAATACAATGCACTAATCGACACTGGCAGTAAATATAACCTTATTCCCGAGTCGGCTTATAAAAAGTTAAAAAAACCAAAATTAAGTGAGTGCAACGTGTTTTAAATCGGTTTCGGAAAAAAAGATGAAGGCAAAGTCAAGCCATTGGGTTCGTTCGAACAACAATTTATGATTGACGGTCAAAACAAATTTTCTGGTAGTGAATTCTCAATTCTTAGACGAAGAAATGGTACTTGGGGAAGAGTTTTGCAAGCAAGCCCAAGTGCTAATTAATAATGAAGGGGTAAAAATAACAAAACCACAAGTTGAAGACAATGACATAAGTTACGTGATGAAAATTGACATTGAGAATAATGAGAAACTAGACACAGACATTGAAGTTACAGCAAGTAATAAAGCTAAAGACACAGTTTTAAATATTCTAAAGAATTATAATCCGGTAAACACAAAATCAACCAATATTAAAATGCGTTTGATTCTAAAAGATGACATCCTTTGTCACTCACAACGCACAATAGGAGTTTAAGCTGCGGCATATGGTAGCATCAAGTACAGTGCAGTTATCGAACGACGTGAAGGGACTTCGCCAATTGTACAACGAAACGAAATCGACAATGAGAACATTGACCGCACTTGGAGTACCTGCACCGCAATACAATATAATGGTAAGCTCACTACTCTTGAAATCTATTCCAGCGCACATGCGAATAGAGTATCACAAATTGCGAAAAAGAGAAGAACTTTAATATGAAGCCCTCAGTTCGACAGTAGTAGAAGTCGACGATCAGTTAACACTTTTATTGGAATTTATCAAAGTGGAAGTCGAGGCATTAGAAAAGGCGAAACTGTCGGAAGGTGAGAGGAACGTAAGAAAAGAACGTGAGGAAAGGGAATCCAGAAACATCCGAGCGGCTGCAGTTAGACTATATTCGTCAGAGCAAGCGCATCAAATGCATTGCTTATTTTGCAAACGAAATAATCATAATTTAAAAGACTGCAAAGATAAAAACATTACATTTGAACAACGCAGAAAAATATTGCGTACTGAGGTGTGCTTCAGGTGTGGTAAGCCGAATCACACAAGGAGATTTTGTAAAAATCAATATATAAAATTTCTAATTTGCAGCGGAAGACATATGACTTCAATGTGCGAACATAAATCAAACCAAAAGCGCAGTTTCAATAATGTACCAGTTCAAAGTTCTACAAAAGAAGCAGCATCTATAACTCTAAATACGTCGGTGCAGTGTGTTAAAAACGAAATTTATTTACAAACGGCAAAAGCGATAATATCCAATGGCACAAAACAAATTTTATCTCGAATTATTATGAATAATGGTAGTCAATGTACATATGTGAAAGAAAGTTTAGCGAAACTATTAAAACTACCTATCGTGGGCGTAGAAAAAACAAGAATCGTCGCGTTCGGGCAAAACAATAATAAGCGAGTAATGCAATTAAAACGCGTAATTATAAATGTTAAAAGCCAATATTTGAGCAAATTAGTCGAGATATATGCTACAATAGTGCCAAACATATGTGAAGACGTTTTACCAATGCCGCACATAACAAAGCAATCTGATAAAAATTTAGCGAAATATTGTTGTAAACAATGAAATGATAAGTGGCATTAATTTATTGATCGGACAAGATAACTACTGGAAATTTAATTACGACAATCGCGAGTACCTTGCCGAAAATTTAGTTGCTGTAGAGACATTTTTCGGGTGGACGATTCAAGGTCATTATGGCGAAGGCCAAAAACAAACAAAATGTGTGTTACAAATAATTGACCAATGCGAAGAGTTTGACAATACAAAATTTTGGAATCTAGAGCCCGTCGGTATAACACCTTACGAAGAAAATACAAATGAAATTAGTGAAGCGAAAATTAAAGAAGTAGACAAACGTTATTCAGTCGAACTTCCGTGGAAAATACCGAAAGACAATTTACATAACAATAAAATAAACGTGATAAATCGTCTAAACAGCTTACGGAACAAATTATTAAAAAATCGTGACAAATTAATTGAATACGATAGCGGCATTCGAGAACTATTAAAATCTGGCATAGCAGAAGCAGTTCCAGATAATTTGACTGGCGAAAATGCATACTACATGCCTCATCATCCAGTTTACAGAGACGACAAGGCGACAACAAAGATGCGCATTGTCTTTGATGCATCAGCTAACGAACCTGGAATGGAATCTTTAAACGATCATCTAAGCCCAGGTACAAATTTATTAACAGATTTAACTGTTTTAATAAGATTTCGTTGCCAGAAAATCGCCATCTCGGCTGACATTGAGAACGCTTTTCTACAAATTTCAATAGACGAATCAGATCGTGATTACCACCGATTTCTGTGGTACAATTCATCACCAGCGACTAGCGATCAACGTTCAGAAGTTGTTGAGTACCGAATGACGCGCGTTACCTTTGGCGTAACATCGAGCCCTTTTTTACCAGCGTCAACTATTCAACAACACTTAAGGCAGCAACAGAAATATAAAACAATTACCGAAGCATTATAAAAATCATTTTACGTCGATGATTTAGTAACCAGCGTAGCGACACTTCATGAAGCAAAAGAATTATTTTGTAAGGCAAAGGAGCTTATGCAGCGTGCTCGATTTAATTTACGCAAGTGGAATTCAAACGACTCCAACCTAAAGAAATATTTTGCAGAAGATGAAATAAATAATGCGCCATCACAATAGGTGCTTGGCATAAAGTGGGATACGACTTCAGCCGAATTAAGTATAGATTTAGAGTCAACCGTGGTATACTTACAAAATTTACGTGCAACGAAGAGAAATATTATGAGAGCCATGGCCAGAATTTACGATCCATTAGGATTTCTTTTACAGTAAATATAAAAATTCTACTACAAAGAATTGGAAAGGCGAATAGTGAGTGGGACGTCAGTCTTACAGACAATTTAGCGGATGAATTTTTTACCAGTCTTACAGACAATTTAGCGGATGAATTTTTTACCTGGCGTGAGGATATGACACATCTTAAAGTGTTTTCTATTAAACGATGTTTAGTGACCAGCAACCATTCTACACTTCAGCTACACATTTTTGCAGACGCAAGTCCGGTAGCATATGGAGCAGTTGCGTACTTAAGAAAAATGACACCAGATGGTAACATATTCATAAATTTTATTTGTTCGAAAAACAGAGTTAGTCCTATAAAGGGAGAGAGCACAACTACGTTACCAAAACTAGAGCTAACCGCAGCGCTTGTAGCAGCAAGACTGTCACATTATATAAATCAGGAACTGAGTTTGGATATATCATCAACAACCTTGTGGTCCGACTCTAATATTGTGCTGAAGTGGATTGCGGGAGAGGGAAAGAAGCAAAAATGTCACATAAAATCGAAAGTAGCTGAGATTAATAAATTAACAAACGTTTATGATTGGCGTCATTGCGAAGGAAAAAACAATCCAGCAGATTTATTGACACGTGGAATAAAAGCGAAGAAATTACTACAATCCGAATTGTGGAAGCAAGGCCCAGTATGTCTAGCGACACGTGGTCAGCCACTAATGCTGAAAGGAGTACATCGTTAACAATTCAAGGACAAATTAAGGACTCCATAGATGATGTGGATCCAGAACCAATATTTACAATTGAAAATACGGAACACTGAGGAAGATGCTTCGAATCACTGCGTTCGTATTTCGATTTATTAAGATCGGTACATCAAGTTATTAACGCAAAAATAACTCATATAGAGGAGTTAGCTTCTGAAGAAATACAAGAAGCCGAACTTTATTGGATCCGATTTATTCAACGGATAGAGTTCAAGAGTGAAGTGAACTCATTATCGACGGGTCAAGGCATTCCTCAAAAGTCAAAAATCATTTGTCTAAATCCGACTATAGAAAATGGAATACTTCGACTTAGTGGACGGTTACCGAAAATCATATTTTTCAGAACTGATTATTAGAGACGTTCATCAGCGACTTATGCATTGTAGCACAAATGCCACTCTGACGAAAATTCGAAAGCGGTTCTGGATAATTAAAGGTCGACAACTTATCAAAAGCGTACTAAAGCGATGTGTTGTCTGCAAAAGGTTGCATGGCAAAAGTGCATCAGATCCTTGGACGAATCTACCAATAGACAGGCTTGTAACTAGTAGACCATTTGAGACGACAGGACTGGATTTCGCCGGTCCACTTTACATCATAACTGAAACAGGAACGACTTTGCGAAAAGTGTTCATTATGCTATTTACATGCGCAGCGATACGTGCAGTACACTTGGAGCTTGTAGCAGATATGTCAGTCAAAAAATTCATTAAGAAGATTTTTTGCAAGGCGTAGAATTCCTGCTGTAATAATTTCTGATAATGCGAAAACATTTAAACGGACGAGTTTAGAGCTGCAAAAATTAGAGAAGTTAATGGAAAATAATAATATAAAGCAACTTGCAGCTAATAATGGAATAAAATGGAAATTCATACCAGAACGAGCAGCTTGGTGGGGCGGTTTTTGGGAGCGACTTGTTCGCACAGTTAAAGACGGTCTTAAAGCGGCTATTAAAAAAGCAAAGTTAAGCCAAGAAGATCTGGAAACCTTGCTTATTGAGGTCGAGAGCGTCGTGAATCAACGGCCTCTTACGTACAAAACAACCGATTCGAGCGACTTAGAGCCTTTAACGCCTACTCATTTCATTGGAGAATGCAGACTATTATGCGGCGAAAACTTTTCTTCCGATGGAAGTGCTCTAGCGGAGATTTGGCGAACAAGAACCAACATGATTAAGCGCTATATGCAAAGATGGTGCGACGAATACTTAACACAATTACGTTCTCTTTATTTTAACAGGTCGAAGCCATCAAGAAGTATAACTATAGGCGATGTGGTTCTTGTGCAAGATGACAACCAAAAGAGACTGCTGTGGAAATTGACAGTAGTAGTTGCAACATACACTGGGCGTGATGGGCGGACCAGAGCTTGTGACATCAGACTAAAGAACCAACAGGTTCTTCGGCGACCAATACAACTTCTGTATCCTCTTGAAATCAGATCCAGTATTGGCAGGGCCGAGGATGTAAAAATTTAAACCTTAAAAATCCCATAAACTGTTTTAATATACTGATACATTGTTATTCATTTCCTTATGCCACGGGCCAATGGACAAGTCGAGAGGTTAAATTCAACAATCATCGCAGTTTTATCCAAACTCTCAATAGATGATCCAAGTAAGTGGTACAGATGGGTGGACAACGTCCAACAAACTATCAACTCAACATTTTGTAGAAGCACAAAAACGATGCCATTCGAGTTACTCACTGGTACAAAGATGCGCATTAAATGCGACATCAAATTACGAGAAATGATCGAAGACGAGATGATTCAACTACTCAACGATGGCCGAGATGAACTTCGAAAGCAAGCAAAACAACACCAGATGAAAGACGAAAACAGAAAGTGCTATAATCTAAGACGAAGACCAGCAACAACTTATAAAGTTGCCGATCTAGTTGCCATTAAAAGAACACAGTTTGGTGGTGGACTAAAGTTAAAACCAAAGTACCTTGGTCTATATCAGGCAACCAGAGCCAAACCCAACGATAAATAGGACATAATTAAAGATGCCGTATTCAGCGGAGGCCAGAAACAAACGAGCACCTGCGCTGAATATATGAAACCATGGATGAAATACGACGACGACGCATTCGGGGCGAATGCGATGTAGGGTGGCCGAATTGTCGGAATGGTCTGGTATCGCCGCATGGCCAGCCCTAAGACGAACAGCTGAGAGCAGAATGACGAGGTGGCAAGACTGCCGCAAAAAAGATAAACAGCCGAGAGCAGAAGGACGAGGTGGGAAGCCTGCCAAAAAGAAGAAGAGGAGTTATAATAGTGACCGTGAAGAAAGAAAGACGTGCGAGCATACGACGCGCTACGCAAATAAGAAACGCCAGTCCCACATATATCTACATATTATTTTATTACACCACATATTAATATACCCTAAATATTGTATCATCTGTTATTGCCACATATATGTACATTTTAATTATGAAGAATTGAAGGCTGGTATGCCTTCCATTCAGCAGTACTTTGCTGTATCCTTACTAAGTTCACTTGTCACGAACGAATTTGAGGATTTTGGTTTGAAAATGGAATGAACTACAATACATTGCAACATTGTTATGTAGTCTCCGCTTCTTATTTTGTCATGTTACCACCTGCAATTCAAGCAAAATAATCGTCATGAAATGCACTTCAAGCCATCAAACTGCCTCCAGCAAAGTTGGGCCGCCCTTTCTTAAATCAGCTCCATTGTGAAGTTCTTATCAACAACAAAATTTTTTTGTGGAGACATGCATTAAGATTTCCCTGGCCAAGTCAAACCCTATAAGTCCACTTTCTTCGAGAATTTCAAAAGCTTTCTGGCTTACCACTTCACAAGCTATCATTAAAAGACGGTACTCCTATCATGTTGTTTTATTATTCACAAGAATCTTTTGTGCTTTCAAAATTTGATGTCGCGAAAGCAGTGCTTATTTGCTGCCTCATTTGCGCATACATGGCTTTCGCTACAAAATGATGCTCTGGTGCATGATTGTATCAATAGAGGCCAATAAAATTTCAATGAGTATTCGTTCGGTGCATCGCCCCCTCCGATTCGGACCAAAATTATTGTTTTTACTTCCCCTGATCCTATTAACATGTATATATATATTATTTAATCACTGTACAAATGGATGCAAAGACGTTTTAATAAATTGTGTTTAAAGGTTAGGGAACCGTCCCCTCCGATTTCAAATAACTGTAGCCTACGCTACTCCTTAAAACATCAGCTATCAGGCAGTGAAAGTCCAGTTGAAATCGGTGAAGCCGTTTGGGAGGTTAACGAGAAGAAAAATTTTGGACAGACAGACCAAAATTTTCAAAATTTGATTTTTGGTGTTTGTACTGTCTACATACTAATCAAAATTTGTTATTTTGACAATAAAAACACGTACTCTTATTTTATTTATATGTGTAAATGTATAAATATATACATATATATCTATATGTATATATATATATATATCTATATGTATATATATATATATCTATATGTATATATATATATCTATATGTATATATATATATCTATATGTATATATATATATCTATGAATATATACAGTATGTATATATATATATACAGTAGAAATAATATCCTACTAATATTATAAATGCGAAAGTTTGTATGGATGTATGTATGGATGCATGGATGTATGGATGTTCCTCTCTTACGGCTAAACCGCTCAACCGATTCGTCTGAATTTTGGAATAGAAATAGATGCGAGGATGGAAAAGAACATAGGCTACGTTTTGACAAAATCGGAGGGGGCGTTGCCCCTCCCCCCATATAAGCGACAATCAAAATTTGTCATACCTTTGCATCCATTTAAGGTACAGAAATGAAATTTGGTATACATGTTAAGAGGATGAGGAGAAGTCAACCTGTTAAGTTTGGACAAAATCGGAGGGGGCGTTGTCCCACCCCCAATATAAGCGATAATCAAAATTTGTCATATCTTTGCATCCATTTAAGGTACAGAATTGAATTTTGGTATACATGTTAAGAGGATGAGGAGAAGTCAACCTGTCAAGTTTGGACAAAATCAGAGGGGGTGTTGCCCCATCCCCCATATAAGCGACAATCAAAATTTGTCATATCTTTGCATCCATTTAAGGTACAGAAATGAAATTTGGTATACATGTTAAGAGGATGAGGAGAGGTCAACCTGTTAAGTTTGGACAAAGTCGGAGGGGGCGTTGCCCCACCCGCCATATAAGCGACAATCAAAATGTGTCAAATCTTTGCATCCATTTAAGGAACAGAAATGAAATTTGATATACATGTTAATAGGACAAGGAGAAGTCAACCTATTAAGTTTGGACAAAATCGGAGGGGGCGTTGCCCCACCCCCCATATAAGCGACAATCAAAATTTGTTATATCTTTGCATCCATTTAAGGTACAGAATTGAATTTTGGTATACATGTTAAGAGGATGAGGAGAAGTCAACCTGTCAAGTTTGTACAAAATCAGAGGGGGTGTTGCCCCATCCCCCATATAAGCGACAATCAAAATTTGTCATATCTTTGCATCCATTTAAGGTACAGATATGAAATTTGGTATACATGTTAAGAGGATGAGGAGAGGTCAACCTGTTAAGTTTGGACAAAGTCGGAGGGGGCGTTGCCCCACCCCCCCATATAAGCGACAATCAAAATGTGTCAAATCTTTGCATCCATTTAAGGAACAGAAATGAAATTTGGTATACATGTTAAGAGGATGAGGAGAAGTCAACCTGGTAAGTTTGGACAAAAACAGAGGGGGCGTTGCCACACCCCCCATATAAGCGATAATCAAAATTTGTCATATCTTTGCATCCATTTAAGGTACAGAATTGAATTTTGGTATACATGTTAAGAGGATGAGGAGAAGTCAACCTGTCAAGTTTGGACAAAATCAGAGGGGGTGTTGCCCCATCCCCCATATAAGCGACAATCAAAATTTGTCATATCTTTGCATCCATTTAAGGTACAGAAATGAAATTTGGTGTACATGTTAAGAGGATGAGGAGAGGTCAACCTGTTAAGTTTGGACAAAGTCGGAGGGGGCGTTGCCCCACCCCCCATATAAGCGACAATCAAAATGTGTCAAATCTTTGCATCCATTTAAGGAACAGAAATGAAATTTGGTATACATGTTAAGAGGATGAGGAGAAGTCAACCTATTAAGTTTGGACAAAAACAGAGGGGGTGTTGCCACACCACCCATATAAGCGATAATCAAAATTTGTCATATCTTTGCATCCATTTAAGGTACAGAAATGAATTTTGGTATATATGTTAAGAGGATGAGTAGAGGTCAACCTGTTAAGTTTGGACAAAGTAGGAGGGGGGTGTTGTCCCACCCCCCATATAAGCGACAATCAAAATTTGTCATATCTTTGCATCCATTTAAGGTACAGATATGAAATTTGGTATACATGTTAAGAGGATGAGGAGAGGTCAACCTGTTAAGTTTGGACAAAGTCGGAGGGGGCGTTGCCCCACCCCCCCATATAAGCGACAATCAAAATGTGTCAAATCTTTGCATCCATTTAAGGAACAGAAATGAAATTTGGTATACATGTTAAGAGGATGAGGAGAAGTCAACCTGGTAAGTTTGGACAAAAACAGAGGGGGCGTTGCCACACCCCCCATATAAGCGATAATCAAAATTTGTCATATCTTTGCATCCATTTAAGGTACAGAATTGAATTTTGGTATACATGTTAAGAGGATGAGGAGAAGTCAACCTGTCAAGTTTGGACAAAATCAGAGGGGGTGTTGCCCCATCCCCCATATAAGCGACAATCAAAATTTGTCATATCTTTGCATCCATTTAAGGTACAGAAATGAAATTTGGTGTACATGTTAAGAGGATGAGGAGAGGTCAACCTGTTAAGTTTGGACAAAGTCGGAGGGGGCGTTGCCCCACCCCCCATATAAGCGACAATCAAAATGTGTCAAATCTTTGCATCCATTTAAGGAACAGAAATGAAATTTGGTATACATGTTAAGAGGATGAGGAGAAGTCAACCTGGGAAGTTTGGACAAAAACAGAGGGGGTGTTGCCACACCACCCATATAAGCGATAATCAAAATTTGTCATATCTTTGCATCCATTTAAGGTACAGAAATGAATTTTGGTATATATGTTAAGAGGATGAGTAGAGGTCAACCTGTTAAGTTTGGACAAAGTAGGAGGGGGGTGTTGTCCCACCCCCCATATAAGCGACAATCAAAATTTGTCATATCTTTGCATCCATTTAAGGTACAGAGATGAAATTTGGTATACATGTTAAGAGGATCACGAGAAGTAAACGGGTTAAGTTTGGTCAAAATTAGAGGGGCGGTACACCACCGCCCGTATAGTTTCACAAATGAGGCAAAATAAGAAAAGTAATTAGATATGCTTCTTTTTATCGGAAGATCCACGGACGAAGTCGCGGGTAAAAGCTAGTATATATATATATACATATATATATGAGGCATTCTCTGAAAAATATGACACTTAAAAAAAAAAGTTCTCCATTTTTTCAGACAATTATATATCTAGTAGTATATGTGAAAACTAAAAAAAAATATATGATTTTAGGTCCGTGTATGGCAGGGTTGCCATACTGTCAGGGGTCAAATTTTTTTGCAAGAAAATTTTCGAATCCCCATAACTTTAAAACGAATGAACGGATTTTAAAAAACCAAAAGACTTTTTTGTGCATAATTTCTTAAACTTTAAAACTGTTTATCGTAATAATTTTTAAAATTAATATTTCATAGGAAAAATTTGCAAAAAAAGTTTGTTTGAATTTTTAACCCTTTATGTCACCTTCGATTTTTTTTTTAAAATACCTCATAATGTTCCTTATTTCATCACCTTTCTTCCCCCAAAGGGCATTTTGGGCCAACAATATTTGTATGAGTTACAAATCAAAAACTAGCGCAGCGCAATAAAATTTCATACAAAAAAGTTTAAAAAAAATTTTTTTTGTTTTTTTTTTTAAAATATTTTATTTTAAATTTTTTTTTATATTTTCTTCAGCGCTACGTTCTGAACTAAAGCAAATGCGTTTGCTTGCATAAAAGTTGCAGATATTTATCAATAGTAAAAAAAAAGAAAAAAAAATTTGTTCTTAATATATATTCCATATACTAATATTATAAAGAGGAAAGATTTGATTGTTAGTTTACATTGAATAGGCTCTGAAACTACTGGAACGATTTGAAAAATTCGTTCACCGTTGGGAACCTACACTATCTCCGGATGAACTAGGCTATATATATTTTCAAAAAATTATATTTATATTTGTTACCTTTTCAAAAAATAAAAAAGGGATCCTTACTATAAGTCCAATAATGTAACCCAATGTGTAAAAAAATGACCCGAAAACATCTTTACTCAGCGTGCGCTGCGAAAACTATTGATTATAGAACAAAACAATTTACCACCATTTTGCAGAACATACAATTGTCTACAAAAAATATCGCGTCACCATATGTCTAACTTTTGTAGTTATCTCACAATAAGTGTTTTTCAAGACGAATTCAATACCGCGATATTTGAAATGTTAGTATTAGTGTTGTAGCCAAATAAGTAATAAGTATTGCGCGCGAATTACCACCCACTACCCCTCTCCAGCAGCACCACCGAAGTCACTAACAACGCAAGAACGCCAGACGCAGCCTGAAACACCAGCCTATCATGGGTATGCGTCAGTGATCGCAGAAAACGACGCTACCTCATATAACGGTAGTGCGAATAGCAGCGTATCGTGGGGTTGTCTCACTGTACGCTTGCCAACAACAACAGCAACACCTGACGGCAACATGTTGAGGCGCCAGAAGGACCAGTGCAGATGCGTCACGAGAAAGGCTTCTGCAAACCAGCGACGACTATAAAAGTCAAACGCAATGGACAGGAGGATTCATTCATATCCCTTGCTCAGCGAACTAAATTTTGTTTAATACTTCTTAGACAAAAAATTTTTTGTTTGGTTACTTTTGTCAATTTTAGTATCTTATTAGATTTTGTAGTATTTAATTATCTTTAGGGTATTGTTTTTTTATTTTGTAGTATTAGGCGATATATATTTATAATACTTTCTAGATATAATAAGTTTTGTTTTAGTTTAGTTATTTTTGTGAATTTCCGTGTCTAATTTGACAAATAAATTAGATTTTGATGTATTTTAGGGTAATTCTTTTACCGTGTCTCATTGTAAAATAATGACTACTTTTTAAGTAATAATTTAATACCTCATAAGTTTTGATTATGTAAATTATTTATTTAGTAAATTTTGGGATTTTCAATTATTATAGATTTTTTTTTTATAAATAAAGAAATGCCTAGAAAGATACCTCAACTTTCTCGATAGTCTGCCACTGCAAAACGACTGCGACTCATGTGCCGCAATGAGACAGAGGATGAAAATAGGCAACTCAACGAGCAATGGCTTCACAAACAACTCGAACTTCGTCGAATCGACAACGTGAATCAAGTGCTGAACGTTCTCAACGTTTGGCCTCACAAAATTCCCGATCAATAGTAAACCGTGAACGGGAAACAAGCGATAAACGTTAGCAACGTTTGGCCTCACAGAATTTCCGAAGTTCAGTCAACCGCGAACGGGAAACAAGCAATGAACGTTCGCAACGTTTGGCTGCACAGAATCCCCAAACGTTGGCGAATAGGGAACGGGAATCAAGTGTTGAACGTTCGCAGACAGCACAACTTATTAAATTCTGCTTTTGCTTATCACTTTAACCTTGACTATGCTGTGCTAAATGATGTCGATATTGGTAGAATGGATAAAATATGCAATCAATGCCAAACAAAGAAATGGAAGACTGAAGCTCCTGGTCTGTGTTGTGCTGGTGGAAAACTAAATATACCTGAAATCCCTGAACCAACATTAGTTTTAAAACAACTGATATCAGGATCACACTCTTCATCGAAACACTTCTTAAATCATTCACGGCAATGTAATACACTTTTTCAGATGACTTCATTTGGTGCCAAAGAAATTCGAGAGGGTAACTTTATGCCCACATTTAAAGTGCAGGGACAAGTTTATCATTTAATCGGTATGATGGATGATGGTGCACAACCAGAGTTTTTGCAAATATATTTTGTTTCTCATGCAGATCAGGTATCTTTGCGTTCAAATTTTAACCCGAACTTGAACTTATCGATGCGCTACAAAAATGTCTTCACGAAAATAATACGTATATTCAAAGTTTTAAATACAATCTCGAAATCAGACCAGTGAGTGATTTAAAACTCAAAATTCATGCTGATGTAAAACCTGTCAGCGATCATCGAGGCCGGTATAATGTGCCAATGGTAGACGAAGTAGCTGATCTTTTGATGGACGAGGATAAAGGTCCCCGAGATATTGTGTTGAATGCGAGAGATGGTCAACTTCAACGAGTTTCTGAGCTTCACAGATCTTACGACCCACTTCAATATTCCTTATTGTTTCCATCTGGCAATGACGGGTATTGCATAAACATTCCACAACAAAATAGTGCTGCTAGATCTAAAACTGTATCATGTATGCAGTTTTATGCCTTTAGATTAATGGTGAGAATAGGTGATTTAAACAGCTTACATTATTTTAAATGATTACTTAATTAATATTGTGTCGATATGGCGGCAAAAATGATATCTGAAAGGCTTGCTTTCATAAAAAGAAATAAAAAAAATTGAGGGCTGAAGAATATATACATTTAAGAGATGCCGTGATAAATGATGGCAGTGTAGACGCTTCTAATATTGGTCAGCATGTTATATTTCCATCATCATTTACAGGATCTCCAAGATACATGAACGAAAAAAGTCAAGATGCCATGACATATGTCAGAAAGTTTGGAAGACAAGGTCTCTTTGTTACATTCACATATAATCCTGAATGGACATAAATAAAAAATGAGTTCTTACACGACCAAAAATCATATGATCGACATGATTTGGTTTCCAGAGTTTTCAATTTAAAACTAAAGAAAATGATAGACCTATCGACAAAAAAACATATCTTTGAACCAACTCGAGCTTTTTTTTACAGCGTTGAATGGCAAAAAAGAGGTTTACCTCACGCCCATATTTTATTATGGTAAGCAAAGAAGATACAACCGGATTCCATAGATGAAATAATATCGGCTGAAATACCTGACAAACAGCAAGATCCCGTAATATTCATAATATCGTCATGATTCATGGTCCCTGTGGATTTCATAACCTTACGTCACCATGTATGAAAGAAGGCATATGTTCTAAAAAGTATCCTAGGCATTTTATTTCTGAAACACAAACTGGTGATAATGGTTACCCAACCTACAGGCGCAGGTCTCCAGATAATGGTGGAAACACGGGTATTGTTCGTGACAAAGGAACAGATTTGATCGTGGATAATTTGTGGGTGGTTCCTTATAACCAAGTCTTATCACGAAGTTTCAATGCGCATATAAAGATAGAATTTTGTCAATCGGTCAAAGCTATTAAATATGTTTGTAAATACATATATTCATAAAGGTTCTGATCAAGCTACATTTTCATTACAAAATATTAACGATGAAGTAGAAAAATATTTAAATGGTACTATATTAGTTCATCTGAAGCGTTTTGGAGAATTTTCCAATTCTCCATTCATGAACGCTTCCCTGCAGTTATTCATTTAGCAGTTCATTTGGAAAACGGACAAAGAATTTATTTTCATAATAATGAAAATCTACGAGATCGGATAAACAATCCTCCTGAGGCAACGCTCATAGCTTTTTTCGATTTGTGCAGAAGAGATGAATTTAAAACTCTTTTGTATGAAGGAGTACCCCAATATTACAATAATACATTTTCCAGATGGAAACGAGGGCAAGATGTTGATAGATTCTCAGGTGTAAAAAAAGATTCAGCTTTGGGTCGTGTGTACAATGTGCATCCGACACAAACGGAATGCTTTTATTTGAGGATGTTATTGCAACATGTTCGCGGTCCAACGTCATTTGAAGATCTTAGAACCGTCAATGGTATTATTTGACACATATATTAAGGCGCCTGCAAGAGTTTATGCTTATACTGGAAGGAGATCATCACTGGAAAAATACTCTATCAGACGCTGTTTTATCAGAGTCAGCCTCAAAGTTAAGAGAATTATTTACCATCATACTCATATTTTGTCAGCCATCTGACCCATTCGCGTTATGGAGTAAATTTCGTAATGATTTCTGCGAAGATATTTTAAATTTAAATCGTAATAACTGTCAGGAATGACATTACAATATAATGATAATATATTCAACGAAGGACTTATAATGATTGAAGATATTATTCATGAGATGTGCGATAAATCTTTAACTGATTTTGGACTTCTAGCATCAAATAGGGATAATTCAAATATTCCATATTAATATGGATCCGTTGGAAGAAGCATTGCGGAAACCATATTATGTAAATAAATTAAGTGATTATATTTCTGAAAGCGAACCTAAGTTAGTGGGTGACCAACTTATAATTGAGTTTAAATGAAGGGAAGATATTTATTTTTTTTGGATGCCCCTGGAGGTACCGGTAAAACGTTCGTTACCAATTTAATATTAGCTAAAAGAAGGTCTCAAGGAAAATTAGCTTTGGCCGTAGCATCTTTGGGCATCGCAGCAACTCTATCAGCAGGTTTACGCACCGCTCATTCAACTTTTAAACTGCCTTTGACTGTTTCATGCAGAAAGATAGCGTGTGCTCGATCCGTAAAAATGGACATTTGGGAAAAGTTTTGCAAGATGTCGATTTATTAATATGGGATGAATGCACTATGATTCATAGTGCTCAATGTAGAGGCTTTAGATAGGACTCTTAGAGATATCAGAAACTCTAACAAAATCTTGGGTGGAATCTCTATCATGTTTGCTGGTGATTTTCGCCAAACATTACCGGTGATAGTCAGGGTAACTAGAGCTGACGTTGTGCAGTCTTGCTTAAAATCTTCCCCATTACGGAAGTTTGTTCATACCCTAAAGCTATCTACAAATATGAGAGCACATTTGGGTAGTGGTAGTACAGGATTTCATTCAAACTTACTTTTAGTAGGAGACGGGAAGGTACCTTATGTCGATAACAAAATTGAAATTGACCTTGATTTAGGTGAGAAAGGCAATATTGGCAGCTAGGAATAGTAGCGTTGACGACATCAATAACATGATACTGGGTAAACTGCCAGGAGATAGCGTGAACTACATGTCCATTGATAAAGTAATGGATCAAGAAGATGCGGTACATTATCCACAAGAATTTTTAAATTCTTTAAATCCGAATAGCCTTCCCTCACATTCACTCAAATTGAAAACTGGCTGTCCAATTGTGCTGCTAGAAATCTTAAACCACCAAATTTATGCAACGGAACCAGACTTCAAGTAAAATTCCTTCGCAATAACGTGATTGGTGCTACAGTATTGACTGGTTCAGCAGTAGGGCAAACAGTGATGATACCTCGCATACCTATGATACCAACGGATTTGCCTTTCGACTTTAAGCGATTTCAATTTCCGGTGAAGGTATCGTTTGCGGTAACAATTAATAAGGCCCAGGGACAAACATTTAAGTACGTAGGAATAGGTTTATACCAAGAGTGTTTTTCGCACGGGCAACTATATGTTGCTCTGTCGAGATCTGGTTCGGGTGAAAATCAATTTATACTTCTGCTGGAAAACAAAACTAAAAATATAGTTTACGCAGAAGTACTTTAATATACCATTGGTTCTGAGTTTTTTGAGAATAACCTAAAACTGTGCATCTACCATATTATCTCAGCATCACACAAAGGTTGACTGGCAGAGAATGCCTAAGGCAAAAAGCCTTTGTACATTTTATTAATGTACAGAAGTTTTAAAATAAATAAATAAATCCTGAAAGTCACTATACCCCCCAAAGTCACTATTCCACGCGGACTAAGTCGCGGACACTGCTAGTATATTTATATATGAGCATTTCTCTAATGTCGAATTCGACTTTTGTACGCATTCAAATTGAAAAAAAAAACATGCCAAAACATTATTTTGTTTTGACAAAAGGAGAAACTTATAGCTCTCGATTAGCTCTATAATTAATGTTAAAGTTGATTTTGGGCAACTGTTCACTTTCTAAATAATTCCAAAAACCTAGACATTCGCACGCGACAAAAAACAGAAGTTGCTTTCAACGAACGAACAGTTCAAACACTGATTTTAGCCAAACCTGCGGGAATATTTTAATGCGACCAATTTTAAAATGTTCTGCATTGAGTAATGTTTTTTATTTCATTCAAAAATATTAAGTAGTTTACGTGCGACATTTTGTCCCATCATACTTTTTATGTTTATTTATTTACTTGTTATCTAATTAGATATGCGTAATAAGATGATTATAAATGATTTTTAATATAAAAAATATATTTATTTTCATTTCCTTCAACTTGTAATGAAGAGACAAATTTTCCATTTGAGCATTTTTTGGCTAAGGTTGACATTGCGGTGGAAATATATATATATATATATATCATTATAAGTTGGACGAAAAATGGATATTAAAAATCATTTATAATCATGTTATTACGCATGTCTAATTAGATAAAAAGTAAATAAATAAACATAAAAAGTATGATGGGACAAAATGTCGCACGTAAACTACTTATTATTTTTGAATGAAATAAAAAACATTATTGAATGCAGAACATTTTAAAATTGGTCGCATTAAAATATTCCCGCAGGTTTGGCTAAAATCAGTGTTTGAACTGTTCGTTCGTTGAAAGCAACTTCTGTTTTTTGTCGCGTGCGAATGTCTAGGTTTTTGGAATTATTTAGAAAGTGAACAGTTGCCCAAAATCAACTTTAACATTAATTATAGAGCTAATCGAGAGCTATAAGTTTCTCCTTTTGTCAAAACAAAATAATGTTTTGGCATATGTTTTTTTTTTAATTTGAATGCATACGAAAGTCGAATTCGACATTAGAGAAATGTCCATATATAAATATACTAGCAGTGTCCGCGACTTCGTCCGCGTGGAATAGTGACTTTGGGGGGTATAGTGACTTTCAGGATTTATTTATTTATTTTAAAATGTCTGTATATTAATAAAATGTACAAAGGCTTTTTGCCTTAGGCATTCTCTGCCAGTCAACCTTTGTGTGATGCTGAGATAATATGGTAGATGCACAGTTTTAGGTTATTCTCAAAAAACTCAAAACCAATGGTATATTAAAGTACTTCTGCGTAAACTATATTTTTAGTTTTGTTATCCGGCAGAAGTATAAATTGATTTTCACCCGACCCAGATCTCGACAGAGCAACATATAGTTGCCCGTGCGAAAAACACTCTATTCCTACGTACTTAAATGTTTGTCCCTGGGCCTTATTAATTGTTACCGCAAACGATACCTTCACCGGAAATTGAAATCGCTTAAAGTCGAAAAGCAAATCCGTTGGTATCATAGGTATGCGAGGTATCAGCACTGTTTGCCCTACTGCTGAACCAGTCAATACTGTAGCACCAACCACGTTATCGCGAAGGAATTTTACTTGGAGTCTGGTTCCGTTGCATAAATTTGGTGGTTTAAGATTTCTAACAGCACAATTGGACAGCCAGTTTTCAATTTGAGTGAATGTGAGGGAAGGCCACTCGGATTTAAAGAATTTAAAAATTCTTGTGGATAATGTACCGCATCTTCTTGATTCATTACTTTATCAGTTTACCCAGTATCATGTTATTGATGTCGTCAACGCTACTATTCCTAACTGCCAATATTGCCCTTTGACACATCCACTGGTAGTCTTTGTTTTCTATATGGATAACATCTGGGTTCACTTTGGAGATTAGGTTTTCAATGTTTGTTACTTTCTTACCTAAATCAAGGTCAATTTCAATTTTGTTATCGACATAAGGTACCTTCCCGTCTCCTATTAAAAGTAAGTTTGAATGAAATCCTGTACTACCACCACCCAAATGTGCTCTCATATTTGTAGATAGCTTTAGGGTATGAACAAACTTCCGTAATGGGGAAGATTTTAAGCAAGACTGCACAACGTCAGCTCTAGTTACCCTGACTATCACCGGTAATGTTTGGCGAAAATCACCAGCAAACATGATAGAGATTCCACCCAAGATTTTGTTAGTGTTAGCGCCAAATTTGAATTTGTGGTGTGTAACGTTATTTACCACACCGCGCTAACTTGCTACTCGTCTTGTTCATCTACTCGATAACTAACTCTGAGAGGAGAGAGGAGTTAGTTAGTGCACCAATATAGAGTAAACGCCTCTCTAAGCCAAAATCCAAAAAGTTCATCAAAATCGGATAATAAATAACGATTTTATAAGCAATTGAATTTGAACGACCCTCCTTTTCTTTTCATTCATATTCGCGCAGTGAGAAGTGGTCATGTATTTGGTCATAAGCTCGGGAAGCATTTAATGTGTTTGTTAGGCGACCTGAACTGGTACAGGGTTTCTTACAGTCGGTTACGCCCGACTGAAATTTCCGTACTTGTTGTTTTTTCGTGCGAGTGCTTTCACAGGCACTGACAACCCTCCCCCACCTGTCTGCGCCAGCAACTACAATTTTTATTTATTGGGTGTTCCAAAGCCTACGAGAGGCACAGCGAAAATTTTGGTGCTTCGAAGCCCGAATAACGCAGACAGAGCGTTTTTAAAATAAATAATTGTACCCTACCTTTTGTGTACATACATCAGGTGCGTATAGCATTTTTGTTTGATTTGTTATACCCCCTGCGTGCGTTTGCATTTTTTGGTTTGCCAGTTACGTAAGTTCTCGGTTGGCATTTGAGAGTTGTTTTGCATAATTTTTGTTGTGCAAATATTCTTCGCCTTTTCTTTGGCGC
>JAWNNP010001942.1:0-144095 GCA_035044805.1 Leucophenga maculata
GAAGGACCAAATGTTTCTTCCTCGGCGGCGCCTTGAAGAATCCAATAACTCTCAGGGGTTGACGGCGTCTTTCCTGCTAGTGTGATACTCCACTGCTGGTTTGCTAGATACAAAAAAACACTGTAACACATACACTTCACAAGTGCTTGGCTGAGTCTCTACACAATATTAAGCCGCACTGCACCAAGAATAAGAAACCACAATTTAATTTAGGATTTCAAATTATAATGTTCACTTTATTGCGGGATTATGTTCTACTATACTATTCAATACACTTTTTATTATTATATACTATATATATATTCACTATACTCGGTACGCGATGCTGCCGGTTAAAACTCGAAAACATAAGTGCCGAACAATGAAAATCCGCAATGCAAAGCGCCAAAAAATTGCAGCAAAGCAAACAACAAAAAAACGAGCGAAGAGAAGCTAACGGTCCTGCCTCTCTCGTTCGCTGCGTTTCTGAGTTTCTCTGGGTTAGTCGCTGAATCCAATTGACTAGCGTTTAACCCATCTTGGCACTTTTTCGGATTGATCGCTGAATCTAATCGACTAGCGCTTAACCCGGCTTTGCATTGTCCGGCGTAAACAGTATGTATATATATATGTAAATTTTGTATAAAAGAAGAAACATTTCTAAAATAAAATTAGTTCAAAAACGACATTCTAAGCGTTTTGTTCTCAGCTTTCTTTCAGCAATACTACTCCGTTCTCAACGTGTTCAAGTGCACGTTGCCGAAACCAACAAATATAAAAACACTAAGTTCATGTGCTTAGTGTTCAAAACATATATCAACAAAGACTATGCTATGAAAGGAAAAAGGGTTATTTCATAGATGTCCAAATTCCCGCGGACACTATCTACGGCTGTCCAGACTCCCGTGGACACTAACTACGGCTGTCCAGAATCCTGTGGACACAAACTACGGCGGTCCAGATGCCTGTGGACACTAATCTACGGCTGTCCAGAATCCTGTGGACACTAACTACGGCTGTCCAGAGTCCGGTGGACACTAACTACCACGGTCCAGGTTCCTGTGGACACTAACTACGGCTGTCCAGATTCCTGTGGACACTAAACTTCGGCTGTCCGGATTCCTGTGGACACTAACTACGGCTGTCCAGATTCCTGTGGACACTAAACTACGGCTGTACAGATTCCTGTCGATACTAAACTTCGCCTGTCCAGATTCCTGTGGACACTAACTACAGTTGAGACGACAACAAGCAATTACCTTACTAGTGTTTATATTCACCTCTAGTGTCTACTCCCATCCTTACTGCATCCGTCGCTGTCTTCAGGCTGCAAATCCCACTGGCTGTCCTCCGCGGAAGATGACTGACCACTGTGCCAGTCAGGCGATAACTAATTTTGCTGCTAATTTACTTGCTTAGCCGCAACTTTGAGCATCGCGGAGGACAGCGCTGTCCGTTACCCATTGCAGCATAATATCAATATTCTCGGTCTGTGCTTGTTGTTCCCGTTGCACTGAAGTCCTCGTCTGCGTTGGTTATTGTTGCCGTTTTTTGACTATTGCTTGCGGTTTTTTATATATTTCTTTGACTACGAACTAATGCCTTATCGCCTACAAACTTATACCCTACAAAATCAATATGTTAGACTTAATATCTATAAACTTATTACATACAACATCAATATGTTGGACTTATTTTCTACAAACTTATACCCTATTAGTTCCCTACATGACTACAAACTTAAATATCTACAAAACTCTGTGCGCTCTTTTATAGGCGGGTCACAATGCAAAGATCCATATTGAATTCTATGTTCTGTTTATAATAAGTATTTTTGTTTAAGTGCCGTCTCTCCAGGTCTCTCTATTAATTCTATATGTAATGCCATATTAGTATCTAATTTTTAAATTTGTTAGTATTATCTTTCATTTAATTATATTATATTAATTCTATGTTTAAGCAACAGATTTATGTTTATTATGTTGTTGTTAATTTTAAATAAATAAATAGTAAAGCCACAATGAAATATTGTTATAATAGGCAAAAAATATAAATGAACGAAAATGATTAGTATTTGTGGAAAATAATTGCAAACTGTAAACTCTTGCAGATCAAACGGTTGGTGCTCACTGGTAATTACTAACTATTATATTTTCAAGTTTTAAGTTTCTATTATTTCTTTATTTTATATTTCTCAATATATTAAGTGCTTTTTGTGCCATTTTTAATCACCCTAATGTCCTCAGACTGTTTTAACCTTAACTTAAATGCTGTAACACTAACGGCATATCTCAGTTCCTTATTCAGATTTCCTTTTTAAATTTATTCTTATGTCTATCGCTCCTCATGGTCTTCGTCCTACCGGTTCTAAAACAGTTTTAATTCTTCTGGTCTGCCTTTGGAAGAGCTTTAATCTGTTGCCTACTCTTGGTCTTCTCGCTGCTCGTTCCCGAAAGAGCTTCAATAATTCACGGTCCACCTGCAAGGTTGATTATTGCAGCGGGTCCAAAAACAATCATTTGGCATCCTTATCGAACTTACAGGAAATTCTCGGGTTGCACATAGAGTTGCCAGTGTGCGAATACGGAAAAAAGCGCCTTGATAAAAACCACATAAATTATTCAAAACTTCTGGATATTTTCCGATTTTTGCTCAATTAAAGGAAAATTTTTAAATAGTCTAAGATAACATTTGCGGATGAAACATGGGAGTAAAATGGGTTGCTGACACTTAAGCTTACTTACTTACTTAAATGGCCGTCAACCGTCTTCCGGTCATGGCCGCATTTAGGAAAGCGAGCCAGCCTCCATAGTACTTTGCGCGCTGGCACCAGTCGTTTTACATGCCAATTACGGAGAGATCTCTCCATACCTGGTCATTTCAACGGTCGTCCTCTATTTCGGCGTCCTCCGATCAAGTTTGGTCCCCCCACATAAACCATGTCCATTCAAATAAGGTGCCCAGCCCAGTGCAGCCGCTGGAATTTTATGCGTTGGGCTATGTCACCCTCATCGAATAGCTCGTACAGCTCGCGTTTCATACGGGACCTAAATTCGTCGCCGACTCCAATAGGACCGAAAATCCGAAAAGACTTCTAACGCTGTTTCATCTGATCCAATCACGGCCCATGCCTCTGCGCCATTTAATAGGAGCCGAGAGTATCAGCGTTTTATAGATCTTGATTTTTGTCTTTCGAGAGAGGGCATTACTTCTCATTTACTTGCTCAGCCACAAAAAAACATCTGTTTACAAGCATGATTCGTCGCCTGATCTCCAGGCTGAAGTTGTTGTTGCTGGTTATCTTGGGTCCAAGATAGACGAAGTTTTCTTCAACACTGAAGTTGAAATTCTTCATCGTCACTGACCGTCCAAGAAGCGATAACGGAGTGCGCGAGGTCACCATGTACTTCGTCTTGTCCTCATTCACCGCTAGACCCATGAGCTGAGACTGTTTTTCAATCTCTGAGAACTCCTTGCTGACTCGCCGTTCCTGCGTGCCGGTGATATCATTGTCGTCGGCGTAAGCGAGCAGTATCACTTCTTTTTGGAAGATCGAGACCGAAGATGTACGGGCACTAGCGCAGGATGTATTCCATCAGAACATTGAAAAAAAAGTACGACAGAGCATCGCCCTGCCTGAAACCTCTCTTGGTATCAAAGGGGTCGGAGAGGTTTTTTCCACCCTGACAACGCTTTATGTGTTAGATATCGTCGTCATGCAAAGACGGACGATTTGGCCGGGATACCTAGTGCAGACAGTTCATCGAAAATCTACGATCGTATCGGCATGTCGAATGCGGCTTTATAGTCGACAAATAGGTGGTGTAATAGGAAAATTTGGTCACTGGTCAACCTGTTTGGTCTAAAGCCACACTGATATAGTCCTATCAGTGAATCCTCCAATAATGGAGAGAGGCTAATCGATTTCGCTGCAGGTCGGGACATGGTAGTTAGTACCAGATTTTAACACCTTAACATCCACAAGGCTACAGATCAAATTACACGCAACCAAATTTATCATGTTTTGATTGACGTGCGAACGTTACGTGCTCCCAACATTGACTCGACTACAATCTTGTCGCAGCTAAGATACGCACTAGGTTCAGCGTAATGCGTGTCGCACGTTCCAACATGCAACGAAAGCTAGACGTCGGCAAGCTGCAATCAGAACAGACCGCCACGGTCTTTTCAAACACACTCTCCCGACTGCTCCAGGAAACCTAACCATCTTCTCAAGATCCATGGATCTGTGATTAATTCTTGGTACGACGAGGAGTGTCACAATGCTATTGCAGAGAAGAACGCTTCCTATCAGTGAACTCTGCAGTCGGGAGCAACGCGAGCTGTTAGAGAGCGATATCGAGAGAAACGGAGAGAGGAGATGTTACGTGAAAGAAATCACGCTCGAAAATTTTTTCAAAAGGTCAAGCGTCTGACTGAAGGTTTTAATCCTGGAGTAACTTTCTGTATGGATGAAAATGAAAATCTGGTTAGGGATGAACAGAAATCACTGAGATTATGGAGGAGTAATTTTTCTCACCTACTTGGAGGCGATGAAGAGCATAATTACGCCGATAGAGAAATGACATCATAAGGGGTTAATGATGTTACTATTGTAGAACCACCGCACTATAACGAGGTCATTTTAGTTATTAAAAAGCTGAAAAATAACAAAGCGGAAAGCTCTGATGGGCATCCAGCTGAGTTATTTAATACCGGCGGCGAAAAGTTGGCAGGAGTATGCACAAACTTTTATGCAAGATATGGTCCGATGAACTCATACCCAATGAGTGGAATCTCAGTGTTCTCTGTCCTACCTTTAAGAAAGAAGGCCCCGCTGTTTGCTCCCAATATCGCGGTTTAAGTCTTCGTTCCTTTGGATAGAAGATTCTCTTGCGTATTGTGTAATAGGCTGAAGCCATATACGGATTCACTGATAGGACTATATCAGTGTGGCTTCTGACTAAAAAGTTCGACCAATGACCAAATTTTCATATTACACCACCTATTTGTCGACTGTAAAGCCGCATTCGACAAGCCGATACGATCGAAGTTTTTCGACGAACTGTCTGCACTAGGTATCCCGGCAAAGAATGTCATGACGATACTATCTAACACACAAAGCATTGTCAGGGTGGGAAAAAACCTTTCCGACCACTTTGATACCACCAGAGGTTTCAGCCCTGCCTGATGATCTGTCGTACGATTTTTTCAATCTTCTGATTTAATACATCCAGCAACAACAACTTCAGCCTGGAGATCAGGCGAAGAATCACGCTTGCACACAGATGTTATTTTTGGCTGAGCAAGTAAATGAGAAGTAAAGCCCTCTCTCGAAAGACAAAAATCAAGATCTATAAAACGCTGATACTCTCGCTCCTATTAAATGGCGCAGAGGTGTGGACCGTTATTGAGTCAGATGAAACAGCGTTGGAAGTCTTTTCGGATTTTCTGTCCTATTGGAGTCGGCAACGAATTCAGGTCCCGTATGAACCGCGAGCTGTACGAGCTATTCCATGAGGGTGACATAGCCCAACGCATAAAATTCCAGCGGCTGCACTGGGCTGGGTACCGTATTCGAATGGATGAAAGAGCTCCAGCACACATGATTTATGTAGGGGGCCCAAACTTGATCGGAGGACGCCGAAATAGAGGACGACCGCGTATGCGTTGAAATGACCGGGTATGGAGAGATCTCTCCGTAATTGGCATGTAAAACGACGGGTGCCAGCGTTCAAAGTACTATGGAGTCTGGCGCGCCTTCCTAAATGCGGCCATGACCGGAAGACGGATGACGGCCATTTAAGTAAGTAAGTAAGCTTAAGTGTCAGCAACTTATTTTACTCCCATGTTTCATCCGCAAATGTTATCTTAGACTTTTTAAAAATTTTCCTTTAATTGAGCAAAAATCTAAAAATATCCAGAAGTTATGAATAATTTATGTGGTTTTTATCATGGCGCTTTTTTCCGTATTCGCACACTGGCAACTCTATGTGCAACCCGAGAATTTCCTGTAAGTTCGATAAGGATGCCAAAGGTTTGTTTTTGGACCCGCTGCAATAATCAAACTTGCAGGTGGACCGTGAAAAATTGAAGCTATTTCTGGAACGAGCAGCAATAAGACCAAGAGAAGGCTGTATACTAAAGCTCATCCACAAACAGACCAGAAGAATTAAACCTCTTTTAGAACCGGCAGGACGAAGACCACGAGGAGCAATAGACATAAAAATAAATTTAAAAAGTAATAAATTTTTAGCAGGCTTAGTGGTCATTTTACATGATAAACATACTTGTACATATTTATCAATGTGGAGAGAGACAATTATTTTAAACAACTTGGAACATTATAGTGAAGAGCAACGGATACACATGTATTTCGATTTCTGCTATGAAATCTCATCAGTCCGCTTGGCAGTGTCAACACAAATTCTTGTTTATAAACATACACAATTTGAAAAGTCCCCTATGTATTATATGCATTGCATGGTAATTTTTGAGAGACATTTCCAATATGTTTATGACGATATTTGAAATTGATGTACAAGCATGTTTATCATGTAAAATGACCACTAAGCCTGCTAAAAATTCATTACTAACAAATTTTGGGTCACTAAATAACTTAACATAAATTTAAAAAGGAAATCTGAATAAAGAACTGCGTCCTCCGATCAAGTTTGGGCCCCCCACGTGTGATGACTGGTACCTTAAATGTAGAACTCAGATCTGCAAGACTTTACAGTTTGCAATAAATTTGTGGGTAGAATCTGAATCCGTGCTCAGAAATGGCACATCGAGTTCGGATGTCATGTCATGAGATTAGAATAAGCAGCCTTAAGATCTTTATTTTTTTAATACGTCTTTCAAGAGCCATAAACCTATTAATGGCCATATCTTTTGATTCTCCCAGATTGTTGGGGTCTTCGTTGAATGCGATTTTTAAAAGTGAAATGATCATCTTCATTATTTTGTGTACATTGGGAATAGCTTTACACACTGTTGATCAATATCCGATAATATTGGCTTTGTAGGCAATAGCAAATTAAATAAACACATGGCGCTTGTCCAGTTATATATGGATGCACTATTATCATATATGGCTAACAAATATATTATATCCTCAATTCATTATATTGTAAAATAATAGTAATTATAAATACTAAAATAAAAAAACTAGGAAATGGTGTTTAATAAGCTTGCATTTAATTTATAAATAATGGTCAAACTATCTGTGAACACCTTTCTTGCCGCATATCATATTCACAGAGTTCGCTCTCCCGATTTACGCAAATTGAGCCAAAATTTAACAGAATCGTTCAGCGGCCAGATAGTTGGGGCTATCTGTGTGAAAACAGTGGCTTAATCCCACTCTCCATATCACATTTATTCAAAAGCTTTTTTTAATTTATTATTGTATAAGGCGGACATTGTGATCATCCAGAGAAGTTCGGAAACACAGCGAATGAGAGAGACAGGTCCGTAAGCTTCTTTTCGCTCGTTTTTGTTGTTTTCTATGCTGCAATTTTGATACTTATGTTTATGAGATTAAACCGGTAGCATCGCGTACGCATATGTTAAATCGAGCGCTTGTAATATAAATCAAATAAAACAATTGACCGTTCAGGAAAATGGAAAAAAGGGAAATAAACAAATAATAATTATTAAATAATAAATATAGTTTAAAAAAAGTTTCGATTGATCATTAAAGTGTGTTTTTTGGTTTTTTTAAACTATATTTATTTTTCACTTTTTAGTTCGATGTGATCATTAAAGCTTGTTGTTAAGTTTTTTAGTCATAATCAAGTTCAAAAAAGTCGGTTACAAACAGGCAAACATACAGGTGAAGCCAATATAAGCGTGTTAAAAAGTAGTGTTTTAATTTAATAGTGCTTTGTGAGCTTAGTTGTTCAAATCCAACCAAAAGACTAGTTTTTCGTGTTACTACTTTTTCTTTTACAGCTAGCAACCAGCGTGTAAAATTATCTGACTCAGACCCTGGCTACAGCCGCCGCCGTAGAAGATACATAATATATCATGTCATATCCTTGCTTAAAACAACACAATGGCGATTTAATTCCCCAAGCATAAGATTATTTTGTTTGCACACTGATGCTGATGAGTTATATGTCTTTTTACACTTGCTATGATTTATATCGTGTTTATTATTATTATTATTATTATGTGTAATAGTTGGCACTGCGACCTTACAGGTCTATTGTGCCCTATCAGTTGCTGTCTTACAGCAACACGTCCAGCCCTACTGCCCTGAAGAAGGCCACTAGGTTTTTGGGGTTGAGTGCATGCACCGCCTTTCCTGTCACTTGGTAATTGCCAAGATATATGTGCCTGGTTTGGGCTAGAGCTGGGCAGTCGCCCAGGATATGCTCCGGAGTTTCGTCGTCCTCCAGACAGAATCTGCAGGTGCTATCACCTTCGATTCCGATTTTATACAAGTGTCTCTTAAGTCTACAGTGTCCGGTCAGGAAGCCCGAAACCATTCTTAGATCTTTTCTTTTAAGACCGTTGCAAATTTCCGATCTCCTTTTGTTGTAAGGGCCTAGCAGCTTTTTGCTCTGTTTTAGCCCTTCACATTTTTCCCAGAAAAGGTCCCTTGCTTTCTTTTCTTCTTCTTTTACCAGGATTCATTGATCCTGGTCCGAGCCCGCAGAAAGGCTCTGGACCCATGAAAAGGGACGCTGCCCCTCTCCTGGCCAAGTCGTCTGCTTGCTCGTTTCCTGGTATGCCCGCATGTCCGGGTTATATCGTGTTACACACAAACACAAACCGGAGTCTAGATTAGATGCGACTGCCCAGGAACAAGCACGCTGAAAAGCCACGAATGTTGGGTAGTCATATATTCAAACGTCAACGAAAATTGTAGCCCAAGCCACAAGGATTTTGGTCTAAATATGATATCTTGTGCTGCACAAACCAATATATTACTAACCTGAAACTTTGGTTGAAGCTGGCCGGCTTCGAAGTATCGGGCATCACACATAAGCTGTGATCGGGACAAACTGGCGGAAATCGAACAAAACATTCTATATAAAACATACTTGCAATAACGAACCAACTGTATTGGATGTTATTGACAATTATTTAGTTATCAAAAGTGACATTCAACCTCACCTCATTTATAATGGTACCGGTTCCGTCGTTTCTGGGCACTTCAAAGCCCTAATGATAAAGCTAAAATAGGCCAATTGCAATCATAAATCAACGTGTGAAGAGTATGATACCGGCGCCGTGAAGAACGGTCCCTCCCCAGATCATTTATTATCGTTAGAAATGCATTAGCGGCAATAATAAACAGTCATCATAATAATTTACATAGCACCAGGAATAATATTAATAAATTAGCACCATTTTCTAGGATCTTTCATTTATCTCACTATAAATACACATTACATAGTAGGAGAAATTGCATTTAATTATTTAAATTATTCGACTTTTTGAATATTGCGCCAAGTTTTATTTCACCCCGTTTTTTATATACACTGATGTATTAAATAAAAGCGAGCGCGCTACAACTATTAATTTTCAATATACAAACGCGTGTTTTATTTATTTGGTTTTTCGTGCGAGTGCTTTTACAGGCACTGACGACCCACCCCCACCTGTCTGCGCCAGCGTCATCTAATTTTGGATTTTGTTTATTGGGTGTTCCAAGTGCCTAGGAGCGGCACAGCGAACACTATTCATCAAAGAACGGCGCATGTTTTTATTTTATGCAATGTTGTGTAAAACTTTATTATTAATTTCTGCAGTGCAAAGACAAAGAGAAATTCATATTCAAATTCGATTGTTTGCTCTGGTGACAGTCATAATCCTAGTGGATTCCATGCCGCAATAGAACTCCAAGCACGGCACGTGTCGATCTTCTCTATACAACCATTCGATTGTCCGTCCTGCTGTCAGGCTATTTATGTCTCTGGAATCCCAAGCGTCGGTCAAGAACATTTAAAGTGTCGTTTCAAAATATGTTACTCTGGCCCCTCAACGCTTTGCTTTGTTCAGTTTGTCAAGAAAATGTTTTCGTTTTAAGAATATTTCATATTTATTGCCTTATTATCAAAAAAGAAAGGTAATGTATGACATTTTGTACAGCTTTTTTATTTTTTTCACATTATTTGTTTATTTCTTAACCATATAAAAAAACAAAACTAATATTATTTTAAAAGCAAAAAATTTATAACTTAAACAAAATAGTCCTTAATAAATAGGTCAAATTTTGTAAGGCTTATTTTGTTATAATTTTTTTTGTGTTCAAAATAATTTTATGTAAAGCTATTTCGTAACCCAAAATTTGTTAGTAATTAATTTTTAGCAGGCTTAGTGGTCATTTTACATGATAAACATGCTTGTACATATTTATCAATGTGAAGAGAGACAATTATTTGCAACTTGGAACATTATAGTGAAGAGCAACGGATACACATGTGTTTCGATTTTTGATTTACGAAATCTCATCAGTCCACTTGTCTGTGTCAAATGCAAATTCTTGTTTATAAACATACACAATTTGAAAAGTCCCCTATGCATTGCATGGTAATTTTGAAAGAAGTTTCCAATATGTGTATGGACATTTCTCTAACGTCGAATTCCACGTTTTTACACATTCAAATTAAAAAAAAAAAAACATATGCTAAAACATTATTTTATTTTGGCAAAAAGCTTTTGAATAGCTCTATAATTAATGTTTAAGTTAAGTTTAGCGCAACTGCTCGTTTTCAAAATAATTCCAAAAACCCAGACAGTCGCACGCGACTAAAAACGGAAGTCGTTTTCAAAGCGAACTGTTCAAACACCGATTTCAGCCAAACCTGACGGAATATTTTAATGCGACAAATTTTAAAATGTTGGGCATTCATATATCTTAATAACGAGTTTTAGTACATTAAGTAGTTTTTATTTTATTTAATTTTTGCGACATTTTGTTCCATCATACTATTTATGTTTATTTATTTACTTTTTATCTAATTGGATATGCGTAAAAAGATGATTACAAATGATTTTTAATATATACAATATATTTATTTTCACTTCCTTCCATTTTTCGTCCAATTTATAATGTAGGGACAAATTTTCAATATGAGCATTTTTTGGCTGCGGTTGACATTTCTATGGAAATTACCATATGCAATATCCCTCTAACAACCGCGCCAATGCCTTTTTCTACTCGTTGATAGAAATTTAAAGGTTTGGGGTGTTGTGAAAGTTTTGTCTTTCGGTTGAGGACTCAACTTCAGACGAAAAGTTTTTTATGAATAATTTTTATAATTGAAAATTTTTTAATTAAACGTTGAGCCACGTTAGTATTATGTACAGTTATTTAGTGACCCAAAATTTGTTAGTAATGAATTTTTAGCAGGCTTAGTGGTCATTTTAGACATTTGCATTTGACACAGCCAAGCGGACTGATGAGATTTCGTAGCAGAAATCGAATCACATGTTTATCCGTTGCTCTTCACTATAAGTTCCAAGTTGTTGCAAATAATTGTCTCTCTCCACATTGATAAATATGTACAAGCTTGTTTATCATGTAAAATGACCACTATGTCTGCTAAAAATTCATTACTAAAATAATTTTAGTTTAGGGACAAAATATGCATTTTTCTTTAAACGTAAACACTTCTTGACAAACTGCATATACATATGGATCTGCCCTGGCGACGATAAGTAGCCATAATGAAAGCAGCTCATGGAAAACGTACATCGTATGTATCCACAAAAACATTGTGCACATAAAACTGACGTTGCCATTGGGCCAGCGTACAATACGTGCCAGCTATGATCAGCTGACTCAGACCAATAACCGTATTTTTATATGAAAATTTAATGATTAAAATGCTAATTTTTTCGAAAATCAATGTAGTTTTACTTATTGGTTTGCTTTTCACTTTAATACAACGAATAAGATGAGCGTAAACGATTGGTAAATACAATGTACAAAAGACATTCCTTCCAGTACAGACCAGTTTGCCTATACAAAATATGTCAATTGAGGTGCCAGCTGCACAGAAAGTTCTGTCTTCGTTATATTTGTTTCTCGGTAAAACTTGCATGTACACCCTGTAATTTTTTTTAAGTTAGTCAAGGATGGCAATTATTTGAATATGTTTCCCGGTTAAACGCGGAAAATCCAAACGTGTTGTTTTAAAAAATTTTGTTTGAAAGCTTACGAGGACCTCGATATGGCAATGTTCAGTATCAGCTATCCAAGGTATACTTAACAGTATAGTATACCTTGAGCTACCCATTTTATGCACATCTTTCATCTGCAAACATTACCATTAAAAATAACCCCCTAGGTAGTGAATGGACTCGTTTTTTGTCGAATACTAATTAACAATAATTTAGTCTTTTTTAATTAAATATTTCTTCACTTTCTTTAATATGAAAAAAAAAAAACCCAAAACATCTAGATGTAATGAATATTGTATGTGGCTTTTATTGTTGCTTTTAATTTGTTTAATATTTGAAACTTTCATTCATAGTTTACCTATAATAAATTGTTTTCTAAAATTTATTGTTTATTCTAGTTGCTATTCTTTACATGAGCTGCCATCAAATTTGGCAACTCTATGTGCACTCCGTGATATTTCCTATAAGTTCGACAACGATGACAAATGATTGTACATGTGTGCTGTCAAAACGCGTAAAACCGCGTGTACTGCCCCTCTAATTTTAAACAAACTTAACCCGTTTACTTCTCATGATCTTCTTAACATGTATACCAAATTTTATCTCTGTATCTTAAATGGATGCAAAGATATGACAAATTTTGATTATCGCTAATAGGGGTGGTGGGGCAACGCCGCCTCTGATTTTAACCAAACTTAACAGGTTGACTTATCCTCATCCTCTTAACATGTATACCAAATTTCATTTCTGTACCTTAAATGGATGCAAAGATATAACAAATTTTTATAATAGCTTATATGGGGCAACGCCCCCTCCAATTTTATCCAAATTTAACAGGTTGACTTATCCTCATCCTCTTAACATGTATACAAAATTTCATTTCTGTACCTTAAATAAGAAAAATTTTGATTGTCGCTTATATGGGGGGAGGGGCAACGCCTCCTCCGATTTTGTCAAAACGTAGCCTTTTTTATTTTCCATCATCCCATTTATCTCTATACCAAAATTCATGAAGCAGCAGACATCGCCACTCCTCCAAAAATAGTAAACAAACCATTCTCCTACCGCAACTACTCGATTTATTCAATAGAAATTCGTGAACTGGTTAATAAGAAAAAAAGGCTTCGACGTATATGGCAACAATTTCACTACCCTGCGGACAAGAACGCTTTAAACAGAATTTCAAAAAAATTAAAAAAGAGACTGGTTGACTTAAAAAACGATGCGATTGAAGATTTTTTTAATTAGTGCCGAGCCTAATGGACCCGAATGCGATTTATGGAAAGCCACAAAATACCTAAAACGTCCAGTTCGACGTTTAATTCCCATCAAAACACCTAATGGGGATTGGTGTCACAGCAACCAGGAAAAAGCTGAATCATTCGCTGCACACCTTCAGGATCAATTTACACCGTTCGAGATTTGCAGCACTGCACATGAAGCAGAGGTAGACAGAGTGGTCAAAGCACCTTGCAGTGACAATATTCCGATAACTCCAGCCAGTTTGGAAGAACTTAAAATGAAATTAAACTTCTGGCACGCAAAAAATCTTCTGGATACGACGGAATCGACGTTGCAACCATCAAAGTACTTCCCGAAAAATGTCTAGAACTGATAGTAGAAATATTTAACGTGTGTTTCAGGCTTGGCCACTTCCCTAACCAATGGAAGTGCGCAGAGGTAATTCTCACTCCGAAGCCCGGTAAACCCGAGAACGAATTGTCATCGTATCGCCCTATCAGTCTGTTGGCGGTACTCTCAAAAATATTCGAAAGAATATTTCTTCGTAGAGTGCTACCCGCACTAGAAAGCAACATCCTCCCCGATCATCAATTCGGATTTCGACGTAGGCACGGAACTCCAGAGCAGGTGCACAGAATCGTTGATGTAATTCAAAATTATTTTGAAGAGAAACTGTTCTGTTCGGCCGTTTTTCTTGACGTGAAACAAGCTTTTGATCGAGTATGGCACAAGGGGCTGTTATACAAAATAAAAATGGCATTAACCTGCACTCAGTTCTGCTTTATTCGATCATATCTGCAGGGGAGAAGTTTCTACGTGAGACATGAAAACGCTACATCTGAATTAAAAAGCATACATGCAGGCGTGCCTCAAGGAAGCGTGCTGGGCCCGTTACTTTACACTATTTACACAGCTGACATGCCCGACTCTACCTGCAACGAAGTTACAATAGCTACGTATGCTGATGATACAGCAATTCTTGCAACAGCTCCCAGTGCTAAAGCAGCAACACGATTGCTTCAAAACCAATTGAATAAAACCCAAGACTGGATGAACAAATGGAATATTTTAGTAAACACAGCGAAGTCCGTCCATGTCTTATTCGCACTTCGACGTAAGGGTAACGCTCGGGCTCGATTCAATGGCGTTGTGATTCCAAAACGAACCAAAGTCAATTATTTAGGCTTTTGGCTAGACAAAAGGTTGACTTTTAAGGATCACATAGTGGCGAAAAGGAAGCAGCTAGACATAAAAACGCGTCGTATGTATTGGCTATTAGGTCAAAAATCTAAGCTTAGTCTGGACAACAAAGTCAGACTATACAAAGCCATACTTAAACCGGTCTGGACTTACGGCATCCAGCTATGGGGTGTGGCAGCTGAATCTAACATCGAAATACTTCAACGGTAACAAAATATCGCCCTTAGAAGAATCACTCGAGCTCCGTGGTATATGCGCAATGAGAATATCCACAAAGATCTTCAGATGCCAAGTATTGCTGAAGAAATCAGGAATCATAGCACCAGATACATTGTGTACATTGGGAATAGCTTTACACACTGTTGATCAATATCCGATAATATTGGCTTTGTAGGCAATAGCAAATTAAATAAACACATGGCGCTTGTCCAGTTATATATGGATGCACTATTATCATATATGGCTAACAAATATATTATATCCTCAATTCATTATATTGTAAAATAATAGTAATTATAAATACTAAAATAAAAAAACTAGGAAATGGTGTTTAATAAGCTTGCATTTAATTTATAAATAATGGTCAAACTATCTGTGAACACCTTTCCTGCCGCATATCATATTCACAGAGTTCGCTCTCCCGATTTACGCAAATTGAGCCAAAATTTAACAGAATCGTTCAGCGGCCAGATAGTTGGGGCTATCTGTGTGAAAACAGTGGCTTAATCCCACTCTCCATATCACATTTATTCAAAAGCTTTTTTTAATTTATTATTGTATAAGGCGGACATTGTGATCATCCAGAGAAGTTCGGAAACACAGCGAATGAGAGAGACAGGTCCGTAAGCTTCTTTTCGCTCGTTTTTGTTGTTTTCTATGCTGCAATTTTGATACTTATGTTTATGAGATTAAACCGGCAGCATCGCGTACGCATATGTAAAATCGAGCGCTTGTAATATAAATCAAATAAAACAATTGACCGTTCAGGAAAATGGAAAAAAGGGAAATAAACAAATAATAATTATTAAATAATAAATATAGTTTAAAAAAAGTTTCGATTGATCATTAAAGTGTGTTTTTTGGTTTTTTTAAACTATATTTATTTTTCACTTTTTAGTTCGATGTGATCATTAAAGCTTGTTGTTAAGTTTTTTAGTCATAATCAAGTTCAAAAAAGTCGGTTACAAACAGGCAAACATACAGGTGAAGCCAATATAAGCGTGTTAAAAAGTAGTGTTTTAATTTAATAGTGCTTTGTGAGCTTAGTTGTTCAAATTCAACCAAAAGACTAGTTTTTCGTGTTACTACTTTTTCTTTTACAGCTAGCAACCAGCGTGTAAAATTATCTGACCCAGACCCTGGCTACAGCCGCCGCCGTAGAAGATACATAATATATCATGTCATATCCTTGCTTAAAACAACACAATGGCGATTTAATTCCCCAAGCATAAGATTATTTTGTTTGCACACTGATGCTGATGAGTTATATGTCTTTTTACACTTGCTATGATTTATATCGTGTTTATTATTATTATTATTATTATGTGTAATAGTTGGCACTGCGACCTTACAGGTCTATTGTGCCCTATCAGTTGCTGTCTTACAGCAACACGTCCAGCCCTACTGCCCTGAGGAAGGCCACTAGGTTTTTGGGGTTGAGTGCATGCACCGCCTTTCCTGTCACTTGGTAATTGCCAAGATATATGTGCCTGGTTTGGGCTAGAGCTGGGCAGTCGCCCAGGATATGCTCCGGAGTTTCGTCGTCCTCCAGACAGAATCTGCAGGTGCTATCACCTTCGATTCCGATTTTATACAAGTGTCTCTTAAGTCTACAGTGTCCGGTCAGGAAGCCCGAAACCATTCTTAGATCTTTTCTTTTAAGACCGTTGCAAATTTCCGATCTCCTTTTGTTGTAAGGGCCTAGCAGCTTTTTGCTCTGTTTTAGCCCTTCACATTTTTCCCAGAAAAGGTCCCTTGCTTTCTTTTCTTCTTCTTTTACCAGGATTCATTGATCCTGGTCCGAGCCCGCAGAAAGGCTCTGGACCCATGAAAAGGGACGCTGCCCCTCTCCTGGCCAAGTCGTCTGCTTGCTCGTTTCCTGGTATGCCCGCATGTCCGGGTTATATCGTGTTACACACAAACACAAACCGGAGTCTAGATTAGATGCGACTGCCCAGGAACAAGCACGCTGAAAAGCCACGAATGTTGGGTAGTCATATATTCAAACGTCAACGAAAATTGTAGCCCAAGCCACAAGGATTTTGGTCTAAATATGATATCTTGTGCTGCACAAACCAATATATTACTAACCTGAAACTTTGGTTGAAGCTGGCCGGCTTCGAAGTATCGGGCATCACACATAAGCTGTGATCGGGACAAACTGGCGGAAATCGAACAAAACATTCTATATAAAACATACTTGCAATAACGAACCAACTGTATTGGATGTTATTGACAATTATTTAGTTATCAAAAGTGACATTCAACCTCACCTCATTTATAATGGTACCGGTTCCGTCGTTTCTGGGCACTTCAAAGCCCTAATGATAAAGCTAAAATAGGCCAATTGCAATCATAAATCAACGTGTGAAGAGTATGATACCGGCGCCGTGAAGAACGGTCCCTCCCCAGATCATTTATTATCGTTAGAAATGCATTAGCGGCAATAATAAACAGTCATCATAATAATTTACATAGCACCAGGAATAATATTAATAAATTAGCACCATTTTCTAGGATCTTTCATTTATCTCACTATAAATACACATTACATAGTAGGAAAACTTGCATTTAATTATTTAAGTTTATGCTTTAAGACATTGAAACTAGTTTTTTGATTTATCAATTTGTGTCAATTGATTTTATATATACAATTGCATTGATCTTATCTAGGCTATTTGTGCGTTGTGTGCAAATGATCTATAGTTACAACAACTTTATACTATTTGTTAGCGCCAAATTTGAATTTGTGGTGTGTAACTTTTTTACCACACCGCGCTAACTTGCTACTCGTCTTGTTCATCTACTCGGTAACTAACTCTGAGAGGAGAGAGGAGTTAGTTAGTTACTAATCTACTGCAAACGCGTACGCTGCCACTTAGTGCTACAAATTATTCGACTTTTTGAATATTGCGCCAAGTTTTATTTCACCCCGTTTTTTATATACACTGATGTATTAAATAAAAGCGAGCGCGCTACAACTATTAATTTTCAATATACAAACGCGTGTTTTATTTATTTGGTTTTTCGTGCGAGTGCTTTTACAGGCACTGACGACCCACCCCCACCTGTCTGCGCCAGCGTCATCTAATTTTGGATTTTGTTTATTGGGTGTTCCAAGTGCCTAGGAGCGGCACAGCGAACACTATTCATCAAAGAACGGCGCATGTTTTTATTTTATGCAATGTTGTGTAAAACTTTATTATTAATTTCTGCAGTGCAAAGACAAAGAGAAATTCATATTCAAATTCGATTGTTTGCTCTGGTGACAGTCATAATCCTAGTGGATTCCATGCCGCAATAGAACTCCAAGCACGGCACGTGTCGATCTTCTCTATACAACCATTCGATTGTCCGTCCTGCTGTCAGGCTATTTATGTCTCTGGAATCCCAAGCGTCGGTCAAGAACATTTAAAGTGTCGTTTCAAAATATGTTACTCTGGCCCCTCAACGCTTTGCTTTGTTCAGTTTGTCAAGAAAATGTTTTCGTTTTAAGAATATTTCATATTTATTGCCTTATTATCAAAAAAGAAAGGTAATGTATGACATTTTGTACAGCTTTTTTATTTTTTTCACATTATTTGTTTATTTCTTAACCATATAAAAAAACAAAACTAATATTATTTTAAAAGCAAAAAATGTATAACTTAAACAAAATAGGCCTTAATAAATAGGTCAAATTTTGTAAGGCCTATTTTGTTATAATTTTTTTTGTGTTCAAAATAATTTTATGTAAAGCTATTTCGTAACCCAAAATTTGTTAGTAATTAATTTTTAGCAGGCTTAGTGGTCATTTTACATGATAAACATGCTTGTACATATTTATCAATGTGAAGAGAGACAATTATTTGCAACTTGGAACATTATAGTGAAGAGCAACGGATACACATGTGTTTCGATTTTTGATTTACGAAATCTCATCAGTCCACTTGTCTGTGTCAAATGCAAATTCTTGTTTATAAACATACACAATTTGAAAAGTCCCCTATGCATTGCATGGTAATTTTGAGAGAAGTTTCCAATATGTGTATGAACATTTCTCTAACGTCGAATTCCACGTTTTTACACATTCAAATTAAAAAAAAAAACATATGCTAAAACATTATTTTATTTTGGCAAAAAGCTTTTGAATAGCTCTATAATTAATGTTTAAGTTAAGTTTAGCGCCACTGCTCGTTTTCAAAATAATTCCAAAAACCCAGACAGTCGCACGCGACTAAAAACGGAAATCGTTTTCAAAGCGAACTGTTCAAACACCGATTTCAGCCAAACCTGACGGAATATTTTAATGCGACAAATTTTAAAATGTTGCGCATTCATATATCTTAATAACGTGTTTTAGTACATCAAGTAGTTTTTATTTTATTTAATTTTTGCGACATTTTGTTCCATCATACTATTTATGTTTATTTATTTACTTTTTATCTAATTGGATATGCGTAAAAAGATGATTACAAATGATTTTTAATATATACAATATATTTATTTTCACTTCCTTCCATTTTTCGTCCAATTTATAATGTAGGGACAAATTTTCAATATGAGCATTTTTTGGCTGCGGTTGACATTTCTATGGAAATTACCATATGCAATATCCCTCTAACAACTGCGCCAATGCCTTTTTCTACTCGTTGATAGAAATTTAAAGGTTTGGTGTGTTGTGAAAGTTTTGTCTTTCGGTTGAGGACTCAACTTCAGACGAAAAGTTTTTTATGAATAATTTTTATAATTGAAAATTTTTTAATTAATTATTAAACGTTGAGCCATACGTTAGTATTATGTACAGTTATTTAGTGACCCAAAATTTGTTAGTAATGAATTTTTAGCAGGCTTAGTGGTAATTTTAGACATTTGCATTTGACACAGCCAAGCGGACTGATGAGATTTCGTAGCAGAAATCGAATCACATGTGTATCCTGTTGCTCTTCACTATAATGTTCCAAGTTGTTGCAAATAATTGTCTCTCTCCACATTGATAAATATGTACAAGCTTGTTTATCATGTAAAATGACCACTATGTCTGCTAAAAATTCATTACTAAAATAATTTTAGTTTAGGGACAAAATATGCATTTTTCTTTAAACGTAAACACTTCTTGACAAACTGCATATACATATGGATCTGTCACATAAGTAGCCATAATGAAAGCAGCTCATGGAAAACGTACATCGTATGTATCCACAAAAACATTGTGCACATAAAACTGACGTTGCCATTGGGCCAGCGTACAATACGTGCCAGCTATGATCAGCTGACTCAGACCAATAACCGTATTTTTATATGAAAATTTAATGATTAAAATGCTAATTTTTTCGAAAATCAATGTAGTTTTACTTATTGGTTTGCTTTTCACTTTAATACAACGAATAAGATGAGCGTAAACGATTGGTAAATACAATGTACAAAAGACATTCCTTCCAGTACAGACCAGTTTGCCTATACAAAATATGTCAATTGAGGTGCCAGCTGCACAGAAAGTTCTGTCTTCGTTATATTTGTTTCTCGGTAAAACTTGCATGTACACCCTGTAATTTTTTTTAAGTTAGTCAAGGATGGCAATTATTTGAATATGTTTCCCGGTTAAACGCGGAAAATCCAAACGTGTTGTTTTAAAAAATTTTGTTTGAAAGCTTACGAGGACCTCGATATGGCAATGTTCAGTATCAGCTATCCAAGGTATACTTAACAGTATAGTATACCTTGAGCTACCCATTTTATGCACATCTTTCATCTGCAAACATTACCATTAAAAATAACCCCCTAGGTAGTGAATGGACTCGTTTTTTGTCGAATACTAATTAACAATAATTTAGTCTTTTTTAATTAAATATTTCTTCACTTTCTTTAATATGAAAAAAAAAAAACCCAAAACATCTAGATGTAATGAATATTGTATGTGGCTTTTATTGTTGCTTTTAATTTGTTTAATATTTGAAACTTTCATTCATAGTTTACCTATAATAAATTGTTTTCTAAAATTTATTGTTTATTCTAGTTGCTATTCTTTACATGAGCTGCCATCAAATTTGGCAACTCTATGTGCACTCCGTGATATTTCCTATAAGTTCGACAACGATGACAAATGATTGTACATGTGTGCTGTCAAAACGCGTAAAACCGCGTGTACTGCCCCTCTAATTTTAAACAAACTTAACCCGTTTACTTCTCATGATCTTCTTAACATGTATACCAAATTTTATCTCTGTATCTTAAATGGATGCAAAGATATGACAAATTTTGATTATCGCTAATAGGGGTGGTGGGGCAACGCCGCCTCTGATTTTAACCAAACTTAACAGGTTGACTTATCCTCATCCTCTTAACATGTATACCAAATTTCATTTCTGTACCTTAAATGGATGCAAAGATATAACAAATTTTTATAATAGCTTATATGGGGCAACGCCCCCTCCAATTTTATCCAAATTTAACAGGTTGACTTATCCTCATCCTCTTAACATGTATACAAAATTTCATTTCTGTACCTTAAATAAGAAAAATTTTGATTGTCGCTTATATGGGGGGAGGGGCAACGCCTCCTCCGATTTTGTCAAAACGTAGCCTTTTTTATTTTCCATCATCCCATTTATCTCTATACCAAAATTCATGAAGCAGCAGACATCGCCACTCCTCCAAAAATAGTAAACAAACCATTCTCCTACCGCAACTACTCGATTTATTCAATAGAAATTCGTGAACTGGTTAATAAGAAAAAAAGGCTTCGACGTATATGGCAACAATTTCACTACCCTGCGGACAAGAACGCTTTAAACAGAATTTCAAAAAAATTAAAAAAGAGACTGGTTGACTTAAAAAACGATGCGATTGAAGATTTTTTTAATTAGTGCCGAGCCTAATGGACCCGAATGCGATTTATGGAAAGCCACAAAATACCTAAAACGTCCAGTTCGACGTTTAATTCCCATCAAAACACCTAATGGGGATTGGTGTCACAGCAACCAGGAAAAAGCTGAATCATTCGCTGCACACCTTCAGGATCAATTTACACCGTTCGAGATTTGCAGCACTGCACATGAAGCAGAGGTAGACAGAGTGGTCAAAGCACCTTGCAGTGACAATATTCCGATAACTCCAGCCAGTTTGGAAGAACTTAAAATGAAATTAAACTTCTGGCACGCAAAAAATCTTCTGGATACGACGGAGTCGACGTTGCAACCATCAAAGTACTTCCCGAAAAATGTCTAGAACTGATAGTAGAAATATTTAACGTGTGTTTCAGGCTTGGCCACTTCCCTAACCAATGGAAGTGCGCAGAGGTAATTCTCATTCCGAAGCCCGGTAAACCCGAGAACGAATTGTCATCGTATCGCCCTATCAGTCTGTTGGCGGTACTCTCAAAAATATTCGAAAGAATATTTCTTCGTAGAGTGCTACCCGCACTAGAAAGCAACATCCTCCCCGATCATCAATTCGGATTTCGACGTAGGCACGGAACTCCAGAGCAGGTGCACAGAATCGTTGATGTAATTCAAAATTATTTTGAAGAGAAACTGTTCTGTTCGGCCGTTTTTCTTGACGTGAAACAAGCTTTTGATCGAGTATGGCACAAGGGGCTGTTATACAAAATAAAAATGGCATTAACCTGCACTCAGTTCTGCTTTATTCGATCATATCTGCAGGGGAGAAGTTTCTACGTGAGACATGAAAACGCTACATCTGAATTAAAAAGCATACATGCAGGCGTGCCTCAAGGAAGCGTGCTGGGCCCGTTACTTTACACTATTTACACAGCTGACATGCCCGACTCTACCTGCAACGAAGTTACAATAGCTACGTATGCTGATGATACAGCAATTCTTGCAACAGCTCCCAGTGCTAAAGCAGCAACACGATTGCTTCAAAACCAATTGAATAAAACCCAAGACTGGATGAACAAATGGAATATTTTAGTAAACACAGCGAAGTCCGTCCATGTCTTATTCGCACTTCGACGTAAGGGTAACGCTCGGGCTCGATTCAATGGCGTTGTGATTCCAAAACGAACCAAAGTCAATTATTTAGGCTTTTGGCTAGACAAAAGGTTGACTTTTAAGGATCACATAGTGGCGAAAAGGAAGCAGCTAGACATAAAAACGCGTCGTATGTATTGGCTATTAGGTCAAAAATCTAAGCTTAGTCTGGACAACAAAGTCAGACTATACAAAGCCATACTTAAACCGGTCTGGACTTACGGCATCCAGCTATGGGGTGTGGCAGCTGAATCTAACATCGAAATACTTCAACGGTAACAAAATATCGCCCTTAGAAGAATCACTCGAGCTCCGTGGTATATGCGCAATGAGAATATCCACAAAGATCTTCAGATGCCAAGTATTGCTGAAGAAATCAGGAATCATAGCACCAGATACATAGGAAAACTATATCAACACAGCAACAATCTGGCTATCAATTTACTTGATAATTCAACAACAACGAGGCGGCTTAAGCGCGTGCACCCGTTAGATCTCTCCTGTCCTAGGTCATAGGTTAAGATTAGGTTAATGTAGGTTAATATACATATATTAATATAATAGTACCTAGTATAATTCAAGTGAAACACTAACGTATAAAATAAATTCTCAAATAATTTGATTATAGTTCCTGCATCGAACTGATGGCAAATAAAAAGAAACAAAAAAAAAAAAAATCTCTATACCAAAATTTAGACGAATTGGTTGAGCGGTTTAGCCGCAAGAGAGGAACATCCGTACATCCATACATACATACAAACTTTCGCATTTATAATATTAGTAGGATACTCACACTGGCAACTCAGTGCAACCCGAAGTTGTAAGTTAGACAAGGATGTCAAAGGTTTGTTTAAGTCACAAAAAACGCAACAATTTTTTTACATTTTTAAAATTTCCGTTCTATGGCTTTGATATGACCACTTTGATATGGTACCACTCTATAGGTCTAAGCATCAGCTATCAATTTCCCATATTTCATCCACAAATGTTACCATTAAAAAGATAACGAGTCCATTCGCTCCCAAGGGGGTTTTTTGTCCGACACGATTTAACATTAATTTAGTCTTTTCACTCAAATATTTCGGCCTTTTAATTTGGAAAAAAAATCAAAAAACTTAATGAATATAGCAAGTGGTTTTTATTGCAGCTTTATTTAATAATAACTTTAATTCAAATTTTCCTATATTAAAATGTTTTCTAAAATACATTGTTCATGTTAACATGTGCTGTCGATTCTACGAGTGAGACGCTTTCCATGCCTTGTAGTTAAAAATATATATACATATGTGTATAGCAATAAATAAAATATTAATACTTACCGTGTAAAATAAAACTCTTTATCAAAAATATTTACTCCCATTAGAGTACTCTAGTTGAAATGAAATTGAACAAACTCGTTTGTGAGTTGACAATAAACAGCGCCATCTAGTCGAACGTTATAACAACTATCAGCCTGCCTAGTTTAGTAAACGATGTTTAAATTACATTATGTTAGCTCCACCAGTAAAGTAGAGAAAATATATTCTCCTACAATATTTTATAGGACTCAGAATAATCTTAGTTGCCAAGGGCTTATCCAGCTGTCCTCGAGGGGGGCCGGGCTGACTTTTTTAGTAATCTACAGTGCTTAGGACCCTTAAAACCCATCTACTAATTATAGCCACTAATTCAGTACAACTAAAATATAATATTTAATAGACTCCCTGATCCCCCTAGATACATTTTTTTTAGTTGCTACTTAATAGTCAAACGTTTTTGTCGGTTTGGTGCATTCTCATTCAGCTCAAACGAACCTTGGTGTCACAAAATGTCCTTTGGAGTGTAAAAAGCTGACGAACTAAGGAACATTAATTAAATTAATTTGAAAGCTTTGGATAAATAACCTCCGTTACATTTTCGAATTCGTTAATCTAGTCTAAAGTTATTTGCATATGAAAATTAAGGCCTGTTCCTATTTTTGCCTAGATCGAAATCTATCTAGATTTGCAATTTTATGTTCTTGGTTTTCTGAAGTGCACGGATTTATAAGTTCACAAATTTGGTGAAAGTGGGGCAACGCTACAATGATAAAGTTGGCAATGAGACAATTATTGGTTGGCAATATGTCTGAAAATATGACCAGACTGCTCAACTCACAGCTGATTATTGTGCGGGAACTTAAAAGTGAGATTGCAATGTCATTTCTTTATTCTGGAGGACAAATTGGGCACTATTGACTGCTTAGAAATGTCTGCAAAATGCGTTGTTTATTAAATTTGCTATTGTTGATACGATTTTCCATGAAGGGAAAAAACTCATTGCCAGCTAATGTTTGTTTATGTATTTCTCTGAAACGTAAAAAACTTAAAAATTTATACATACATATATGTACATTTAGATGGTGTTACTCGATAAATATATCTATTTTACTATCACCTTTCATCGTCAAATGCTACCATTAAAATTTTAACCGTTTTAAAGGAATAGTTTAATTTTTAGTTATAAGTGGTACCCGGCCCGCTTTGCCGTGCCCAGGAAAAAATATTGTTTTTATTTATTTATTTATTTATCTATTACAACTACATAAAAACTAAACAGTTGCTTTAACTTAAGTATTTAACTTATTATTATAGATATATTTAACTTATTATAGTTCTCAACTGAACATCTTGTTTCAAAACTTATACGCTAAATAAATATAGTTTACAAAACTAGAAAACACGCTTAAATAATCAAAGAGGAAAGTTACGACCACTCAGACCCGTAGAATTTTTGTTCGGTCGCCCAGTTGACCGACTGTGCCTCGACTTACAGCCATGGAGTGGTCCAAGCAGTCGTAATTACAAATAAAAAGATAAAAATGAAAATATGAAAATACAATTTAATGAAGCACAGAATTAAGGACAGATTCTTTTATATAGTTCAAAGAAGAATTGTAAGAGAATATATGCAAGTATTTGTTGTAGGTATAGGTATAGCAGAGAGACCGAAGTGAATCGTGCCAAGCATAGTTTGTTGTACAAAATGACAACCATAAAGGCACATAGTTACGCGTAAAGCGTGAGGAAACATTTAAAGAAATAGATTGCAGTAAATAAGGAGAATCAACTTCCCCACAAAGAATCTTGTGAAGGAAAACAACTGAGAGCATTGACCGTCGAGCAGATAGAAACGGAAGATCAAAAAGTTTTAATCGATCCATATATGGAAGGAGATGTATATCAGAAGCCCAATTGAGGTTTCTGAGAGCAAATAACAGAAACGGTTTTTGAACCGACTCGATACGATCTTGGTGGATTGCATAATGTGGGTTCCAAACACATGATGCAAATTCCAAGATCGGACGAACAAGTGATGTGTATAGAAGTTTAGTAGTATAAGGGTCATTAAATTCCTTAGACCACCGCTTAATAAAGCCAAGAACTCCTTTAGCTTTATTAACCATGCACACAATATGATTATTGTAGCTCAATTTAGGGTCCATAAGGACAGCTAAATCATTAATACAAATTTCCCGACTTAGGTTATGAATATTGTCTTTTTATATATATGTTCTAAACCCTCCCCACATTTTTAATGGATCTTACACATCGCAGTTCCACAAACAAATATAATAAATTTTATCCCTTTACTTCAATTGGATGGAAAGATATATTGAATTTTGTTTATCGATTGCAAGGGGGTGTGGCATAGCCCTTCCGTTTTGACTAAACTTAACACAATTACTTTAACCGATGCCAATAACACGTACATATATCAAATTTCATCCCTTTACTTTAAATGGATGCAAAGAAATTTTGAATTTTGTTTACTGCATGTATGGTGGTGGGGCATAGCCAAACTTAACACGGTAACTACTCCTGATCCTATTAGCATCTACAACAAGCTGCATCCCAAAAAAAAAATTCTTTCTAGTTATGATAGGGGTAGTTAATTTCACGGTAATCGTCACACTGGCATTTGCTCGGCAACGTTTTAGAAATGCTAACCACGCTAAAAAATTTAATTATCCATTAATCCACGATGGATATGTTCAATCTACGAGGGATTTTTCAAACAAGTTGCTAAGCGATTGTAAACTATTTTATATTCGTGTAGAGCTGTGATGCTCAGTGCCTATGCCAGCGATACCACTTTGTTATTGTAATACCCGCTCATATATGGCTGGTAAATCGAATGCCAGACAATATGCTTCCACACATTTGCAACAACAATTTTCAAAAACAAAAACAATGAAAAAAGGTTGACTCATATACCATTCACATGCATCATTTATTGCAGTCACACACACACGTTACCAAATTTCAGACAAAATTAATATACCATAAAAAGCAACAACAAAGTCAGTCGCTAGTCCAAAGTTCACTTATATAAGTTTATGACATCAGCTAGGTCCTCTCTGCATTCAACGTGCAATTTCATAACGCTGTTGATGCTCGAGCCGAGAGGTTGTGTTTGAATGCGCGCATACGTAAACAAAGCAATCTATACCAATAGAATGGAAGAGTATAAAAACGTCTCTGTCTATCATGCGTGCTAAAATTGCACGTTGCTGCTGCTGAGATGCTGGCGTTGTCAGTACCTTATATAAGTGTACTTTGCGCTAGTCAACAGTCAAATGCTCGTGCTGATGCGTCGAACACTGTAATAAATTTAGGTATTCTTGTATATGGAATAATTAACAATTTATTTATTATTAAAATTAGTTCTTTCCTTCGTTTTTAAAAGCTTGCATTCTTAAAAATAATACAGCACTGGTACTATTTGGGCGAATTAAAGTAAAAATGTGTCGACATTTTCTTTGATTGCTTTTCTAATTTTCTTTGCAAATTTTCACAACTGCCATTCCGATAGCAACTTTCCTTGTTAGTTTGAGTTTTATCAAGCCAGTATGCCACTACCGTCTTTGGAGGAATTTTCCAAACAAACCCGAGCTCGATTGAGTTTAATTTTGATAGTTTGCAAGGAAAATAGTTTTGACACGTTTACTATATTGAGATGCTCCACAAACCCCAAAAAGGTTGTCTGTATTTTGAAAGTACAATTTTGTTATTTTATTTTAAATTCTGCGAAGAATTTTTCATCATTATCAATTAATCTTAACTTTATTTTTCTTTAAAAGATGGCACATGGTACAATATACAAAAAAAAAAGTTTTTTTTTTATTCAAGCAATCTTTTTAGAGGATGCAAAGTTTTGAAATCATTATTTCATATAGTTTACTAAGGTATATATTTAAATGGAAAGCAGTTTGATTGAGCTTAGTGGTTTTTAATACATATGCATGTATGTATATGATGCATTATTATATCCAAGAATAGAGTTGCTCAATACTTTCTTGCGTTCGTCTAAAGTTTTGCAGAAAGTGATTGTACAAAATTTACTCTCCTTTCTGTAATATTATATTCTCTGAAAAAAATGCCACTTAAAAATAAAAGTTCTTCATTTATCTTCTAGTATATGTGAAAACTAAAATAAAATATGATTTTAGGTCCGTGTGTTGCAGGGTTGTCATACTGTGAGGGGTCAAACTTTTTTGCAACAAAATATTCGCATCCCCATAACTTTTGAACGAATGAACGGATTTTAAATCACCAAGAGAATTTTTTGTACACAATTTCTTAAACTTTAAAACTGTTTTATTTAAAAATTTGTATAATTAATATTTCAAATTTAGAAAAATATTTAAATGTTGAATACCCCAAAATGTTCCTTGTATCATTACCTTTCTACCCCCCAAAGGGCATTTTGGGCCAGCAATATTTGTATAAGTTACAAATAAAAACCTAGCTCGGCGCATTAATATTTCATACAAAAAAAATGTTAAAAAAAAATTTTTTGTTTTAATTTTTATTATTTGTAATTTTTTTCAGCGCAACGCCCTGAACTAAAGCAAATGCTTTTACTTGCATAAAAGTTTCAGTATTTTATCGATTGAAGAAAAACAAAAAATTTTTTTTCTAGTTATTTGTATGAAATATTAATGCGCTGAGCTAGTTTTTTATTTGTACGCCCATTTAATAGAGATTTCGAAATGATTCATTTCATCGCCGTGTTTAATTTTTGGCTCAATGAATTCGTTGGAGCTATCTTTATTATTCTCATCGCTATTTTCGCTAGCCTCATCTCCTGTAGCTTCGTCACATTTGTCGCTTTCTTCTACCCATCTCTTTAGGTCGTACGATGTCATTTGTGCCTATAAAATTTGAATCAGTAAAAAAAAAATAGATGCTCGGTTTACATTTCTGTTGGCCATTAAAGCTACACTCACATTAGGAAATATTAAATTTAAAAGTTTTACTCCTTTCACTGTTCCATCCAGATGAGCATCTCGGCGCACTAAAGGAGCCAATATTTTGTCATCTTCCTCCTCAAAAACTTCTTTAAAAGTTTATTCCAACACTATGGCAGTTGGTCGTTAAATCCATGCACGACCTACTTATAAAGTTTAATTTTTTTTTAACATGGTGACATTTTTTTACTTTGAATTATTGTAAGTGACATGTATATTTTTGTTGCCAAATAATCTTGGATGAACATACCTATGAACATACCTCTTGTCTGGCAACACTTTCCAAAAGAGATCAGTTTAAACCCCGTTTAAAAGGAAATTTTTGTTTAAGTTATGCTAGTCAAAAATTTGCTGTAATTTTTTTATAAAAAGAAGTGCGGAGTCTTCTGCCGACGAAAGTTTTTCTCCAGGTTGCTTTAAATCACGAACTCCATATCGCCGTTTAAATCGCCACAGCCACACAACACTTGCATTGGGCGATCCATCGGCACAAGAATATATGTAACTCAGAGAGAATATATTTGGAACCTTATTTCAGCATACAGTAATCAATCAAAATATTCCATTGCTATCATTATGTTGCACATAAAATACTATCAAACTATTTTTTTATTATTTGTCAAATAACTACATATATGTATAACACAATTGAAATTTGAGTGGCTGAAATGTATCTTAAAAGTATTATATGTGATTGTCGGAACGATACAAAAATGAAATATGTATGTGCGATCACATATTTTTGTTCTATGGATTTACTGAAAAATGTTCGGTTATTCTTGAAACTATTCCACATTTTATTATAAACTTACTCAAAAAATTTGTACCAATTCATAGTATTGTTGAAAGCAAATCCTTCTTATAATTTTTTATTTTCAGCCCTCAATTTTCATACATGTCCGTGTAAAAGGCCCTTAAGTTGTCAATCACATTGCAAATTCATTGTGCATCCCTTAAAACTTCGCAATATAGTAGTATGATAAATATAGTAGTATAATAAGTGAAAGATGGAGTCTACAAATTTGTTCACAGAATTGGGCGGTAAATATCCTTAAATAATCAGAATTGCACTATAAGCAAATACTTAAGGTGATTAGTATACTATGAGATGAGTTCAGACGTCTTATTGGCAAATAATTTTTAATGCATATTTGTGTATGTGTGTATAAACAGAAACATTTTTGTAAGCATTTAGGTTCTACATACATATTGTAAGACAGTACGTTGTCGCATCTATATATAATATCTATTAGTTAGCTCTGCAATTTATTCTGCTGTTAGCTTATTAAAAGTATAAACAATGCACTAATACACTTAAAACTAAAGGTAATCTTATCCTTAAACCAGCTGTTTAAAATTTGTCCTAAAATCTGATATAAAAGTGAAATATTACAATATAAACTATGAAATTTGTGACTGCAGCCTAACTTTTTCTTCTCCAGAAGATATGTTCAAACATATGAAATATTAAATTAAATATTAAAATTAATTAACATATTAAATATTGGTAGGTCAAATTATGAACTTAATACAGTTAAACAAAAACGTTGTGCTAGTTATTTAGATTATTTATAACATAAATAATACCTTAGATGCGTAAAAAAAAATTTTATGGCTATGATAATCACGGCCGTAGCCAGGATGATTAAGAATAAGGCATTCTACAGAAACTATGAACGAATATAAATGAGAATATATTTATAAATAAAATTCTTTATTTTTCCATCATGACATGTTTCCAATACTCGGATTAGTTGCTAAATTCGACGGTTATCCACTTTTTATTTCATTAATTAAGTAATACGGTGGTCCTATTTATTAAATAGCAAAAAGTAGCACGATGATGAATCGTATAAAAAATAACTAATGCAGAGTTAAATGAAGCATTATAGAAGTTCAAAAACCATAAGTGTTCCGCCCATTTTATCACGTCACATAACGCTTTAAAAATATTTTTTTTTACCGTTTCGCCTTATGGATGGAATTCATAATTTCCAACCACGCTAGGCAAAGAAAACTGTCAATCGATTTAAAATAGAAATTACTGCTCATATTTTGGGCTTTATCGACAATATATTTTTTCTCAACAAATGTAACCCATATTTTCAAGTGCAAGGAATATAAGACTAAGAAAAAAAAATACAATAAAAACAAATAAATAAACCAATTGTAGCGCAGGTAAAGACTGCAACAGATCGTAGTCAAAATTTGTTGCCTCGACAGCATTCAGAATGATGTTATAACGGCCAAGAGATTATTTTTCTGAAATTATTGATACATTAATATTAAAGTAATAAATCGCTTTGGAATAAATATCATGTTATTTTATAAATTAGATGCTGCGTCAATAATATATTCTACACCATCAATAAACAAAAAGTTTTAACCCAACGCATTACAAAATATCAGCATATAACATAGTAATTTTCCGAGATCTAGCATTTCCTTTAATTGAAAAAGTCTCATCTGAAAGTAACTTTTTCAAAGCAAAGCCACATGTCGGTTCGGTTACAAAAAAGAAAAATACTCTTATTCTTGTGTGGTGCTATATGAAAAATTTTATTTTAAGGGGAATCGAAAAAAAATTTTGTTTGGCAGCTATAGTTCCCCGTGGCTTACAACCGTAATGATTATTGTATTAGATTGTGTGGTAAAATGTAGTTTTTCCTAAAAAATTGTGTTTTAAGATTTGTTCGAGATATATCGTATTCCGGGTTTTAAAAGTATTTTGAAATATTTTTAACATAGTCTTTTGATTTTGCTTGTGTTTTTATTCTTGTGAATAAAGCAAATTTGTTTTCTGATTTGGCATTTATATTGGCTAAAAAGGGAATCCTTAAATGTTTATAAGTATCCAAAATAGTTTGATTTTCTTTGTTAATCGAATCAGTTGTGTTTGGTTCATTGCTTTATAGAAACATTTTTTTATCTATTTCAATTATGAAACAAGCTTACTGTGACCGTGCCTTATTGTACTATGTTCTCTAAAGGAAAAAGGGTATACTAGGTTCATGCAAATGTATGTAACAGGCAGAATGAAACAAGACAGACCCCATAAACAATAATTGTTCTTGCTCAGCAATAAACGTAGAGTAGACATATAAACATGTCGGTTATCACTCCTGACCATAATAAGTGTGACTTTGGGGGGTCTCCGGACATTATTTCTACCTGTTACATACATTTGTACAAAACCAATAAGTTCTTGTACCTTCGGTACAGGGGCTAAAAAACGAATACAGTACGGCTACTGCATTCGTTTCGTATTCGGGTATATGAACTAATTCAGACAGAGCACGTTCATTAAATGGAGTTGTTCACATAATCGAAGTACTATAAAATAAATATGTAGTCGTTTTCAAAATGTGCACATATGTACATAAAATTTTTATTTGCAGTTGGTAATTAATATATATTAAAGTAGTTGGTTTTATTTTTTTTTGTATTTTTTTTTTTGCTGTAAGGTTTTTTTTGGAGTGCCTTCTCCCCGGATTTTTGCAATACCAAAATGTCATTAATACAGATATATTATTTTCACTCCAAGCAATAACTTTATTGAACGCTTACTTTTTGTACGCATTACCTACCTAATTCGGGGAAGAACACATTTCTAGTACGAGAAACAGTTCAAAAATTCAACGGTTGCAAGAATAGAGATAGGCTGTGTTTACTCTATAGAACCTGATGTGGAAAATTTTGTTGTTCACTATACTGCATGTTCTCATAAGTGAGTGTTCGTTCATATAACCAAGTGCCTACTGTATTAGGAAAGCATACGAATATTAAGTATTTAAAATAGAAACTCGATTTAAGAACACAGTTTTAGAAACAGAATACATGCAAGATCCAGTTGTCAATAGTTTGAGCAATGATTAATAATTTGAACAATATAAAGGATTGTCGACAAACATTTTTGAATGTGTTTTTTGGAGGTATTTGTGTAAGATTATACAATTATTGTTCAATAATATATTTCTTCATTAAAATTTATATTGTGCCCTCAAATTTTTTCCCCTCAGCTACCAGTTTCGTTACCAATCCTCGAATCTATCATTATATGAGCGTTTTGGTTTAAGCTTGACTTCATCCAGCGGTGCGGTCTTTATATTAATCAAAAGAAACGATGTCCTTTAAAGGAGGGTCCATTTAGCAAAAAGTTGTGGCAGCCCAAATCAATGTAGTTTTTATGAAGCTTTTAAGCCATTTTGGATCGTTTCTGACGCCAATCAACACTCCTTCCTGTCAAAATTTTAACAATGACCAAACTAACAAAAAAAATGGACCGATATGCTGACATCCTCAGCAACTTCTATAAAACTGATTCAACGATTCTCCATTTACTTTTTTATAACATTTTTTTTATTTGTTTTTCTCTTTTAATATGACCTTTTTATACTCTTCACAAACTGTTTTAATACTATTAAAATGTTTTCACAATGTTTGCAATGCCTTAAATGATAAAATTTTTTTAAAAAATAATTTAAATTATACATATAATTAAGAACGAAGAATGGTAAAGAAACTTACTTATTACTTGCTTACTTAAATGGGCTTCTAGCGTCTTTCGGTCATTGCCGCATTTAGGAAGGCGCGCCAGCTTCCGTCATCTTGTGCGCGCTATCGTCAGTTGTTTTGAATGCAAATTACGGAGAGATCTCTCCATACCTGGTCATTAAAACGCGTGCCCGGGCGACCTCTATTAAGTCGTCCACTTATCAAGTTTGGGCCCCCATGAAAACCATGCGTGCTGGAGCTTTTTCATCCATTCGAATGAGGTCACCAGCCCAGTTCAGCCGCCGGAGTTTTATGCGTGGACTATGTCAACCTCATCGAGTCGCTCGTACAGCTCGCAGTTCATACAGGACCTAAACTCGTCACCGACTCTAATAGTATCAAATAATCCTGCGAAATATCTTACTCTCAAAGACTTCCAATGCTTTTTCATCTGACTCAATCACTGGGAATGCCTCTGCGCCATGCAGTATGACCGGCAGTATCAGCGTGTTAAAGATCTTGATTTTCGGCATTTGGTGAGAGGGCTTTACTTCTAATTTGCTTGATCAGCCCAAAAAAGCATCTGTTTTGAAGCGTGACTCTTCGCATGATCTCCAGGCTGATGTTATGGTTGCCGGTTATTTCGGATCCAAGATAGATGAAGTTTTCGTCAAAATTAAAGTTGATATTCTCCATCGTCACTGACCGTCCAAGAGAGTGAGAAGACACGATGTAGAGCTCTGTACGTACGAGATACATTTATAAACGCGCCAATAATGAGACGCGTATATTTTGAGTGTTCATTACCTACTGAACCGCTCTCGCGAGCGGCTCCCTTTTTATTCATAAAAACTTATTCTATTTTTAAACTATTGTAATGCTATCGCTGAGGTTGTAGGCCTCAGCGGAATCTAAAACTATTTATAATGTAAAAAGAGCAGAAACTATTAAGCCAACGCGGACAAAAGGCTATTACAATCGTTATTGATCATAAATTAAGTCCCTGCACTTGTCAATGTAGCACTTGACAAACGGAGAAAGAGCTATTAAAATCGATGTACATCATAAATTAAGTCGCTGCACTTGTCAAGTGTTACATACCAACGCTTAGAAGGAGCTATAAAAAATATGACGATTAAAAATACACACGCTGCACTTATCAAGCGCAGTTCTAATGCGTATGACAACTGCACTGTGTGTGCGTTGTTATTATTGGACGGCTTTTAGAGTTTTGCCTCATATTACATGTTTAGGCTTCATGCCTGAACATTCTGCGGGGGGCCAGAAAATGTGACAGCCGGTAATTGCTGCCTCTGCGCTCTCTTCTTTCTAAGGTAAAGGATAATGCCTGCAATTGTAATTATCACCAAAGCTAGTGATATGTGTCCATTCATAGTGTGAAACACCAAATCCTCAATATGTACCCTTTTACTGTGTAAATCCTGTATGCTGTTTTGAATACGTTGTAATTCCACTGAATTATTAATTACGACGTGGTGAATTGGTGTCGGAATCCATGAGTCGTTTTGGTCTAATACCTTTAAGCAATGTGGTGAGAAACTTGCAGCATTTGTCGATGTAATCTCTTGAGGTTTTATAATAGTGGTTTTCGCTATCCTTATTGAGCATCCAGCAGGTAAATCCATTATGCCCTGGCTTGGCAATACTACGACTTCCTGGTAGTTTCCGCATGTTATATGAGCTAACGTGTTCTGAAAAAGTTTGAACAGCCATCGATTTCTTCCATTCAGTCTTTCGAAAAAGGTATCCTCTGTATATTTGATCATGTTGCATGATTGCTTGTTGCTTGGCTTAAGTGGTGATATTTCACAGCTATTGTCATCAGCATCTTTCCAAGCCCAGTTACTTTCACACAGCCAAGTTTTCTCATCTTTAAGACGACAGCGACTTATTTCAGTCTCAGTCATTGGATGCTATGCGTTCATCTCTGTGTTGAAAATAAGAAACTCCGTTTTAATTTTTGGAATCACCCTTTTTCCATTGGGTTGTAGCGGTACCGGAATGGTCTTGAAAAGATTCGCATGTTGATTTATATATATCGGCAGCCTTGCGTCAATGATTAGCACGTTGTCTTTGAATACTGCTTGTGATTTCATTAATTTATACACTATTTGTAACTTCTTTGAAGAACTGCCACCTGGGAGGAGTTGGTTTCTCTTCAACTTTTGCTGAATTTTGTATATCTCGCCCAACATTTTGTTTGGTTCGATGAGAGAGGGATGAAGCTTTCCTTGATTTACATTTGTTACAAGGGCAATGGCAGCTGATTGAAGGTTTTCCGCTTCATCAACCCAGCTCCGTACCTGGTTGATCAGCATGAAGAATTTTATGGCCTCTTTGTATACAAAAAAGTGCTCTTTCATTGTGTTTTCCATCTTATTCATTTCTTTGGTAACCTCTTCAAAGTTTTTATTCACCTCTTCTGTAGTAATACGCATTAAGTCCGAAGTCGCATTGATGATTGACGTTTGGTTGATCATATATTTATTCAAGCGTTTCTCGTTTCTAATGATAGTTTGCAAATTTTGTTTGATGTTTTCAGCAGTGCCAATGTCGAAAAACAAAATAAACCTTCTTTTCTGTTCTGATGTTTGTGTAAGGATTTTATTTTTCTCCAGTATGGTGTCTGTCTTTAATCTTATTGCATGTCTCACCGTAGTACAATATTCATTAAATTCACCCATTTTCTCGCAAATAGTGTCTGTTTTATCCAGAATTTCACTGGCTTGCTTAAGAACATCGAAGTAAGCTTGCATGTCGTAATAAAATAATAATTGCCAACTGGACGAAACGACTTCCACTGTTCCAAGTTTATCCATAAGCATAGCGGTTTTTTCATCTATATGCTGAATCTTTAACTTGCTTGTATTTTCAACAGGTATTATGGCGGCACTTGCTATTTGAAGCATCAGTAGTAGGCTTAGAACCGTTGCCTCTTGTCTTCATTTTTTGTGTTGGCTCTGCGGCTTTTACTCCTTTGTTCCAGCGATGTAAGATAGTCCTCTTTCCATTTTTTCCAGAACTCTCCTCTGATCCGTTTTATGAATCCCCATCTATCAAGAGATCCAACTTTCGAATTAGAACCCTGCGGTTCTGGTACTCCAATCAGAGGCCTCCCAACCAGAAAATGTCCAGGTGTTAGCACGTCTTCCCCTTCGGTATCACTACATAAAGCGATTAGCGGTCGAGAATTCAGCACCGCCTCTATTTGACATAGCAGCGTAGTCAGCTCTTCAAATGTAAAGCTATTGTCTCCAATTACGCGTTTAAGATGGTGCTTAACAGATTTAACTCCAGCCTCCCAAATACCTCCCATGTGGGGGCTCGCCGGCGGAATAAAATGCCAAGTTATACCTTCTTGGGCAAGTACTGGGGCCACTTCATTGTTGTTTTTTATTGCAGCTGCCAGTTCCTTGTCTAGAATTCTGGAAGCACCTATAAAGTTTGTACCATTGTCAGAGTACAGGTTTTGACTTTTGCTGCGCCTGGCAAAAAAACGATGTAATGCTTCCATGAACCTCTCTGATGAAAGGTCACTAACGGCTTCCAAGTGTATAGCCTTTGTCGCCATACATACGAATACACAGATGTATCCTTTATAAGATTTTTGGCCTCGTCCCCTGGAACAGAGAATTTGAAATGGTCCTGCATAATCAATACCCGTGGTGACGAATGCGTGCTCTCCTGTCACGCGATATGATGGTAGGCTCCCCATCAATTGGCTTGCCTGATCCTGTCGGTACCTTATACAGGTTACACATTCTCGCAGATATTTCTTTTATGTGTTCCGAATGCCAAATATCCAGTAATTGCGCTGAATGTAATTTTTCATCAGCTTTAGACCTCCATGTAAAGTTGTTTTGTGAGCATCCTTTGCTATAAGCAAAGCAAGGTGCGAGTTTCCTAGAATAGTTGGATGCTTTACACAGTAAGGAAGTATTGCATTTAGTAGTCGGCCTCCCACTCGAAGAATTCCATTCTTATCCAAAAACGGGTAGAGTGCTTGTAGCTTACTTTTGGTATCCAGTGGTTTTTTGTTTTTTAATAATTTAATTTCGTGTCCGAAATCCACCAGCTGTTGTAATTTAACTACCTCGTTCTTGGCAATTTCTAATTCTTCCACAGTTATACTTGAAGAAGAGTGCCTTAGTCCCCGCAGCTTTGATATAAATCGTAGAACAAATGCCATCACGTTTATTAATTTTCCAAGTGATGAATATTTTGAAAAGATTTTGTGAGCCGATTTTCTTCCAAAGTCACCGTTGATATAATAACAGTCTCTGGCTCCCCACACTTTGGCCACTTACAGGATGGTTCTGCTAGCCAGTTTGGACCGTGCCACCAAATTGTACATGATTCTAAATTCTTTGGCGTAATACCTCTGGAAGCCACATCTGCAGGGTTTTCTTTCGATGGGACATAGTTCCATACGTTAGTCGGCATTTTTTCGTTGATGTCATCTACTCTACTTTTCACGAACTTGTCCTTACTACGCTGATTTTCTATCCAGGCCAGGGTAATTTGTGAGTCACTCCAGGCATAAAGTTCCGTTTTGCCACTTAGTATTTTTTGGACTCTGAACATCAAATTGGCAAGTAAATGTGCTGCGCAAAGCTCCAATTTAGGAATAGTTTTCTTGTTTTTTATCGGGTTCAACTTACTCTTAGCTGTCAGTAAAGTTATCGAGCTCCCAATCTTGGTGTATATCACCGCTGCATATGCTTTTTCTGAGGCATCGCAAAAACCATGGAGTTCGGTAATGTATGCCTCAGTTTTCCCGGTCCATCTTGGAATGCAAATTCTGGTTAACGCCGTCAATCCAGATGCAAAATCTTGCCAGTAGTCACTCGTTGCAGCATCAACTTCCTGATCCCAACTAAGCGGTGATTTCCATAGCTCTTGTATAAAGCATTTGCCTTGCAGCGTAACCGGTGTAAGCCAACCCAGTGGGTCGAATATTCTTGCCAGTTGAGAAAGCACTGTACGCTTTGTGATTACGGGTTTGTCTTGGCCATTCCAATGAAAAGGAGAACACATCTTTTTTGGGATCCCATTGTAGACCCAGCGTTTTGACTGATTCGTCTTCTTTTATTGTTATTTTCTCGGTGAGATTGTAGCCTTTGATTTCGCCAATAATCCTTTCATCGTTCGATACCCATTTTCGCAAATGCATACCAGCTTTCTCCAAAATTTGCCTTACATTATTTTGTTTTTGAATGCAGGCCTGAACAGTATGGTCTCCACTGATCAGATCATCCATGTAGAAATCATTTTTTATGACTTCCGCCGTAAACTCGTCATCTTGGCAGTATTGTTCTGCAATTTCTTGAAGGCAACGTAGGAATGGTGCCGCTGATGTCCCATAGGTTACCGTGGTCAATTTAAACTCCTGTACTGGCAACGCGAGCTGTTAGAGAGCGATATTGAGAGAAACGGAGAGAGGAGAAACGCCTTTTCAGACGCAAGAAAAAGGAACAAGAAAGGCGGGAGTTTGAGGATGTTGAGATGTTCCGTAACAGAAATGAAGCTCGAAAATTCTACCAAAAGGTCAAGCGTCTGACTGAAGGTTTTAAGCCCGGAGTAACTTTCTGTAAGGATGAGAATGGAAGTCTGGTAACGGATGAACAGGAATCACTGAGATTATGGAGGAGTCATTTCTCCAACCTACTCGGCGATGAAGCGCACAATACCGCCGAAAGAGAAATGACACCGGAACCACCAGTTAATGATGGCACTATTGTAGAGCCACCGGACTATTACGAGGTCGATTCAGTTATTAAAAAGCTGAAAAATAACAAAGCGGCAGGCTCTGATGGGCTGCCAGCTGAGTTATTTAAGACCGGCGGCGAAGAGTTGGTTAGGAGTATGCACCAGCTTTTATGCAAGATATGGTCCGATGAACGCATACCCAATGACTGGAATCTCAGTGTTCTCTGTCCTATCTTTAAGAAAGGAGACCCCGCTGTTTGCGCCAACTACCGCGGAATAAGTCTCCTTTCCATTGGATATAAGACTTTGTCGGGCGTATTGTGTAATAGGCTGAAGCCATATACCGACTCACTGATAGGACGATATCAGTGTGGCTTCAGACCAAAAAGGTCGACCAGTGACCAAATATTCACATTACGCCAAATCTTGGAAAAGACCCGTGAGTTCAACAAAGACACTCACCACCTATTTGTCGATTACAAAGCCGTTTTCGACACGCCGATAAGAGCGAAGTTCTTCGACGCCCTGTCTGCACTAGGTATCCCGGCAAAGATTGTCCGTCTTTGCATGGCGACGCTATCTAACACACAAAGCGTTGTCAGGGTGGGGAAAAACCTCTCCGACCCCTTTGATACCAAGAGAGGTTTCAGGCAGGGCGATGCTCTATCGTGCGATTTTTTCAATCTCCTGATGGAATACATCCTACGCCAATGCCCGTACATACAGAGTATGTCGGGCTCGATCTTCCAAAAGGAAGTGATGCTGCTCGCTTACGCCGATGACATCGATATCATCGGTACGCAGGAACGGCGAGTCAGCAAGGCGTTCTCGGAGATTGAAAAACAGTCTCGGCTCATGGGTCTAGCGGTGAACGAGGACAAGACGAAGTACTTGGTGTCTTCTCGCACTCCGTCAATGCGTCTTGGACGGTCAGTGACGATGGAGAATTTCAACTTCAGTGTTGTAGAAAACTTCGTCTATCTCGGAACAGAGATCACCAGCAACAACAACGTCAGCCTGGAGATCAGGCGAAGAATCACGCTTGCAAACAGATGTTTTTTTGGGCTGAGCAAGCAAATGAGAAGTAAAGCCCTCTCTCGACGAACGAAAATAAAGATATATAAGACGCTGATACTAACGGTCATACTGTATGGCGCAGAGGCATGGACCGTGATTGAGTCGGATGAGACAGCGTTGGAGGTCTTCGAGAGGAAGATTCTTCGCAGGATCTTTGGTCCTATTAGAGTCGGCGACGAGTTTAGGTCCCGTATGAACCGCGAGCTGTACGAGCTATTCAATGAGGTTGACATAGTCCAGCGCATAAAATTCCAGCGGCTGCACTGGGCTGGGCACCTCATTCGAATGGACGAAGGAGCTCCAGCACGCATGGTTTACATGGGGGGCCCAAACTTGATTGGTGGACGCCGACATAGAGGACGACCGGGCACTCGATGGAATGACCAGGTATGGAGAGATCTCTCCGTACTTGACATTCAGAACGACTGGCGCCAGCGCGCACAGGATTATGGAGGCTGGCGCGCTTTCCTGGACGCGGCCATGACCGGTAGACGGTTGACGGCCATTTAAGTAAGTAAGTAAGTACTGGCAACTTGGGATCATCTCTCCACAGTATATACTGGTACTCTTGATGCTCTTTTTTAATTTTAATCTGGCGATACATTTTCTCAATGTCAGCAGTCATGACAAACTTCCATTGCCGCCATTTCATTAGCGTGTCGTAAATGGCTTTGATTTTTAGGACCAACCAACATTGCCTCATTGAGGCTTACGCCGTTGCTAGTCTTTGCTGAAGCTACAAATACAACTCCAAGTTTGGTTATCAAACTATCAATCCTGATTACTGCATGATGCGGTAAATAATATTTGCCTTCGCCAATTGAATTTGCCGGTTTCATATGCTTCAGCTCCCGATACTCCTGCATAAATGCCGAATATTGTTTGAATAAATTCGGATTGCATTTAAATTTCTTTTCCATTTGCAGAAGTCTTGCTAGAGCCTACTTGCGTGAGTTACCCAGCTCAAAACCATTACGGAATGGAATTGCGACCACTAGCCTGCCATCCGGCTGCACCGTTGTTGTTTGTTTAAAAATTGTTTCGCACTCAGCATTTTGTTCTTTTTCGCCGTCGAATTCCCAGAAACGCTGAAGGTCGTCCAGATGTATAGTTGTAGTTGCGCTTACAATTTTCTTCTTGGATGCTCTAGATATATTACCGGAAACAATCCACCCCAGTTTGGTTTTTTTGGCCCATCATTCCATCAACTGTTTTGACCCTTCCCATCATTATTTTGGGTAAGAGGTCAACTCCAACTCTGGATCCGCTAGATCGCATTGTTTCCAATTTTTTCTGATGTCGATGTCGAATTTTTTGCTCGGTAGAGCTCTTTGAAGTTTGGGAAGCACTAAAGCTTCAACGGCTGCGTTAAAAGTGCCCCCCCATTCTGGGCTTGATATGAAGACATACCTTGTTTTTCGAAACTTCTTTGCCTTTTGAGAAGATTCCTTGAACTTCCACAGTGTTTTTCACTCGTTGTAAGTTTAAACTCTGAGCCGCTTCCTCCGAAATCAGCGTTTTCTGAGAGCCACCATCAATTATAGCTCTCAGCTGTTCATAATCACCTTTTGAATTTCTGACTCTTATGAGTGCTGTAGCCAAAAGCGTGTCTTGCGCTGAATTATTTTTAAGGGAGTTGCTAGAGACACTTCCCGTTTTTATATCTTCGTTCAGCAGATTATTGTGGCCTTTATTGCAACGATTACATTTCCAATCCTTTTTGCAGTCTTTAGCGTTATGTTGTCCAAAACACCGGAAACATAAGGCCTTTTTATTAACAAAGTCTCTTCGCTTTGTAATCGATTCGCCTCTGAATTTAAGACATTTGCTAATTTCGTGACCCTCCTTTGAACAAAATATGCACTTTTTGCACTGTGCTCTCGCTGCTGATTTTTGGTAGACGTTTCTTTGTACCGAGTTTATTGAACTATGTTGTTGCTCAATAAATTCCAGAACGTCTTTTAATGATTGGATCGTTCTTGCCTTTTTCACGTGCTGCTCATAAAGTTGTAAGGCTTCTGATGAGAATCTACGCAGCAGTATTTCTGCAAATATTACATCTGCTTCATGGGTAATCTTGGCTTTTTCGCGAATGATGTAAATGCTCTCCATGGCTGTATCCAAGGAGTTGCGTAGACTTTCTTCGCAATCGGGCTTCAGGTAATTAAGTTCTATTAATTTATTAAAGTGGTCCAAAAATATTTTGGGACTGTTGACATAGTGCTTGCAGATTAGTTACCATGCTGACTTATAGCATGATGCTGATCCTATCAGGAGATGGCCAACTACCATTTTAGCCTCTCCTTTTAGGCATGCCTTTAGATAGCCCAGTTTCCTTGTGTCACTGAGATCATTTCTGCCATCGATCATTTCTGAGAATAGATCGTAAAATGTTGCCCAATCGTTTACGTTGCCATTGAAATTTGGAAGATCAAATTTCGGTAGCTCTGGCACATCAAGCTTTGTGTCGTTTAGCTCCTTGACTCTTTTACCAATGACTACATCTAGGCCAACGACTTCCGCTCTGAGAATATCCATCTCATCTTGGTGAAATGCATACTTTATGTATTTGCCCTCTAATTTTGATAGGGTGTCCTCCACTGAGGACCAATAGCTTTTTAACATAGCTTGATCCCTTACTAGATCCGTTGTGTTTTGCTTTTCTAAGCTGTCCTTGATTTGGCACATTTGTTGCCTCACTCGATCAGCTCTTCTTTCTACGAGATCTACCCAATATTCTACAGGACTGGAGCTCCTTTGTGAGTTGACTTCCATTTGGTCATCATGCACTTCTGATGCCTTGATGGATTTTATTGAACTCTCTTCGTCATCAGGTACTTTTGATGACTTAGGATGGCTGCTTGTAGCTACCTTGCCTGCGTCCCTTTGCTCATCAGTTACTTTAGATGAGCTAGGTCGGTCGGACATTTCGACCTTCAACGTAGACTCTCTGTAAGCCTTAATGCTAGCCATTGTGGTATCATACTTTCTTTCATTAAAATATATATGATCCACAACTCCAATTTTTACCAGCAATGAATGATTGGCAGTAAACTTCTCTGCCAGTTTCTCTATGCTTGGTAAACTTGCCTGTTTTGTTATTAACCGCTGTATTTCTTCTGTTAGCGTTGCTTGCTCAACAACTGAATCGTCTTTCCAGTCATCATCTTGATGGAGTTTTTTAGTGAATATTTTATAATATTATAATATTTATCTTATTTCTGGCGTAACCCGATGGAGGTGACCTTGCTGTGCCTCGACTCAGCTAAAAATGGTTTTGCCAAAAAAAAACAACTATAATTTACACTTTTCACTTTCTGCTGTTTAAGCCACAGAATACGCTTTGGTCACTTAGTAGACTCGATAGACTAAAAATATATCACTGAATATTTTTCTTATTGTCAACCGAGATCCGTTTCGAAGGACCATTAAATGTAGAGCTCTGTACGTACGAGATACATTTATAAACGCGCCAATAATGAGACGCGTATATTTTGAGTGTTCATTAACTACTGAACCGCTCTCGCGAGCGGCTCCCTTTTTATTCATAAAAACTTATTCTATTTTTAAACTATTGTAATGCTATCGCTGAGGTTATAGGCCTCAGCGGAATCTAAAACTATTTATAATGTAAAAAGACGCGTAGCAGAAACTATTAAGCCAACGCGGACAAAAGGCTATTACAATCGTTATTGATCATAAATTAAGTCCCTGCACTTGTCAATGTAGCACTTGACAAACGGAGAAAGAGCTATTAAAATCGATGTACATCATAAATTAAGTCGCTGCACTTGTCAAGTGTTACATACCAACGCTTAGATGGAGCTATTAAAAATATGACGATTAAAAATACACACGCTGCACTTATCAAGTGCAGTTCTAATGCGTATGACAACGCTTTGTGTGTTAGATAGCGTCGTCATGCAAAAGCGAACAATCTTTGCCTTGATACCTAGTGCAAACAAGGCGTCGAAAAACTTCGATCGTATCGGCGTGTCGAAAGCGGTTTTATAGTCAACAAATAGGTGGTGTGTGTCTTTTTTAAACACACGGGTCTTTTCCAAGGTTTGGCGTAATGTGAATATTTGGTCACTGGTCTATCTTTTTGGTCTGAAGCCACACTGATATCGTCCTTGTGAATCCGTATATTATTACCGTATACTAATACACATTACACACGACAGAATCTTATATCCGTTGGAAAGAAGACTTATTCTGCGATAATTGGCTCAAACAGCGGGGTCTCCTTTTTTAAAGATAGTACCGGAGAACACTGATACTCCAGTCATTGTGTTTGCATTTATCGGACCATATCTTGCATAAAAGCTTGTGCATACTCCTACCAACTCTTCGCCGCCGGTATTAAATAACTCAGCTGGCTGCCCATCAGAGCCTTCCGCTTTGTTATTTTTCAGCTTTTTGATAACTAAAACGACCTCGTTATAGTGCGGTGGCTTGTTACGTGCGAAAACTTTATTGGTTAGCTGGCTGGTTGTCCGCATAAAATGTGTCGCAAATTGTAACGGACAAAATTAAACTTAAATATTTAAAATTTGTCTTAACAATTTTCAAACACACTATTTAATAAAAGAGCTTAACAACACATACACAGCAAGAGCTTCCTCTAGTGGAACGAAAGCTACGACATGACGTCATCGGCGAAAGCTGAGCTTTAGGCTTGTAATTAATGCACAAGTGAAAGGGGAATAAAAAAAATGCGATCGGTCATCTGCTTGTGTGAGCTCCTGATAGAATTTCACCGAAGCGTATGCGCAAAAGGAAGGAATAAAAAGATAAATCGGCCCGTTAAAAAGTAAAACAAAAATGTGGCGGGATTTTCTTTGTAAAAACGGAAAAATCGGATGTTATTAGTGCTTGGGCCAATCAAATCTCTGCAAATGTATCCGGAACGGAACATTTTGACCTCAGCACGAGATCCTGTTGGAAGTTGGAAGAGGTGATAAAAGAGAGAAACGCAGGTGGAAAAAAGGAGTTGAGTCAAAGACCTGAGAAAAGCAAGTCGGTTTTTTTTGAGACACGGTTGTCGCGGGATAAGATATTGTGTGAACACGCATAATACGCTTAATAATAAGTAACTTAAACATTTAAATAAAAAAAAAAAAAAAAAAGTGGAAAATGGGCTATTGCGCAGAAAAGTTTTAAAATTTGAAAAGTGCACAATCAAAGCCAATATAAACGATTTACCCACGATATCAAGATATCAAAACGATTAAGCGCTAAAACCCGCCGACATCAATAATAAAAAAAAAGTGGAAAACGTTAAAATTGGAATAATTTAATAATTAAATAATTTGAGCGAATAACCAATTATATCAACATGCCAAAAAGGATTAAAAGCTAAAACCCGCCGACAACATAAATAAAAATAAATAATAACAAAAGTGGAAAATGCGCTATTGAGCATAACTGTTTTAAAATTGGAATAGTGCAAAATCAAAGCCATTATATCAAGATACCAAATTGATTCAACGTTAAAACCCGCCGACAACGAAATAAAATAAATAATAATAAAACTCAAGAAGCACTCAGTGGCAGCAGCAAAGGCGGACATAGACAAAGGGAAGCTGGTAGCCGAGGTCTTAAGAGTCAAAGGGGTGACAGCCCAGGACACGGCGGTCCCGAAGGATCTTTACGCCGCGGAGTCATCTGCAGCGACGAGTCTGCTACAAGAGCGGATTGAAGCCGAATTGTTCTGCTCGTCGCTTCTAACTACAGCAAGATCCACGTCGACGGACAGCGTACTATTTGAGTATCCCAGGTTTTTATGAACAGAAATATTCCTACATATATGCGATGTCCTTTTGACCAAGTAGAGTAAAATTAAAATACCACCTACAAGAAGAAGCTACCGAGTCTTAAATATAATTTTTTTTTGTCTATTAGATAATAATTTAGGAAGACCAAGTAAGGCATGTAATTTTTAGAACCTTATGAAAGTAATATATGAAATACCATTGTAAAGGAGAGGAAGGGTAAGAAATTAGGTGCAGCCGTTAAGCTCTGATTTATTCGAGACATAGAAAAACCAATAATAGTAACCTAAAATAAATGCAGCAACAGAAACTAATAATTTTACATAATTACAACAACAACAGAAGCTAATTATTTTACATAAATGCAACAACAACCGAAACTAGTTTAACAGAAATACAACAACCAACAAAAAAAAAAAACAAACAAAATTACATACTCAAGCTTTTAAGCTCAGCTCAAAAGCTAGCCCCTTTGTCTTAGAGCGCTCGAGAGGAAGAGGTAGGCAAAGCTAAATGATACAATAACTCAAAAAAAGAAAAAAGAAAAACGGCAATCTAAACAGTAGAGACAAACGACAACAATTAGGTCTTCTGGTGAAAAGATACCGAACGCTGACTGCGGCACAAAATTTACCCCAACCAATCTTATGTATTTTAGTTGCTCAGATGTACTTTATATATATACATTATTAATTGTAAAAGTTTCTAGGATAATATTTATATTGTTGCACTGATTTATTTATTTACTTTGTGAATTTTTTTTTTATTGTATTTTAAGTTTTTTCTTTTTTTTTATATATGTACTATCTTTTGTGAATTTTGTTTTTTTTTGAACATTATATTTTTTTTTCACATTATATACTCTAGTTATAAGTGATAGGAGAGAATTACTAAATGTGTGTAAGTAAGTCCAATTTAAATATGTGGTAAACTCATTTAATGTGGGTGGGTCATTCTGGCAACGGTGAAGTGATAAAAAAGTGATGTAAAAAAAAAATAGGGCGGTTGCAGTAACGGACATTGCAACCCATGGTAGGGAGGGACACGAAGGGATTAGGACAACAAATCCCGATATCTTTGGGCAAAAAAAATCGGAAAGTACGACATTTCACTCCTAGGCGGAGTAACAGATGACTATTCTTGGATGGAAACAGGTAGTGAAGAGGGATAAGCATTTAAGAAATGTTTTGTTAGGATTGCTACGTGATGGTCTGGCCGGTCGATTCCCCCCCTGAAAGTAACCGCTGAGTAATTCGCCATGACCAGACGTGCACGCTCGGTGTAGGCCGAGGCATTATCCATAACAGGCTCTACAATAGTAACATCATTAATTCCTGGCTATGATGTCATTTCTCTATCGGCGTAATTGTGCGCTTTATCGCCTCCAAGTAAGTGAAAAAAATGACTCCTCCATAATATCAGTGAATACTGTTCATCCCTAACCAGGTTTCAATTTTCATTCATACAGAAAGTTACTCAAGGTTTAAAACCTTCAGTCAGATGCTTGACCTTTTGATAAAATTTTCAAGCGTGATTTCTGTCAAATAACATCTCAACATCTTCAAACTCCCGCCTTTCTTGCTCATTTTCTTGCATCTGAACTGGAGTTTTTCCTCTTTCTGTTTCTCTCGATATCGCTCTCTAACAGCTTGCGTTGTTCCGGACTATAACCAATGACATCCCTGGCAGCCCTATCCATGGAGCGGCTGATATGTTTCCACTGCTCACATATACCTTCAGAAGACGGAGAGGTTTCCCGGAGCAGTCGGGAAGTGTGTTTGAAAAGGCTACGGCGGTCTGCTCTGATTGCAGCTTGCCGACGTCTAGCTTGTGTTGCTTGTTGGAACGTGCGGCGTGCACTACGCTGAGCTTAGTGCGTACCTTGGCTGCGACAAGATAGTGGTCCGAGTCAATGATGCGTGCCTTCCGTCAATCAAAACATGATCAATTTGGTTGCGTGTTATTTGATCTGGACTCAGACATGTAGCCTTGTGAATGTTAAGGTGTTAAAATCTGGTACTACTAACTACCATGTTCCGACCTGCGGCGAAATCGATTAGCCTCTTTCCGTTATTGGAGGTAGTGTCGTGAAGGCTAAATTTTCCGAAGGTTGGGCCGAAGATTGCTTCCTTCCCAATTTTTGCGTTGAAATCGCCAAGCACGGTTTTGACTTCGTGTTTGGGACACGGCTCGTACATCATATTATCATCATCATCATCACAGGCGTAAACCTGGAGACGAGGCCACGTGGTTTCCTACTCACCACGAAACCACATCCAAATTCGTGCTAACTCGCATGGCAGCTATAGTAGATGTCACAGGATGCTTTTTTTTAGAGCAACCCTGTCCTATCCATCGGATTTTTTCGATTGCGGTTATGTCAGCCTTACGTCAACCAGCTAGCTATTTGCACCAACCCAATTAAGGGTGCGGACATTCCAGATGCATATCGTTTGCGGGGGTCGTCATCATAGGGCTTCCTTTGAGTTTTCATTGAAGATCTATTTTTACAGGGGAGGGTCCCAAGCCCAGCGCACCCACCCCTAATTATGGGGAGTGGGGTTTTCGCCTTCTCAAGTTAGCTCACCACTGCACGGGCGTATAGAGGCTTCCTAGGAGATACGTGTTCTAACGGACTTTTGAGTTGCTTGGATCGTTTGTAACAAAAATCATTGTTGGTCATTCCCAAGTGAATGACTGTCACCATCTTTTATCACAATGTGAACTTGAGCAAACGAATCCCAATCTCCCAGTTACAATTGTAAAAAAAAAATTTCGGATTATGAGTACTAGAGGCACTCGATCGAACGTTGAAAGATTTTCATGGTTATTAGAAACTCTGGGCGTTCGATAATTAAGTTGCCCGGAGATTTTCGGCAAACTTTGTCACTCATTCCAAGATCAACAGTTGCTGATGACATAAAAGCTTTTTTTGACAAGTAAAAACTCAAGAAAATTACGAAACGGCGTAATGGTTTTTGAAGCAATTATTAGACATTGCCCATGGCGCTTCAAGTCATTTCACAACGTCAAAGAAAGAATTGAACACTAAACGGGATGGAAATCTACTTTTTTAAAGCTGTTAAGAAAAAAAATTTCTTGATTGATTTTTTTAAAAATCACTTTTAATTTTTGATTTCAAAAATATTGGCGTAAAATAAAATTTTTAGGAAATAACTAAATTTTTTTTTAAAGTATAGTACATAAAAAATAAAAATGGAAAAATACACGTTTTTTTAAATCGAACGATTTACCTCTGAGTAATGTGCTCTTTAATATAGACCTCTTGTTAGAGCATTGAACTTTAACCCTCTGTAACAAGACAACTAGTCTGATTACTGCAATGAAACTTATAAATTAGCATGAAAACCACATGTACTTTAAAATTTTAAAACATTGGTTTTATCTGATTAGTTTTATTTTTTGGTTATCACTTCGGGAATAATGCTCCATATGTCGATTACTATATGAAGCATCGGGGAAAATGAGCGTTGCTCGTTTATAGAAAAAAAAGCCAAAAGGTGGAGTTGCAGCGTTTGTCGGGTCGGCTGGTAAATAAAAGTTAATGATAATATATATATTTTGTAAATTCGTTCGTATTTAAATTACCCACATACAGACAATATCCAAGTAGCGATTTTGCTAGCTCTAGTTGTGGTTTATAGAATATAGTTTGAAAAAAGACGTACTTGCAAAGTAGTATCAAAGACATACTTGTAAAGTAATATACACTTTCTTAAGTTTTACAATTTATTTTCTTAAATTTCAGATTTGTTCGCTGAAGACTGCACTAAGAGGCTAAAACTTCTCGAATCCATCATGTTTGGAAAATTTAGTGAAGATTCAAGCTGCATCATGTATAACAATGCCGTCGGTAATTTAAAAGATATTTGCGGCGAACGGACCAAGTTTTCTATTGAAACATTGCTGGATGCTTTGATTGTGCTTTACGATGAATGCAGCAATTCTTCTTTGCGGAGAGAAAAAACTGTTAATGACTTTATAAAACTTGGTAAGTAAAATTTGATATTGCTGTGTAGATTAAAGTGTAGCATATATTATTTCAAACTTAAGTCAATATATTTTCTATGGACTACAACCGACTAAAGACCTGAGAGACTTAAGAGTTTTTGTTAGTTTCGCTTTAGTTCTTTCTCGTTGTGGAATTCCGTAGTTTACTTTAATCTTCACGAGTTTTTGTGAGAGTCACCAGTTTTAGTGCTGTAACATCATTTAATATATTCTGCTAAGGGAAATGTGGTATGTTTAATTATGCAGGTTTGTTTTTTAATAAAATAATGTTATTTGAATTGTTTATTTTTAAGATTGTATTAGATTATGCGGAGTTTACCTAAGTCTACATAAGAAAGATGACAAGATATTTACTTATTTATTTACAATGTGTTCAGATGCAATTACAAAATAACAGAACTTAAGCTTTTTTCTTATGTGACTAATAAAAGATATTGTATGTTCAAAAGGAAAACAAAACAAAAAAAATAAAACGCTGAAAATTTATTAATAAATATATTAATGCATACGTTTTTAGTGGTTTTGGTGGTTACTTACTGTAACTAAAAAGAAGTATATTAAGTGAATTATGACCATAGTCGAAAATGGTGTTATAAGCTATTCTGATTTGAAATTCAATTTTATGTTTTTGAGGATATCACGTATATTATAGCTAGTGTGGACGGTGAGTGGCTGTGTGAATGCTGCCGTTGCTGCTTTATCAGCAAATTCATTTCCAGCTGCAGTGGCAAGGAACCCAGATCAATATGATTTTGGCTCTGTTATCTGTTACGATTTGCCTGATTATAGTAAAGTAGTATGAATTACTAAGAGGGTGGCAATGGAGCTGTCATTTGATGCCTATTTGAACAGCACTACAAATTGCTTTTATTTGGGCTGAGAAGATAGAGCTCTAATGCGGTAACAGATACTCTTGACAATTGTCATTGAATACCATACTAAAAGATTTAGCTCGGTCGACACATGAGCTGTCTGTGTAGAAATGTATTTGTAGGAAAATATTGCATTGTTTTGAGAAACTCTTGCTGATAGACTATTTGAGTGGTTCATTTTGGGATTGAGTGCAAGTCCATAACTAATAACGACGAGATTTTAATCCAACGTGGTGATATAACTTTAACTGCTGGTATTGGTTTAGTTGGGAGATTTAGATTCGAAGCAATTATTGTAATAAGCAACGATGTACGGCAGAATGAATTGTTGGGGTTGGTTTCTTGGAATTAGAAACCTTACGAAGATAATTTTTTTATGGGTGAATCATTAGAAAAAAGAATTCGTTGAATAAGCTTTGCAGTAGAGTAGAGCTCAAAAATTATTTAATTCTATTGGCATAATTTCAGCTTCAAAGAGAAGGTTATAAATAGGGGTAGATCAAAAGGCTCCCAAGACAAATCTCATGGCCGTGTAGTTAAAAAAATTAATTATCTCCTGGGTAGCCTACACCCAGTCGTTCAGAGGTAAACTGACGTGAAAAAGCGATGCCCCCCTTCCTGGTGCGCTAGGGTTGGGTCCTGCCACTGTAAAAAAATCACTTCAATGAAAACAAAAAGGATGCCTCGGCTGAACAGCTTTGATGACGGATATGCACCTGGAATGTTCGCACCCTTAATTGGGTGGGATGACAATACAATTTCACAATTTTGACCTAATATCCTGACCACGATCATCAGGATAAAATAAAAAAAAAACTTGTCTTTTAAAGTGACTTTCAAACTGTAAGCCTAAAAGTGTGCAATACTTTTTCAAAATCAGCGCGATTAGGCAATACAACATACGGCATGATATGTTTTTTGGTTCGATTGATCTTTAAAGCGTGTTTTTTTAGTTTTTTAAACTATATTAATTTTGTACTTTTTAGTTCAGCTTGATCACTTAGAGTGATAATTCGGCACCCCGGATTAGTCGTACTAGGATAGCATTTCTGTTAGTAAACCATTCGTGAGTTTTTCCAATTCTTTTAAATATGTGGTAGTCATCAGCATAGGCGCAGAACTTTAATTCGTTGTGCCTGTGAATTGCACCATTTGGTTGATTCAAAGGAAAGCTATGAGAAAAAGAATGTCTTGAGGTATTTGTGATGAAAACTTTTGGGCCTAACTCCCAAGCATGAAGTTCATCAATAATAGAGTGTATTCGTATCTTGTTAAATGCCTTAGTCAAATCTAACAATATTATTGATACATGATTTTTTGTTGAAAGGGATTATGATATCAGGTAATCTAAATCTAGTAGAGTATCTGATATAGATTTTCCTTTTCTGAATCTTATTTGCCAACTTTCGACAGATTTGTTATATGAAAATAACCACCTAGACGATTGAAAATTATTTTTTATAACGTTTTTGCGAAACATGATTTTAGAGAAATGTGGAATTTACTTTGCTTGCAGCGTTTGCATTTACTACTCTGTAGCAGCAAGAGCTATAAAAATATTGCTATGCTCTCGTTACCGCTCTAACTTTGAACAGAGCCCTAGCAGAGGCATAGCCGAAAAAACGAAAAAGTATTTGCTCTGTTCTGCTTGTAGTTTTGTGTCGTCATAAAATGCAGCAACAGCAACAGCAAAAAATGAAATGATGTGCTCTGCGTAGCCGTAGCGGTAGTTTAAAACTGAGAGCGAGATGGGAGCAGAGCAAATGAAATTGGTTTCATTTACTACGGCTCTCGTGTGTTTTTGTTTTTGCTTCAATTCTGTGATCGTTTTATTTTTTCATTGCTGGTTCGTAACTTAGGAAGGCTCTCATTGACAGCAGAGCAAAATCAATATTTTTTCATTAACTACGACTCTTGTTAATGTTTGTTTTTGCTAAATTTCTGTGATCTTTATTATTTATTATTTATGTGAGGTAAATAAATGGAAAATCAAAAACATATTTTATTCAATGACAATGAATCAAAATTATTAAATATTAAATCAAAGTATTTATTAAGTAAATATAAATAAGAACTTATACGTATACAAACTATGTACTAATCCTCGTCTTCAAATAAACTTAAATTTTCTATCGCCTGTTCAACTAAGCCTGACAAGAAGAATGTTTTCCAAAGTTTCATGACTTAATCGATTTCGGTTATTCGACAACACCATTTTCAAAGAAGAAAATGCCCGCTCTATTGTTACCTATGTACATGAATTAAGGAGTTTAAGAACTTGTTTATAAATATTTTGTTTTAGATTAAGTAGTAATGCTTACCTGAGTTGTCGGTATAGCAAAACATACTTTGCTTAGGGCATAAAGCTCTGGGTCGCTTGACTTCCTATCTTTCCAGAAATTTAAAACATTTAAATTAGCTTTCATAAAAGGCAATTTCAATGTTTCAATCTTTGCATGAACATCTGTTGACTTATTTGGAAGTACCATGCTAGCACTTAACAAGTTGTCTAATAGTTCGAAATTATTTTCTTTGAAATTTCCAGAGTCCGTATCCATAAATTATGAATGGGACTGTTGATTTTGATTTGTTCCCACAACGTCTTTAAAAAATTGATAGCTTTTTCTTTCTGTGAGGTGTCAAGTATATGGTGAAATCTAGGGTCCAAGTATAGGCAAGCGTCGAAGCCTACATTTGAAACTAATTTTTTGGTTCGTGCTTCCATGCTTTCAATAAGCGTCTTTCCAATTATATAAATAATTGAATCATTACTAGACGTGTTTGTTGAAAAAATCTGGTTAGTGACTAATTTGCAAGTCAGCCACAGAGCATACAAATTTCCGTAATGTAATTGTTCTTCTTGGAACTGTACTATAGTCTTTTGTAGTGGAGCCATAATAGTAATGTAAGAATCTATAAAGTCCCATAAAGAATCATTCACTACGAAATTTTCATCTTCCGTTTTATAGTTTCTATAAGGCCCAATATATCTTTCGCTTTATTGAGCTGGTCAATCATGTTGAATGTTGATCCCCATCTAGTAGGACAATCCTTAATTGGGATGGTGGAATGGTTGATGTCCTCGAAAGATTCAAAGCTGACATCACTGCAATCCAGGAAATCCGATGGATAGGACAGGGTTGCTCTAAATAATCATCCTTTGACATCTACTACAGCTGTCATGAGAGTAAGCACGAATTTATATACGGTTTCGTGGTGAGTAGGAGACTATGTAGCCTCGTCTCCAGGTTCACGCCTGTGGACGAGCTTCTAGGCGCGATACGCATCAAGGTTAAATATTTTAATATAAGTCTGATTTGTGCGCATGCCCAGGCGGAAGAGAAAGACGACGATGCTAAAGATGAGTCCTACGAGCGCTTGGAACGTTTGTACGAGCGCTGTCCCAAAAACGATGCCAAAATCGTGCTTAGCGATTTCATCGCCAAAATTGGGAAGAAAGCAGTCTTTGGCACAACCGTCGGAAAATTTAGCCTACCTCCAATAATGGAGAGAGGCTAATTGATTTCGCCGCAGGTCGGAACATGGTAGTTAGTAGAACCAGATTTCAATACATTTGCGCAGTGGAAACATATCACTCGCTCCATGGATAGGGCTGCCAACGAGGTCATTGGTTATACAATTCTAAAGACTAATTCTTGGTACGACGAGGAGCGTCGAAATGCTGCAGAGGAGATCGCTGTCTCTCAGCGAACCCTACAGTCGGTAGCAACGCGAGATGATAGAGAGCAATAAAGAGAGAAAATCGGAGAGAAGAGGAACGCCTTTTCAGACACAAGAAAAAGGAGCAAGAATGGTGGGAGTTTGAGGATTTTGAGATGTTGATGTTGAGATGTGACATGAAGTTCGAAAATCTTATCAAGAGCTAAAGCGTCTGACTACAGGTTTTGAGCTCGGAGTTACTTTGTTTAAAGACGAAAATGGAAATCTGGTTGCGGATGAGCGGGAATCACTGAGATTATGGAGGAGTTAATTTTCTAAACTATTTGGAAGCAATAAAGCGCACAATAGCGCCGATAGAGAAATGACACCGGAACCAGCAGTTAATGATAACACTATTGTAGAGCCACCGGGATCTGATGGGCTGCTAGCTGAGTTATTTAAGACCAGCGGCAAAGAGTTGGTTTGGAGTATGCACCAACATTTATGGAATATATGGTCCGATAAACGCATACACAGTGACTGGAATCTCAGCGTTCTCTGTCCTATTTTTAAGAGACCCCGCTGTTTGCGTCAACTACCGCGGAATAAGTATTCTTTTCATCGGATATAAGTTTATGTTGCTGAAGTCATAGACGGATTCACTGATAGGACGATATCAGTGGGGCTTTAGATATGAAAGTTTGACCAGTGCACTATGGTCCAGATTTATTTTTTTTTTTTTTGGCACAAAGTCGATTTTTCGATGTTAATATATCGTTGTTTTCTTATTTTAATCTTAAAGTAAATTCATCATACATTATAAAAATTTTAATTAAAAGTTTTAAAAGCGCCACCAAAGATTTTTGGGAGATTTTAAAAGTGAGCTAGCGATCAGCTGATTTCCGAATAGAAATTTGCGCCAAAATATTTAGTTGCTTTATGTTGTGCCACACGCGTTAAATTGGTCTAGAAAATTCAACTAAATTATGGAAAGTAATCTTCAAGGTATGCACTATTTAATGTATATTATTATTTTATGTGTAGTTCTAGGGATTTAGTATTGTGTAATGTCCAATTTATGTGTATTTTTTTAGAAAACTAACATGCGTTCTCCGTGTTTCGTGGAATATAACTAATAAGCTGTTCCATGCTGAAAGCAACTAATTGGTCCAGATTGTACTTGTGAGTGTTGTCTTTAGCCACAAACCAAAAACTCATCCCCGTTCGTCCCCCTTTTCTCACATTTTGGTAATATATAGGCACGTTTGAGTTTAGTCACAGCGAACTTATCGAAATATAGCGCAGCAATAATCGAAAAATTCAATGTGTATCGGATTGGATATACACCAAAATTAATAAAAACACTGTGGAATCCAAGATAATAAAGGAAATAGACAAAAAAATCAGTAATTTTAATAGTTACATTCATAAATATCTTCTCAAAAGTAACTACATGCTTGAACGGTTCATGTCTAAGCATACTGTATGGTTGGCGTCTAAAATATCAATTACTATTGATGAAACCTGCAAGATACCACAGCAAATGGGACGTCCAACCTTATCTTACACGGATGCGGGTACAAGATTAAAAAGGAAATTGGCATCTGAGCTCGCAAATGAAAATAATTGTGACACAAATCTTCTTGCACATGCTGCAGCAGTCTCTGCAAAGAAACAAAGCAAGAAGGACACGGCTTTTGTTCTTAAAAAAACCATAACAACACCCGAATACTCAACTGAATCGAGAAAGCAATTTGATATACAAAAACCCATTCCACTTACACCCGATGAAGCTTTGGCTTACCTCCTGGAAAATTCTCTTACAAAACAGCAATACATGAACACTAGACTTATGAATAAAAGTCGCCACAATAACATTTATCCAACCTATAGTCTAGTAATGGAATCTAAATTACAATGCCGTCCTGTAGATATAAAAGTAACGGAAACGGCCGCCCAAGTACCATTACAAAACCTTTTGGATCATACTGTGCACAGAATTATTAAAATGCAAGCCGATATTTTAAATCAGTTCTGAAATTAAACTAATATGCAGCTATGTATTTGATGGTTCAACGGGTCATTCAATATACAAGCAGAAGTTCGCTACCGAAACACCTGGCGAACAGCTTTCAGATCTCTCCATTTTTGTTACTTCTGTTATACCCATAAAAATTATAGACTCTTTTGATCACAACATATGGAATAATAGAACACCGCCATCTATACGATTTTGCAGACCTCTGAAAATTTAACTAGTAAAAGAAACTACGTACCACATAATGATGGAAAAGAACCTTTTAGATTCTCAAATTAATAATCTCAAACCTTCTGTTTATAAATTGAATGAAAATCGTGATATAACAGTAACGTATGAAATGCATATGACACTTATTGATGGCAAAGTGCTAAACGTTTTAACTGCAACTAAATCTACTCAATGTTGTCCAATCTGTGGGTTCACTCCAACAAAAATATTAGAAATAACAGATTTTAATTCTGAACTTTTTGTCCCAAAGCCTGGAGCTTTAAAGTTTGGAGTAAGTCCATTGCATGCCTGGATCCGGTTTTTAGAATTTGTCTTGAACATTTCATATAAAATTGAATTAAAAAAATGGCATATAAAAGGTGATGATAAGATTGAAATGAGCAAACGGAAAAAATATGTTCAAGAAAAGTTTTGGAACGAAATGGGTCTTCGGATAAGCATGCCAAAGCAGAATGGAAGCGGCAATAGCAATGATGGTAATACGGCTAGGAGAGCTTTTGCCAATACTAAACTACTAGCATCTATTACCAACTTCAGCGAAGATCTTTTAAATAAATTTCACGCCATTTTAATCGCCATTTCTTCCAATTATTATATAAATTCGGAAAAATTTCGCTCATTTTGTGAAACAACTTTTTCATTATATATGCGTAGCTACCCATGGTATCCGATGTCACCAACAATTCATAAAATATTGGTTCACGGTTACCAGATTAATAATTCGAGTTTGGTTCCACTAGGAAGCTTAGGCGAAAATGCTTCTGAAGCACGCAACAAAGTTTACAAGAAAGATAGATTGTCGCATTCAAGGAAAAATAGTCGGCTCAATACTACGACTGATATATTTCACAGAGAGATAGATTCCTCGGATTCATTATTGTCGAGTGTTTCTCTAAAGGAAAGGGAAAGAAAAAATAAAAAAAAAAAAACCCTTCTCAAAAGAGGTATGAAGTCTTTTGGACCTTCCGTCTACAGCTGAAAATGAAAACGATCTGCAGTGCGATTCTGATGACGATGAGGATATTTATAATATTGAATTGGATGAAGAAAAAAATTGCATTTAAAAAATAAGTAAGTAATTAAATAGAACAGGAAATAATATATATTTATTCTAAATCTACTATCAATCAGTTTGCAGGGGCGGCAAGCGTGGGCGTGGTCGCACTGGCTCAATTTTTTTTTTCACAAATTATTAATGCCATAACAATAAAATGTGCGAAGTTTGAACCATGTAACTCAATTTTTCGACTTTATGCCAAAAAAAAACGGCATCTGGACCATAGTGCAGTGGCCAAATAATCACATTACGCCAAATCAAAAAGAGTGACTTTAACAAAGACCCACACCAACTATTTGATACAAAGGGACGTTTTAGGCAGGGTGATGCTCTGTCGTGCAGTTTTTTCAATCTTCTAATGCAAAACATCCTACGCCAGTGCCCGCACATACAGAATATGTCGGGCTCGATATTCAAAAAGGAAGTGATGCTGCTTGCGAACGCCGATAACATTGATATCATCGGTACGCAGGAACAGCGTGTCAGAAAGGAGTTCTCAGAGATTGAAAAACAGTCTCGGCTCATCGGTCTAGTGGTGAATGAGGACAAGATGAAGTATTTGGTGTCTTCACACTCGCCGTTATCGCACCTTGGACTGTCAGTGACAATGGAGAATTTCAACTTTAATTTTCACGAAAACTTCATCTTGGATCCGAAATAACCGGCAACCACAACGCCAGCCTAGAGATCACATGAAGAGTCACGCTTCGAAATAGATGCTTTTTTGGGCTGAGCGAGCAAATTAAAAGTAAAACCCTCTGACCAAATGCCGAAAATCAAGACCTATAACACGCTGATACTCCCGGTTATACTGTATGGCGCAGAGGCATTCCCAGTGATTGAGTCAGATGAAACGGCATTGGAAGTCTTTGAGAGTAAGATACTTCGCAGGATTTTTGGTCCTATTAGAGTCGGCGACGAGTCTATGTCCTGTATGAACCGCGAGCTGTACGAGCGATTCGATGAGGTTGACATAGTCCAGCGCATAAAATTCCGGTGGCTGCACTAGGCTGGTACCCTCATTCGAATGGATGAAAAAGATACAGCACGCATGGTTTTCATGGGGGCCCAAACTTGATTAGTGGACGGCTGAATAGAGGACGACACGCGCACGCGTTGTAATGACCAGGTATGAAGAGATCTCTCCGTACTTTGCATTCAAAGCAACTGACGATAGCGCGCAGACTACGGAAGCCTTCCTAAATTCGGCCATGACCGAAAGGCGGTTGCAGGCAATTCAAGCAAGTAAGTTCATACAGTATTAGTGGTGTAAATATGGTTTTGCCAGAATTCTTTTTAGTAAGATTTTATTATCTTCACCTACATGTTTGTCTGTTTGAATCGACTTTTATGAACTAGATTTCGACCCACTTTGAATAATAATATTTAATTTGTATGCTTATCAATGACAATACAATTTCACAATTTTGACCTAATATCCTGACCACGATCATCAGGATAAAATGAAAAAAACTTGTCTTTTAAAGTGACTTTCAAACTGTAAGCCTAAAAGTGTGCAATACTTTTTCAAAATCAGCGCGATTAGGCAATACAACATACGGCATGATATGTTTTTTGGTTCGATTGATCTTTAAAGCGTGTTTTTTTAGTTTTTTAAACTATATTAATTTTGTACTTTTTAGTTCAGCTTGATCACTTAGAGTGATAATTCGGCACCCCGGATTAGTCGTACTAGGATAGCATTTCTGTTAGTAAACCATTTGTGAGTTTTTCCAATTCTTTTAAATATGTGGTAGTCATCAGCATAGGCGCAGAACTTTAATTCTTTGTGCCTGTGAATTGCACCATTTGGTTGATTCAAAGGAAAGCTATGAGAAAAAGAATGTCTTGAGGTATTTGTGATGAAAACTTTTGGGCCTAACTCCCAAGCATGAAGTTCATCAATAATAGAGTGTATTCGTATCTTGTCAAATGCCTTAGTCAAATCTAACAATATTATTGATACATGATTTTTTGTTGAAAGGGATTATGATATCAGGTAATCTAAATCTAGTAGAGTATCTGATATAGATTTTCCTTTTCTGAATCTTATTTGCCAACTTTCGACAGATTTGTTATATGAAAAAAACCACCTAGACGATTGAAAATTATTTTTTATAACGTTTTTGCGAAACATGATTTTAGAGAAATGTGGAATTTACTTTGCTTGCAGCGTTAGCATTTACTACTCTGTAGCAGCAAGAGCTATAAAAATATTGCTATGCTCTCGTTACCGCTCTAACTTTGAACAGAGCCCTAGCAGAGGCATAGCCGAAAAAACGAAAAAGTATTTGCTCTGTTCTGCTTGTAGTTTTGTGTCGTCATAAAATGCAGCAACAGCAACAGCAAAAAATGAAATGATGTGCTCTGCGTAGCCGTAGTGGTAGTTTAAAACTGAGAGCGAGATGGGAGCAGAGCAAATGAAATTGGTTTCATTTACTACGGCTCTCGTGTGTTTTTGTTTTTGCTTCAATTCTGTGATCGTTTTATTTTTTCATTGCTGGTTCGTAACTTAGGAAGGCTCTCATTGACAGCAGAGCAAAATCAATATTTTTTCATTAACTACGACTCTTGTTAATGTTTGTTTTTGCTAAATTTCTGTGATCTTTATTATTTATTATTTATGTGAGGTAAATAAATGGAAAATCAAAAACATATTTTATTCAATGACAATGAATCAAAATTATTAAATATTAAATCAAAGTATTTATTAAGTAAATATAAATAAGAACTTATACGTATACAAACTATGTACTAATCCTCGTCTTCAAATAAACTTAAATTTTCTATCGCCTGTTCAATTAAGCCTGACAAGAAGAATGTTTTCCAAAGTTTCATGACTTAAGCGATTTCGGTTATTCGACAACACCATTTTCAAAGAAGAAAATGCCCGCTCTATTGTTACCTATGTACATGAATTAAGGAGTTTAAGAACTTGTTTATAAATATTTTGTTTTAGATTAAGTAGTAATGCTTACCTGAGTTGTCGGTATAGCAAAACATACTTTGCTTAGGGCATAAAGCTCTGGGTCGCTTGACTTCCTATCTTTCCAGAAATTTAAAACATTTAAATTAGCTTTCATAAAAGGCAATTTCAATGTTTCAATCTTTGCATGAACATCTGTTGACTTATTTGGAAGTACCATGCTAGCACTTAACAAGTTGTCTAATAGTTCGAAATTATTTTCTTTGAAATTTCCAGAGTCCGTATCCATAAATTATGAATGGGACTGTTGATTTTGATTTGTTCCCACAACGTCTTTAAAAAATTGATAGCTTTTTCTTTCTGTGAGCTGTCAAGTATATGGTGAAATCTAGGGTCCAAGTATAGGCAAGCGTCGAAGCCTACATTTGAAACTAATTTTTTGGTTCGTGCTTCCATGCTTTCAATAAGCGTCTTTCCAATTATATAAATAATTGAATCATTACTAGACGTGTTTGTTGAAAAAATCTGGTTAGTGACTAATTTGCAAGTCAGCCACAGAGCATACAAATTTCCGTAATGTAATTGTTCTTCTTGGAACTGTACTATAGTCTTTTGTAGTGGAGCCATAATAGTAATGTAAGAATCTATAAAGTCCCATAAAGAATCATTCACTACGAAATTTTCATCTTCCGTTTTATAGTTTCTATAAGGCCCAATATATCTTTCGCTTTATTGAGCTGGTCAATCATGTTGAATGTTGATCCCCATCTAGTAGGACAATCCAATTGAGGTAATTTAAACTTTCTTAATTCAAATAATTCACGGTAACCGTTTGAATGCTTCCGAATGTATTTGGTAAGATTGCGGCATTGAAACAAAAACTCCCTTATAATAGTATGTTTTGTTACGTCCAGTGCACAAAGCTGTGCAGTGTGTGCTGCACATCGACATATATGTATATCTCCAACATGAATATTTTCTGGTTTTTCAAAGTGGTCAATTTATACGAAACAAATGTTCTTCTGTTCAATATAGGCTTCGTCAAAATCGTCATCGCTTTTATAGATTTGTGATAAAATTTTCGAAGTTTTTATCATGTTGGCACCGTTATCCGACGTTATTGATACAATTTGGCTTAGTGTTAGCGGGGTCGGGGATAGTACTCAACAAGCAAGAGTCGAAAACAAACGAGTGATGGGTGCAGACGAAAAAAGATCGAATAAAGTGAGTGAGAACGAGTGCGCAGACAACAATGAAAAGGAATCGAATAAAGTGAGTGCGAACGAGTGCGCATACAACAATGAAAAATACGAATTCGAAATAATGAAGCGTCAGTTGGACTTGGTTAAGAGAGAAAATGAACTACTTAAAAGAGAGATGGCAATGGAGAAAAAAATGTGCAGCAACGGCAGAAATGAAGAGGCAACAGAGTTACAAATTTACAGCAACAACATGCCAGTCAACATGGTTAAAGACATGTTGCCTACTTATGATGGCAACAATGTCGCTAGCGTGTGGGTGAACCAACTTAAAAGTGTTGCAAACATGTACAAACTAAACGAAAACATGTTGCGAATGATAGTAATAAGCAAATTAATAGATCGCGCTCTAAACTGGCTACAGTCAGACGTAAATAATTTAACTGAGCCTGTTGAATATTTACTAGACAAAATGATTGAAACATTTGACGCAAATGAAAATAAAATAACGATGCGACGAAAATTTGAAAATCGAAAGTGGTTATTTGACGAAAATTTTTCAACCTATTACAATGAAAAAATTGTGCTGGCTAATCCAATCCAAATCGATGAAGACGAATTAGTCGACCAATTGATCGAAGGCATACCAGATCAGCAACTGCGTACGTAAGCCTATTTACAATGCTTCGACACGGCAAAACAACTTTTTCGAGCTTTTTCAAAAGTAAAGCTGCCGCAAAAAGTTTTGCCAACTCGTAACCAAAGGGTCGTTACGCCACCTCAAAAGATTGGACCGAGGTGCTGCAACTGCAATTCCATTGGCCACTTCGCAGCTGAGTGTGACAAACCGAAGAGGGAATATGGTGCCTGCTAAGGTTGCGGATATCTTGATCACCGCATCGCGAACTGCCCAAGGAGGAAGACTACAGCCAAGGTTGGAGAAGACGAAGACTACGTAAGATATTTTAATATTTATATTAAACCCAATAATAATATTCCTGCCTCATAGATTCGGGAAGCCCAATCAGTTTTGCTAAAGGTTCGTGTTTAAAAAATAAGTTTGAGTATGTCAAATCGGAAAATATTTCATATTTTGGAATTAATAAAAGTAAATTGAACATTATTGGCAAAGTGTCATGCTTCATTGTAGTAAATGGCAAAATATTTGATTTTGAAATGATGATTGTTACGAACGAATCTATGAGCAGAAATGTTGTTTTGGGAAGGAATTTTATGAAAATATGTAAACTAAAATTAGTTTTCAATACAAATGAAAATTAAGAGTGAAAACAAAAATGATGTAAACCAAAAAAAATGATAGTTTAAGAAAAACAAAAATTGAGAGCAAGAACAAAGTTGACGAAATGCAGGTGAACAAAGAAATAGAGAGTATACTCGCAATAGATTGTTCAGATAATAACGACGAGTACCATTTAAATATTGACGAAACAATTGATTTTAGAACTAAAGATCGGCTAAAATGTATTTTTAAAAACTGTTATGTTACACAAGAGCGGCCCACAGAACCAGAAATAAGATGTAAAATGAAATTGAATTTAGAAACAGAGAAACCATTTCATTGTCCTCCTAGACGCCTTTCGTATGCAGAAAAGATTAACTTACAAAAAATGAGTGATGTTTTAGTTTTAGTAAAAAAAAAAGACAGGTGAATTAAGAATGTGTGAAAGAAAGATAATTATCCTATACCTCTTATTGACGATTTATTGGACAAACTGGTAGACAATAAATTTTTCACTAAATTAGACTTAAAAAATGTATTTTTCCATGTTTTTATGGACGATGAGTCAGTCAAATATACTTCTTTTATTACGCCAGTCGGGCAATACGAATGGTTAAGAATGCCGTTTGGACTTCGCAATGCGCCGTCAGTGTTTCAAAGATTTGTTAACAAAATTTTTGCGGATATGGTTAGGCAAAACAAAGTGATAGTATACTTGGATGATATAATGATAGCTTCCCACAATATTGAAGATCATTTAATTGTGTTAACAGAAGTATTCAAAAGATTAGTAAAAAATAAGTTGGAGTTAAGGTTAGACAAATGTGATTTTATGCAGTCAAGAGTGAAATATTTAGGATATAACGTTAGTAGAGCTGGAATTAAAGCAGATGAAAAAGGGTTGCAGGCAGTTAAAGATTTTCCAGTGCCAAGTAAGACACACGAAGACAGTGATAGCAAAACCACTGTAGGATTTAGTAAGGAAAGATAAAATATTTCACTTTGGCGCTGATGAGTTAAGATGTTTTGAAATGCTCAAAGAAAAATTGATAGATTCCCCAGTTCTTGCTATATACACTCCGAAAGATGTTACAGAATTGCACTGCGATGCCAGTGCTTTTGGGTTTGGAGCAATTCTTATGCAAAAAAAGTCAGACAATAAAATGCACCCTATATTTTATTACTCAAGAAGAATAACAGAGACAGAATCCAAATATCATAGTTTCGAGTTGGAAACGCTAGCTATCATATATGCTTTAGAAAGGTTTAGAGTTTATCTTCAGTGCATCAACTTCAAAATAGTTACTGACTGTAACTCCTTGACGTTAACATTAAATAAAAAAGATCTAAATTACAAAATTGCGACTACACTTTGGAGCATCGAGCAGGAAGTAAAATGCAGCATGTTGATGCTTTAAGTAGAAACTCAAATATTTTAATGATCGAAACAAATACTTTTGAAGAGAACTTAATTGTCTGTCAAAGTAAAGATAAAAAATTACAGTCTCTCCGACAACTTCTACAAAATTCGGAACATAAATTTTACGAAATGCGAAATGGGGTATTGTACAGTCAAACGAAAGATAATGCTGTTTTGTTTTGTGTGCCAGAGGAAATGGAAGACCACGTGTTGTACAAATATCATGATGAATTAGGTCACGTAGGAACGGATAAAATGACAGAGATAATATGTAAAAGTTACTGGTTTCCTAAAATAAGAACAAAAGCGGGGCAACATATTAAGAATTGTTTGAAATGCATAGCGTACTCAGCAAAACATGGTAAAGATGAGGGATTTTTACCCAATATCCCTAAAGGAAATTTGCCTTTTGACATAATACATATCGATCACTTTGTACCAGTAGATAAGAGTAGACAAAAGAAGCATATTCTAGTGATAATAGACGCGTTTACTAAATTTGTACGGTTATATCCAACAAAGACTACTAACACAACAAAAGTAATATTAGCACTGAAAGATTACTTTAGAGCGTACAGCAGATCAAAGTGCATCATATCTGACAGAGGTAGTTGTTTTACGTCGAGCGAATTTGAAAGTTTCCTGCAGAAAAACGATGTTAAACATATTAAAATTGCGACTGGTTCCCCACAAGCAAATGGACAGGTAGAACGAGTCAACCGTAGCATAGGACTAATGATTGCAAAGCTAGTTGAGCCTGAAAAAGGATAGCATTGGAATGTGGTAGTCGAGACAGTGGAACACACTTTGAATAACACACAACACAGAACAATTGGTGAGCATCCTAGTAAATTATTGTTAGGCATATCGCAAAAGGGTAAAGTAGCTGACTTGTTAAAAGAAAATTTAGAAATGTTAAATGATAGTCAACAGAAAAGAAAACTGACAGACATTAGAAGAGAAGCGCGAAAAAAACAAGAACAGTCTCAAGAATACAATAAGAAATATGTAGATAAAAAAAGAAAAGAGCCACACGTATACAAAAGCGGGGCTTACATAATGTTGAACAATTTTGACTCAAATATAGGAGTGTCGAAAAAGTTAATTCCAAAATTTAAAGGTCCGTATAAAATAAGTAGAGTACTTCGAAATGATAGGTACGTTGTGGAGGATGTGGAAGGATTTCAGCAGTCTAGAATAGTGGGCTGCTTCTAATATAAGACCTTGGATGAATAGAAAAAATAATGAATAAATGATTGAAAAATGATGTTTTGATTAATAATAATAAGAACGATTGTTAGTTAAGTCACAGAGATCAGGAGCTCTCTCAGTCAGGATGGCCGAATTGTAGTAGTAAATATATAAGATAGAGTAAAGTAGAGTATAAGTGGCCCTGCGCGACCGAATAGTTTGTAACGTACGATATTATATGCATAAGCTTTGCTTGAGTAACGTCTACTTGTGTAGGTGTTACCAAGGTATATTTAACAAGGTAGGAGCCGGACGTCGACGCAGTTGCATATTTTGAGAAAGGCAGAATGAGCAAAAGAGAGAGAAGCCAACAACAACTTGTAGTGGAAAACAAACGAACGCAATGTATTTTATGCGTGTGTGTGTGTGTATAAAGTCATGTAAGCAACTAGAATATTGAATTTTCGAAATAAAAACACAACGCACACACCAATGTATTTGCGTATGTATTAGAATAAAAAAAATAATCACGCGTGGAACAACCTTTCCGTTTGACTATCGCAAGCGAACTAAAAAATAAGCAACTGGAAAGAAGAAGAAAAGCAGCACGCTCCTACCTTGTTAAATATACCTTGGGTGTTACTCTCTTCCTTTTACTGTTCTCTCTCTCTCTCTCTCTCTCTCTCTCTCTCTCTTTAAAGCTTTCCTTCTTTCATAATATGTACACAAATGTAACTAGCTGCTAAGTTCGAATAAGAGACTGATGATTTAGTATTAAAATGACAAGAAAACCGATCGCACGCGTTTCATTCTGACAGCGGAGTACAGACTAAAAACGTTGATCACGGCATCAATCGCATTATCAAGTGCCAATCCAATGGTCTTTTATTTAGCTGCATCAATCAACGCATTGTAACGATGTCGCACAGGCTGGGGTATCCTCGTCGGATGCATTCGTCACAGAAATTTAGTTGTTTCATTGACCACTGGCGATGGTATTTTTCCAGGTTGTTATTAAACGCGCTTTTATTTTATTAATTTTTACCATTTAAAATTCGTATTATATTTCCTTTTAATCTTTAATATTATGCATATAATCAACATAATATTAAAGATTAAAAGGAAATATAATACGAATTTTAAATGTTAAAAATCATTTTTTCCTTAAAACATGCTCCCTGGATTGTATAAAATTATTCACTCTGATGCGGATCTGCGGACTAAGAAGACGCGCCCTATTTTTTTAAATTTACTCTGATGCGGGTTTGGCGGACTAAAAAGACGCGCCATAGCTTTTAGGAACATTATGTTTCTATTTTTCGCTATAACTTTTAATTCACAAGAAATATTTCTTTAGTACTTACGTTATTTGTAGAAAAAAGATAGCTATACCGTGTAGTTGCTGTGGCTCCGCTGCTGTTGCTACTATTGCCCTCTGTTGTTGTTGCATCGATGCTGCGCCGTCATTGTTACGTTTTTCCGTAGCTGTACCGCGTCGTCGCTGTAGTTTTCTCCTTGTAGTTTTTTTGCTGCCGTTCCCATGTCATTCTGTTGTACTTGCTTAGGAGCTGCTCCGTCGTTGTTACGTGCTTTTGTAGTGTACCGCGTGGTCGATGTATTTTTTCCCGCTGCTTCTGCTCCGATGCCCTTCTGTTGCTGTTGCAAAGGTTCTGATAAGTCCGCTGCTATTGCTCCGATGACTTTCTGTTGCCCTTGTCGCTTCGTTATACGGTAGCGGTAGCCAACGGCTGCCATATTTTCACTGTTCTGTCCGCGATGTATGTTCCCCGCCCACTACGCGATACCAACTGTCCAGAATATTCTTTCCATTCCCATGTCGAACCTTTCTTCCAATGATTGCTGCTTTTTGACTTCGGTTCGACTCTCTTTCTCTCCCACGCTTCCAATGCTCATCGCAAAATCCTCCGTTAATCGCCAGATGTTGATACTCTTTAAGCGATTAGCGTACAGGTGTATGCGAACGTATGAAATATTTATACATCTTGACCAATGCATTCAATGGCGCCGACGCAACACAAGCGTAGAAGCGCACGCAAAGTTTTCGATCGTTCGTTTATGACTGCGCGCATACACTCGCTGTTTTAGTTGTTCGCTTCCATTGTTCGCTTTGAAAGAACAAAAATGCACAGAAAATATGCGCGCGTTGAAAATATTATGGTAGCGCGTGGAACGTATGGAAGCGTGTGTGTACTTCGCAGATTTGTTGGGCTTTATTGGTTGTAGTGTTGTGTTGGTATATGAAGGTTTGGTCCCCCTATTTTTGCTTCTTTGTTTATCCATAACGTCAATTAATCAAACAAAAGCAACTTCGAGCAGAACAACAAAACTAATACAAATAAAACACACTTAAAAAGAAGTCGAGACAATCAGTCTCCAAATAAAATAAAGGCACAATAAAATAATAACAAAAAAACAAAGAACAAACCTGAAACAAGAACAATACAAACAACATTGAAAAAATATTGGCTAAGCCAGACACATCAGACATGTTCGAATCCCTGGCGGATGATGACTTCAGTACTGAACAACAAGACAGTGGGGCAGATACAATTATGTACTACAATACAAAAACCAACTGTACAACGCATACAAAAACCTCCCCCTATATACGTATAAAAGGTTGAAAACGTAAACGCTCTAACAAGTGCACTAGGTATGTAATCCAATGCAAAATATGTAATAAAAGTTTTAAATAAGAATGAAATTAAAATACAAGCAGAAGAACAAAATACTGCACATTTAAGCCAAAGAAGGAAAGAGGTTTCAAGTAGTTTTACGACACATGCACTAATCGACAGAAACAGAAAGTATTGTAACTGAATTAGCAGAATTATGTCACAAAGTTATGAACAAACGCAATCAGTCATGCTCCTATTTTCGCTTACTTTTGCGATTTCAATGAAATCGCGCGATTTCATTTGAACGTGCTCCCAAAATCGCAAAATATTGCTATCCAAATCAAATAACAACGACGTTCTTTCAGAACTCAAAACAATGAAGAATCAGCTTATTAAACAAATATGAATCTCTGGTTGCTAAATTAGATGGGTCTTTCAAATAAAAAACTTAGCAAAGAAATCTGGAATGTTATCCAATAATTCCGTTGACATATTGTTAGTTTCAGAAACACATTTCACTGAAAAAAGTTACCAATGTATTCGAAACTACCATATATACAATACGAACCATTCTGATAATAGGGCACATGGGGGAACTGCGGTGATAATAAGAAAAACATTAAAATGTACAGAACTTAACGGATATAAAGAAGAACATATTCAAGCCACATCAATACAGATTTATGACACTATCGGACCAATTACAGTATCAGCTGTATACTGCCCTCCCAGGCACAATAACACTTAAACTCAATATTTAGACTTTCTCAGATCCTTAGGAAAACGATTTTTAGCAGGAGGAGACTATAACGCGAAAAAGTTAGTATGGGGGTCAAGATTAACAAATGCCAAAGGTCGACAACTTCTAGATGTAATAAGAGAAAATAATTGCGACTATATTAGTTCAGAAGAACCAACATACTGGCCCTCTGACATCAAAAAACTACTAGACCCTACTGACTTTTGTATAACGAAAAATATATCCCTCAACAAACTAAAAATTAAATCTTGCCTTGACTTAACTTCGGACCACTCTCTCATTGTAATAATTCAAATCCAGAGACAAGGGAAAACCGAAACATTTATAACAAAAACTGACTGGAATACTTTTCGACGAATAACACAGGCCAACACAGTTTTACAAAAGTCTAGACCCAGAGACCAGACCTGACATTCCCGAAGGATTTTGATGCGCTGACTCCATATCCGTGTTCGAAATTGCTCCTATACGTCTGGTTTTTTAAACGTATAGGGGCAGCTTCGAGCACGGATTTGGATTCAGCGAATCAAAATCCTTTGAGTACGATAGGTATAGTCTCTGGGTAAAAATTTTGTAGACCTGTGTAATTGAAGAACATATTGTGGCAAGTATACTGGTTGACGGCCATTTAAGTAAAAGTAAAGTATACCGCTAAGATCAAATACCCAAGTCGATTCCGCTATTGCATATATAAACGACTTAATAATTCTTGCAGTAACCGACTCCACGCCGATCCTCAGATAGAAGCTATTCCTGCAAATACTAAACAAATAAACTGTAAACCTAAAAATTCTAATAAAAGATGAAAAGGACAAAAAGTTTTAATATTACCTTTCAAACTTAGACGCAAATAGTTCTTCGAATTTCTCACTATGGAAAGCTACGAAAAAACTAAACAATGCAATAATTCATAGGCCACCACTAAAAACTAAAAATGGCACCTGGGTAAAGAGTAATAAAGAAAAAGCAGATACATTGGCAAAACAGTTCAAGTTAATTTTTACTAATGATATGGATAATCAAAACATTGAATAACCGAATATAGCAAATATTTCTCCTTGTGCAATAATATTGACTACGAAACATAGGGAAAAATTAAGACCCTGAAGAATAAAAAGGCGCCTGGATTTCATCTTGTGTCAAGCAAACCACTTAAAGAGCTACCAGCACATCCAATCCTGACACATCAGCAAATTATTCCAAGCCATCAATATGGTTTTAGAAGAAAACATTCTACCATTCAACAAATACATCGAATTATGCATAAGATACTAGATGATTTTGACAAAAAGAAATACTGTTTAGCTGTCTACTTGGACATTGTCAAGGCACTTGATAAAGTATGGCAACAAATTACAATGATGTATACCGCACAAGATGTATAAACTCGAGGAATGTTATATATGCGACAGACACTTTTATGTGAATTACGGTGATGAATATTCTGACGAATTAAAAATGACAGCAGGCTTACCTCAAGGCAGCGTACTGGGCCCATTGCTATATCTCATATACAAAGCAGACTTACCGACACCTGCAAATAATGAATTTATGATAGCAACATTTGCAGACGATACAGTTTTATTATCCTCTAATTGTGACGAAAATAATGCAACAAACACACTCCAAGAAATTCTAAACTGCACAATTGACTGGTTTCAAAAATGAGGTAAACCAGGATAAAACAGTCCAAGTAATTTTCACAAATAGAATAAAAATTAAACGCTTAGGAATAACAATAGACTCAAGGCTGACATGGAAACCACACATAACAAACAAACGAAATGAAATGAGACATCAATTTAAACAATTAAACTGGCTACAGTCTAAAATCTTAAGAATAATTTCTAATCCTGATTGGTATATTTCTAATACAGATATACATCGTGACCTTAGTGTAACTACAATTAAGGAAACGATGAGATGCTCTAGCACTAAGTACACAAATCGATTGCTAACGCATACAAACCTAGATATGAAACTACTGCCTACAATACAAAGCCCAACTCGCAGGAGACTGAAGCTGCTCGATCCAACAAACATAAGCCATATCTATAAGCCTATACTAACATTACGATATACTAGATTTAATCTAACAGTCAACTTTTTTTTGTTATTGACTATATGCATTTAGTAGTAGCAATTCAATGGAAATGAACGATGCGATATTCCGTGAAGAGTGGGGCAGTCGCATGTTGTAAGATTACATAGATTACTAATTTAAATGTATATGAGTTCTTATGTTAGTTATTATAATAATTACAAATATTACTTTAAGATAGAAATACATTAATGACATTGGTCAGTGAGCGTACAATATGCCCATTATAGTTATAAAAATTACTTATTGTTTAAAAATACAGATTGTAAACGTTCAGGGAATTAAAAAAAAAGGTTGCTTTTTTTCTGAAATGGAGATGTTTGCGCTTCGACGGATAATTCTTCTTATGCTGGTGGATTCTATATTTACTTTTTAATTCTTTGGACGTTGTAAGGTGTAGGTATTTGTTGTTTCACTAAACTTACGCAGGTCAGCTGCATTAAGTTCATATTTGGGTATGTATTTTGGTGATATGGATAACTCAATGAGGAAAGTGATTATTGGGAAATGGTCACTGCAGAAACTGTTCGATTCTATGTGCCATATCGATGGGGCGGCAAGAGAACTTGTAACAAGTGTGAGGTCAATGTGGTTGAATGTATGATGTGTACTGACATGAGTAGGGCAATCATCGTCAAGTAAAATAAAGGGTGATTGTTTTATAAATTTCGAAAGAAGAACCCCTTAGGCTGGGCCAATTATTGAAGTCGCCAGTGAATGGAGTAGGGTTTGAAAAATTGTTGTAAACGTTGAGTAAGTTTTAGATTGAATCAAAATAAAAACAAAAAAGTTTTTAATTTTTATTTTCCAATATATTTCGACCCTCTTCGAGGATCGTCTTCAGGGATTCTAAAATATTACAAACAATTATTATCACAATTAAAACAAAAATGATTTTTAAAATTTAAAGTTTAAAATAACCAATAATACATATAAATCACATAAATTTTTACACGCGACAGCGGTGAGTCCGTCTCCTTTGGCGTGGAGTTTAATACTAATTATTTTTAGAACAAAATTGTCTATATATATGCGCAATTTTCTCTGTGTCAGTTTTATAATTTATTCTACGATCCGCTGGAGTGTTGATAATGTGCAGCATTTCTAACAAGTACCTCTTCCCATAATTTCTCTCTTGTTGTAATATGTACACTTCGTCGAAATTAGGAGAGTGACCTGACCACCGTTGCCGCAGACTGAAAGACCATAAAAACGGCGCTTGCAGCCCACTGTGCGAGCACAACGAACAGCAATTCATTTATATATATATAGATGTTTAATATTTACAATCTTCCTTTTGGTTAATTGACTGCTGCGCTTGCCTGTTATGTATCCATTTCAATAATAAGAAGAAGCACCTTAGTTCCTATCGGTTATGTCTCGATCGGTTATGTTTAACCGTATCGGAATAATTTTTGATCGGTAACCCGATAATAGTAATAGTAAAGTATATTTAAATGAGTTAATTGTTATGCAAATATCAATAAAGTTCAAATTTACTCTACATTTTATTTAGAAAACGTTTTTATGGGAAAAAGAAAAGGGCTGTTTTTAGGGGTTTCCCTATACCACCACGAACATAGCAAGACCAAGATAAGGTAAATCCGTTCAGCCGTTCTTGAGCTTTAGCGAGACTAACGAACAGCAATTTATTTTTATATATATAGATTATAGGAAAAAGAAATAAAAATTGTTGTTGCTCGTTGCACTATTTTTCTGAACATTTTTTTTTTCTATTCCCTAAAAAGTACTATATATATATGTATATTTGTTGTTGTTTCATTGCCGCATCGAACGATTGTTTAGCCAACGGTTTGTCCCTCTACCAGCTTTCCCCTACAGTAACCCACTGTCAGCGACGAAATCCGCTAATGTAGCCGCTGAATGCAAGGTCATCGACCTCTAAATAATAGCGGCAAAAGATTTTTTTTTTTTTTTTATTCCCCGCTTTATCCTCCTTCCCATCTATCCAGCTATTAGGGTATGCTTGCGGGTGGAAGCGGATACGCCGGTGGTGCGCCGCTAACGTAGCCCTCGGAGCTACAATCGTACAGCCGTTAGCTGTTTAATTTGTTTAAGCTGAGGCGTCGCCAAAGTTACGCAGTTCAATGTATATAAACAATGTTTTTTTAAGCTATGAACTATTTTTATGTTTATTGACTTTATTAAATCGTTTTTCTTGTCTGCACGGCACGATCGACGACTTGCACATTTCCTCGGAATTTCATAACTAACTTCCTCTCCTGCTTTAAATGTGAGTCTGATTGTCCGAACGCTAGCAAACATGTTTCACCCGATTCGGCAGTTCGACTCACATTTGATAGGCCTACATAACAGGCTCGGAACCGCCGATATTGAGCGATATGGAGCGAGTCCGGAAAAAAAAAAAAAACATAAATGTAGGACTGTTGGTAAATGTAAAAAAAAAACAAACAAAAAAAACACGAAAAACGTGTGGCCTCGACCCTCTGAATTATCGTTTTGAACAGGCTCATGCTACACTCAAATCTTTGGCATGGTAAACACCAATAGTATTTCCTCCTAAGTTGCCTAACTCATACAATGAATTGCCAATACATTTAAGCACTACACACTTTAGCCTGGTAGGGCCTAGTTTAGCATTGTAGCCTTCGACTTGATTGCTTTGCTAAAAGTTTTTACGGAAGACAACTTGTCCTTTGGAGAAGTGTTATAAACCTTTCCAGATCTCTTATGAGCCATCTCTAACTCTTTTAGAACTTTCTCTCGTATGAGTTCCTGTCTGTCATCTGTATTGCTCAAGCGCAGATTTACGTTGCGAATGGATCCTAATCGTCTTAGCACTTCGTACGTATTGGCATGTTGAATCATGTGCAGTCCAAACATGGCATAGGAGGGTTCCATGTCCAATGCCGTGTGGGAAACACTGCGCAAAGCAGAAGATATTGAACTAATATGAGTGTCCCAACTACGCTGATCACTGCCTATTAAAGTAAGCAACATTTGCAGTACGAAACGATTTACTCTTTCGGATGCATTAGCTTGTGGTGAATAAAAAGCAGTTCTTACATGGGATATGCCTTACTTTGACCATAAACCCTCAAAAGTCCCAGACACAAACTGCTTGCCGTTATCTGAGTGGACAAACTCTGGAACATCAAATACATGAAATATATTTTGTTCCAGATAATCAACTACGCCTCCTGTTGTAGCTTTTCGCATGGGTTTTAGCCAAACGAACTTTGAAATGTGATCTAAGCACACAAAAAGATACGAGTTTCCGGTTTTAGAACGCGGATATGGACCCATAAAGGCTATGTACAGACGTTGTAGAGGTCGTTCAGTTATATGTTGTTTCCCCATGGGTGGTCGAGTAGGAGTGTTATTAGTCTTGGTCCCCTTGCACACTTCACAAGCTTTCACCACCTGATGACACTCACTAACCATACCTGGCCAATAGTAAAGCTGCCGTATCCTATTCAAGGTTTTGTGCATGCCACCATGACCAGCTGTTGCTGAGAAATGAGCTTTGCTTACTATTTCTGGTCGCAACTCATTTGGTATCCATAGTTTCCATGCCCTATCCTCCTGTATGGCGTCACCTCTGCGGAAATCTGTTCTTTTATAAACAAACCCGTCAGAAACGCATGTATCAGGAAATTTAACTTGTTTCTCTTGCACCAGGGATATTAGTTCCTGATATTCTTTACTTTGGAATTGTGGTGAATGAAGATCAAGCTCACGCCATGTAGAGTCACTATTGCCCAATTCTTCCATATATGCTCTGGACAGAGTATCTGCTACGACATTTTGTGCTCCCTTGCGGTGTTCGATGCAAAAATTAAACTCAAGACTCCATCGTGCTAATCTGCCTGAGAGGTCCTTCTGTCACATCAGCCACTTAAGGCTAGCATGGTCGGTAATGACTGTAAATGGAAGACCTTCTACATAGGGCCTGAATTTTTTTACGCTAAGAACTGCAGCATAGCACTCTAGTTCGGTAATGCTATAGTTCTTTTGAGCTTTGTTTAGTTTGGCAGACATATATGCCACTGGTCTCTCCGCACCATTGACATCCGTTTGAAAAAGCACACCACCCACTCCCATCGTGGACGCATCACACTGGATGAAAAATGGTCTAGAAAAGTCTGGAGTTACTAACACCGGAGCTGTAGCTAAACTAACTTTTAGCTTTTCAAATGCAATCTTTGCCTCCGCAGACAAAAAAAAATGTTTAATGCGATCCTTAACCAGACAGTCATGAAGTGGAGCAGCAATAAGAGCATAACTTTGAATGAACCGTCTAAACCATCCCGTCATTCCTAAAAACCTGCGAAGTTGTTTTGGCGTTCTTGGTTCAGGAAAATCCTGTACTGCGGCCACCTTATCCACATCCGTATGTAAACATCCTCCGCCAACTACATAGCCTAAATACCTTGCCGTACTGTAACAAAATTTGCTCTTTTCAACATTTATGGTTAACTTTGCTGCTCGTAAGCACTCGCTTACCCTTTCAAGCAATTCCATATGTTCGTCAAAACCTGCTGAGCAAACTAATAAGTCGTCTAAGTAGACAAAAACATTCTGCCTTAACCTCGCTGGAATAACCTTATCCATCAATCTACACATCCGTTGTGCAGCATTGCACAAACCAAACGGCATTACAGTAAATTGATACAGGGGTCTTCCTGGTATCGTAAATGCGGTCTTTTCTCGAGTTTTTTTCCCTAACGGTATTTGCCAGAATGCATCTTTTAGGTCAATTGCCGAAATGTAATAGGTATCTTGCAAGCGGCTTAGAATACCTTCTATATGGGGCAACGGGTAGGCGTCCTTGACTGTACGCTCGTTTAGTTTCCTGGCATCTAAACAAAGCCTATTTTTAGGTCCCTTCCGAACTAATGTTACAGGTGAGCTCCAACTACTATTACTTTCTTCTATTACCCCCATCTTCAACATACGATCCACTTCTGCGAACAATAATTTTTGAATAACTGGCGATACAGGATAGTGTCGCTGTTTGATAGGTAAATTCACATCTGTAACTTCTATCACATGCTCTTCAAAATCAGTTCTCCCCAATCCAAGAGTACTAAATGCAGGATATGTTTCTTTCACTTGGTCTAACTTCTGCTCCTGCTCTAATGATAAAGTATGTGGACAATAGGCTGTAGATACTTTTGAATCCGTAGCAATTAACTCACTTACCCTAACATTACTGCTACATACATCTTCACACACCTTTCCTTTACTTACAACGGATAAGTAAAAAGCTTTCCAAAACTCAATACCAAAATAAAAACATTGTTAAAGCTTGTTCACTACAAGAAAGTCTAGATCTTTTACCACTCCATCCCGTTCAACTGACAACTGTATGCATCCCAGCACTGGTGTTTCCCCACCATCAGCGGTGTAAGTTAGTAAGTTTTCACGTCCTTTTAAAAAGTCTTCCGCCCCTTTTCCAATACAGTTGGCACTAGCCCCTGAATCTAACAGGGCCATTACTTACATACCTCCTACTTTTGTTTTTGCGAAAATTCTGTTATCATCCTTCATCGATAATATCGTTGCTTCAATTTTTCTTTTTATCCCCTTAAAATCTTTTTGTTTTTTCCTTAAATTCATAATTTTTCCAAACTTCCTACTATATAATTGTAACTCATCTTTCTTAATAAAATTATTTAATTTCTCTCTTTCGTACTCAACTTAACGCTGATGAAGCGACCTTCTGGTGTCTTTCAAAACTACTTCATCCTTACCATTCATATCTTCCAAAAATTCTAATTTTGTTTCGGGACTTCTCCTTCCCGTACAGAAACTCCCGTAATTCCTGACAGGCGCTTCGCTAAAAACTCTTTGCTCAAAAGCAAATATGACTCCGAATCATCACAAGCAAAACACTTCATATCATGAAATGATGACTTGCAATGATCTGCTTTTTGTGCCTCCGATACATTTCTACGAAAGAAATCACCTGGCATTCCACATCCATAGCATAACATCAAATGAAAGGGAGCAGAACAAAAGTTCTTTGACTCTATACGCCCATGCGCAACCGGCCGCACTTCACCACCTTTATTACCCGGATTTGAATTGTTGTATACTATCTTCTTATCGCCTCCCTATTGCGTATTATTTCTTCTATTTCCTGACTTAAATGCTTCAATGTTTTCACCTGAAAGTTTCTCATCTTCTATGCCTTGCTCCAGACAGTTGCCTATCTCACTTACTCTTCTTGCACGAATCTTGGTATTTTTTAGTAGTCTCTCAGCGCGCCGAAATTCTTTCTTAAGACCAGAAAACAACAAGCTTGCTAACGAGGGTTTTAGATTATCTTTTATAATAACTGCCAACTCCCCCTCAGGAATTTTCTTTCGCATCATAAATGTTAAATTATGAACTTCAGCATAAAAGTCCTCAAACGATTCTCCCGGTTGCTGTTTGCGCTCCATAATTTTTCTAATTATCTCATAGTCCGAGTCAGTTGTTTTGAAGTAGCTCTTTCTTTAAATCATTATAGCAAAAATCTACGTCATCAGCGTGATCTTCTAACATTTGCCAATACGACTTAGCCACACTTCCCGACACTAAACAATGAAACTCCTTAAAAAGCTGATCAAATGATATCTCGTATAATTCGCTCATACGCTCTACTCGAAAAATAAAACTTTCAATAGTCATTCTCTTAGGAGTACCATCAAACTTTATGTTCCAGTTTTCTAACCGAACATTCCGAATGCGATCCCACTCAGACGGTGTATAGCTACTGGAAAGTTGTTGACGACCTTGTTGCGAATGAAAATGATTGGTTGTACCTACTGCTCCATTATTAGAAACTCTCGTTGGATGCTGCAAAGGATTTCCCCTTGCGGCTGCTGAAGTGCCAGCTCTTGGTTCTGGTGTTGATGCAGACTGAGGAAAAGCTGATCAAGTCTGCTCGTGTATGGAAGATTCCACTTGCTTAACCCGATTTTCTAGTCCAGTGAACTGGCACTGCATGTTGCTAAGGTTTTGTAGAATACCTGCATTTTGCTGAACTAGCAGAGACATCATTTCCGACAATTTCTTCATCTCTAGGGACTCCGCAGCCCCACCCTCAACATTCAAGGGAGGATCCGCTCGGGGTCCCACAGATTCCCCAGTATCTGTCATTTCCAGAAAAATATTGTCCAATCTTGCCTCCAAGTTTGCAGCTCCACTCCTATCTTGCTCACTAGGACCGAAAGTCTGCTGATCACCTCTGCCAAATATAGGATTCGAGCCCCGATTCAAATAGACCACAGGCGTAAAATCAATACCTCTCTCTATACCTGTGTCTATTTGGTCCAATACTGAACCGATAATCTGGTTATCTAGGGCTCTAGACACACTTTTGGTAATTCTACGTTCAGATAAGAAATTCGTTGGATGTATTGCCTTATCTGGTTCACTCTCCATTAGGTTATTCCTTCGAAACTAATAGTTGGTTTTATTTTGCTTTCACTAAAAATTATTATCGCTATTACTATTTTTTTTTTTTTTTTTTTTGCTGTTATTTTATATTATATAATTTCATCTTATTTACCTTTAATTTTTTTTTTTTTTTCCTTTTGTTTAAAAATTTTTATTTACTTTAATTTATTTAATTTTTTTTTTTTTAAAAGAATACGTGGTGTGATTCTGGTATCCTCTTCTCGAATAAACTGAAACCGAAAGTAAACAAAGTGTACCCCATTTGTCCCCCATTATGATGACATCAATGCCGCCTCATCCTAACTAAAACTACAAAAAAAAAAGTATCTTGCACATACGCTTTTGCCGATTATGCAGCTCCATGCGCAGTAGTAGCAAGTGATAATGGAGTAGCGAAAACACAACGCCTTCATAAAAGTAAAAGAGTTTCGAAGCTATGCTTGAGCAACTGCTTAAAATCTTGTACATTTACCCAACATTAGCCTATCAAAAAAAAAATAAAAAGGTACTAATTATTGACATTCTAGAATGCACTGTAATGCTACCTTACGCTGACACAGCCGCAGTCCAACCGCTTTCACTAAACCTAAAGGCCTTTAATGTTTGACAAGTCATCGATTTGAACTATGTCCAACCGTCCGAGGGGTAAACAAAAAAAAAAAAAATCGAAAATCAAGAGAGTAATAAAAAAATTGCATAAAAAGAAATTTAAATGCGAGATAGTTGCACGTCGTTGGGCGCCAATTGTTATGTACCCTGGGTTATAGAGCATACGTTCCTGTACGTTGGCACGGTGGCAAACCCGCTGAGCTCGCCGGCATGGGAAGGTTCATCAGGACTGGTAGCCTTGGTACAAACAATAAATTTGTTTTTCGTGCCATTGAAGGAATTGAAAAAAAAAAAAAAAGGAAAATAGATAAATAATTAGAAATAAAGTCTGTCAGTTAGTCTTGGTCATGAGTACTAACGTCTGGCTATATGAGAACAGGACACCTCACCTCACACCAGTGTAAAAAAAAACTTTAGCAATTCATGATTTAATAATTTTTTTATTCTAAATTATCTGGATGCATTATACTAAGTTTAATATACATATATTCTTCATGTGAATTTAACAACAGAAACGAATATAAAAAATACAGAAACAACAACAATTGATATTTCCAAAACCCTTTTTTTTTTTGCTTTTCTATTTTTTGTTTGTTTTGTAATTTTACAGTTTCATATAGTTTTTTGGTTGTTTGTGTTTATTTTTTTTTTTTTTTATTTAAACTTTGGTTTTTTTTTTTTGTATCTGTTTAATATTTTTTTTTTTGCTATTGAGATTGTTTATGCATAATATTACAAATGAGCACTCACCGATCTTTCCAATGTTGGCGCCAGCATTCGAAGATGACGACGACGCTGCTTGAAGGGAGGGAAAAGGTGTCCAAACAAACAACCAAAAAATATATAAATATGTATATAATAAAAATAAAACACATAGATATTTATCGAGGACAAGCTGACCCGGCAGACCTCGTACTGCCTCAATCGATAAATAAAAGACCTAAACTTTTGTATAAAATAATTTTAAAACAAACAAAACGAATCCGTATTTAATAAAAATCATTTTTTGAATGAAGCATGAAGTTTTATTATTATTTTCGACACATCATGTTGCTTACTTACAAAACAAAATTTTCCTGAAATACTGAAATTTAATATTGACAGACACACACTGTTATGATACAGTCTGTTAATCAATGTAAAGCTTTCTCATAATCTATATTTTTTGTTTAGTGGTGCGTAAATAAACAAAGAAGACGGTTTTCCGACGCGCGAACATGCGACGAATAATTGTCCATGCGCGAAACAGGGAAACTCCAAGTTGATTCCGCAAACTTCTAACGACTGTCCTTGCGATTTTTTTATAGTCGTTGCAAAGGCCAGACGTACTGGAAATCGTAAGCGTTTAAAATCGAATGGTAAATCCCTCAAAAGTCCCAGACACAAACTGCTTGCCGTTATCTGAGTGGACAAACTCTGGAACATCAAATACATGAAATATATTTTGTTCCAGATAATCAACTACGCCTCCTGTTGTAGCTTTTCGCATGGGTTTTAGCCAAACGAACTTTGAAATGTGATCTAAGCACACAAAAAGATACGAGTTTCCGGTTTTAGAACGCGGATATGGACCCATAAAGGCTATGTACAGACGTTGTAGAGGTCGTTCAGTTATATGTTGTTTCCCCATGGGTGGTCGAGTGGGAGTGTTATTAGTCTTGGTCCCCTTGCACACTTCACAAGCTTTCACCACCTGATGACACTCACTAACCATACCTGGCCAATAGTAAAGCTGCCGTATCCTATTCAAGGTTTTGTGCATGCCACCATGACCAGCTGTTGCTGAGAAATGAGCTTTGCTTACTATTTCTGGTCGCAACTCATTTGGTATCCATAGTTTCCATGCCCTATCCTCCTGTATGGCGTCACCTCTGCGGAAATCTGTTCTTTTATAAACAAACCCGTCAGAAACGCATGTATCGGGAAATTTAACTTGTTTCTCTTGCACCAGGGATATTAGTTCCTGATATTCTTTACTTTGGAATTGTGGTGAATGAAGATCAAGCTCACGCCATGTAGAGTCACTATTGCCCAATTCTTCCATATATGCTCTGGACAGAGTATCTGCTACGACATTTTGTGCTCCCTTGCGGTGTTCGATGCAAAAATTAAACGCCTGAAGCTTAAGACTCCATCGTGCTAATCTGCCTGCGAGGTCCTTCTGTCACATCAGCCACTTAAGGCTAGCATGGTCGGTAATGACTGTAAATGGAAGACCTTCTACATAGGGCCTGAATTTTTTTACGCTAAGAACTGCAGCATAGCACTCTAGTTCGGTAATGCTATAGTTCTTTTGAGCATTGTTTAGTTTGGCAGACATATATGCCACTGGTCTCTCCGCACCATTGACATCCGTTTGAAAAAGCACACCACCCACTCCCATCGTGGACGCATCACACTGGATGAAAAATGGTCTAGAAAAGTCTGGAGTTACTAACACCGGAGCTGTAGCTAAACTAACTTTTAGCTTTTCAAATGCAATCTTTGCCTCCGCAGACAAAAAAAATGTTTAATGCGATCCTTAACCAGACAGTCATGAAGTGGAGCAGCAATAAGAGCATAACTTTGAATGAACCGTCTAAACCATCCCGTCATTCCTAAAAACCTGCGAAGTTGTTTTGGCGTTCTTGGTTCAGGAAAATCCTGTACTGCGGCCACCTTATCCACATCCGTATGTAAACATCCTCCGCCAACTACATAGCCTAAATACCTTGCCGTACTGTAACAAAATTTGCTCTTTTCAACATTTATGGTTAACTTTGCTGCTCGTAAGCACTCGCTTACCCTTTCAAGCAATTCCATATGTTCGTCAAAACCTGCTGAGCAAACTAATAAGTCGTCTAAGTAGACAAAAACATTCTGCCTTAACCTCGCTGGAATAACCTTATCCATCAATCTACACATCCGTTGTGCAGCATTGCACAAACCAAACGGCAGTACAGTAAATTGATACAGGGGTCTTCCTGGTATCGTAAATGCGGTCTTTTCTCGAGTTTTTTTCCCTAACGGTATTTGCCAGAATGCATCTTTTAGGTCAATTGCCGAAATGTAATAGGTATCTTGCAAGCGGCTTAGAATACCTTCTATATGGGGCAACGGGTAGGCGTCCTTGACTGTACGCTCGTTTAGTTTCCTGGCATCTAAACAAAGCCTATTTTTAGGTCCCTTCCGAACTAATGTTACAGGTGAGCTCCAACTACTATTACTTTCTTCTATTACCCCCATCTTCAACATACGATCCACTTCTGCGAATACAGGATAGTGTCGCTGTTTGATAGGTAAATTCACATCTGTAACTTCTATCACATGCTCTTCAAAATCAGTAAGTAAGTTTTCACGTCCTTTTAAAAAGTCTTCCGCCCCTTTTCCAATACAGTTGGCACTAGCCCCTGAATCTAACAGGGCCATTACTTACATACCTCCTACTTTTGTTTTTGCGAAAATTCTGTTATCATCCTTCATCGATAATATCGTTGCTTCAATTTTTCTTTTTATCCCCTTAAAATCTTTTTGTTTTTTTCCTTAAATTCATAATTTTTCCAAACTTCCTACTATATAATTGTAACTCATCTTTCTTCTTAATAAAATTATTTAATTTCTCTCTTTCGTACTCAACTTTACGCTGATGAAGCGACCTTCTGGTGTCTTTCAAAACTACTTCACCCTTACCATTCATATCTTCCAAAAATTCTAATTTTGTTTCGGGACTTCTCCTTCCCGTACAGAAACTCCCGTAATTCCTGACAGGCGCTTCGCTAAAAACTCTTTGCTCAAAAGCAAATATGACTCCGAATCATCACAAGCAAAACACTTCATATCATGAAATGATGACTTGCAATGATCTGCTTTTTGTGCCTCCGATACATTTCTACGAAAGAAATCACCTGGCATTCCACATCCATAGCATAACATCAAATGAAAGGGAGCAGAACAAAAGTTCTTTGACTCTATACGCCCATGCGCAACCGGCCGCACTTCACCACCTTTATTACCCGGATTTGAATTGTTGTATACTATCTTCTTATCGCCTCCCTATTGCGTATTATTTCTTCTATTTCCTGACTTAAATGCTTCAATGTTTTCACCTGAAAGTTTCTCATCTTCTATGCCTTGCTCCAGACAGTTGCCTATCTCACTTACTCTTCTTGCACGAATCTTGGTATTTTTTAGTAGTCTCTCAGCGCGCCGAAATTCTTTCTTAAGACCAGAAAACAACAAGCTTGCTAACGAGGGTTTTAGATTATCTTTTATAATAACTGCCAACTCCCCCTCAGGAATTTTCTTTCGCATCATAAATGTTAAATTATGAACTTCAGCATAAAAGTCCTCAAACGATTCTCCCGGTTGCTGTTTGCGCTCCATAATTTTTCTAATTATCTCATAGTCCGAGTCAGTTGTTTTGAAGTTTTGAAGTAGCTCTTTCTTTAAATCATTATAGCAAAAATCTACGTCATCAGCGTGATCTTCTAACATTTGCCAATACGACTTAGCCACACTTCCCGACACTAAACAATGAAACTCCTTAAAAAGCTGATCAAATGATATCTCGTATAATTCGCTCATACGCTCTACTCGAAAAATAAAACTTTCAATAGTCATTCTCTTAGGAGTACCATCAAACTTTATGTTCCAGTTTTCTAACCGAACATTCCGAATGCGATCCCACTCAGACGGTGTATAGCTACTGGAAAGTTGTTGACGACCTTGTTGCGAATGAAAATGATTGGTTGTACCTACTGCTCCATTATTAGAAACTCTCGTTGGATGCTGCAAAGGATTTCCCCTTGCGGCTGCTGAAGTGCCAGCTCTTGGTTCTGGTGTTGATGCAGACTGAGGAAAAGCTGATCGAGTCTGCTCGTGTATGGAAGATTCCACTTGCTTAACCCGATTATCTAGTCCAGTGAACTGGCACTGCATGTTGCTAAGGTTTTGTAGAATACCTGCATTTTGCTGAACTAGCAGAGACAACATTTCCGACAATTTCTTCATCTCTAGGGACTCCGCAGCCCCACCCTCAACATTCAAGGGAGGATCCGCTCGGGGTCCCACAGATTCCCCAGTATCTGTCATTTCCAGAAAAATATTGTCCAATCTTGCCTCCAAGTTTGCAGCTCCACTCCTATCTTGCTCACTAGGACCGAAAGTCTGCTGATCACCTCTGCCAAATATAGGATTCGAGCCCCGATTCAAATAGACCACAGGCGTAAAATCAATACCTCTCTCTATACCTGTGTCTATTTGGTCCAATACTGAACCGATAATCTGGTTATCTAGGGCTCTAGACACACTTTTGGTAATTCTACGTTCAGATAAGAAATTCGTTGGATGTATTGCCTTATCTGGTTCACTCTCCATTAGGTTATTCCTTCGAAACTAATAGTTGGTTTTATTTTGCTTTCACTAAAAATTATTATCGCTATTACTATTTTTTTTTTTTTTTTTTTGCTGTTATTTTATATTATATAATTTCATCTAATTTACCTTTAATTTTTTTTTTTTTTTCCTTTTGTTTAAAAAATTTTATTTACTTTAATTTATTTAATTTTTTTTTTTTTAAAAGAATACGTGGTGTGATTCTGGTATCCTCTTCTCGAATAAACTGAAACCGAAAGTAAACAAAGTGTACCCCATTTGTCCCCCATTATGATGACATCAATGCCGCCTCATCCTAACTAAAACTACAAAAAAAAAAGTATATTGCACATACGCTTTTGCCGATTATGCAGCTCCATGCGCAGTAGTAGCAAGTGATAATGGAGTAGCGAAAACACAACGCCTTCATAAAAGTAAAAGAGTTTCGAAGCTATGCTTGAGCAACTGCTTAAAATCTTGTACATTTACCCAACATTAGCCTATCAAAAAAAAAAAAAAAAGGTACTAATTATTGACAATCTAGAATGCACTGTAATGCTACCTTACGCTGACACAGCCGCAGTCCAACCGCTTTCACTAAACCTATAGGCCTTTAATGTTTGACAAGTCATCGATTTGAACTATGTCCAACCGTCCGAGGGGTAAACAAAAAAAAAAAAAAATCGAAAATCAAGAGAGTAATAAAAAATTGCATAAAAAGAAATTTAAATGCGAGATAGTTGCACGTCGTTGGGCGCCAATTGTTATGTACCCTGGGTTATAGAGCATACGTTCCTGTACGTTGGCACGGTGGCAAACCCGCTGAGCTCGCCGGCATGGGAAGGTTCATCAGGACTGGTAGCCTTGGTACAAACAATAAATTTGTTTTTCGTGCCATTGATGGAATTGAAAAAAAAAAAAAAAAAAAGGAAAATAGATAAATAATTAGAAATAAAGTCTGTCAGTTAGTCTTGGTCATGAGTACTAACGTCTGGCTATCTGAGAACAGGACACCTCACCTCACACCAGTGTAAAAAAAAACTTTAGCAATTCATGATTTAATAATTTTTTTATTCTAAATTATCTGGATGCATTATACTAAGTTTAATATACATATATTCTTCATGTGAATTTAACAACAGAAACGAATATAAAAAATACAGAAACAACAACAATTGATATTTCCAAAACCCTTTTTTTTTTTGCTTTTCTATTTTTTGTTTGTTTTGTAATTTTACAGTTTCATATAGTTTGTTGGTTGTTTGTGTTTATTTTTTTTTTTTTTTTATTTAAACTTTGGTTTTTTTTTTTTGTATCTGTTTAATATTTTTTTTTTTTGCTATTGAGATTGTTTATGCATAATATTACAAATGAGCACTCACCGATCTTTCCAATGTTGGCGCCAGCATTCGAAGATGACGACGACGCTGCTTGAAGGGAGGGAAAAGGTGTCCAAACAAACAACCAAAAAATATATAAATATGTATATAATTAAAATAAAACCCATAGATATTTATCGAGGACTAGCTGACCCGGCAGACTTCGTACTGCCTCAATCGATAAATAAAAGACCTAAACTTTTGTATAAAATAATTTTAAAACAAACAAAACGAATCCGTATTTAATAAAAATCATTTTTTGAATGTTGCTTACTTACAAAACAAAATTTTCCTGAAATACTGAAATTTAATATTGACAGACACACACTGTTATGATACAGTCTGTTAATCAATGTAAAGCTTTCTCATAATCTATATTTTTTGTTTAGTGGTGCGTAAATAAACAAAGAAGACGGTTTTCCGACGCGCGAACATGCGACGAATAATTGTCCATGCGCGAAACAGGGAAACTCCAAGTTGATTCCGCAAACTTCTAACGACTGTCCTTGCGATTTTTTTATAGTCGTTGCAAAGGCCAGACGTACTGGAAATCGTAAGCGTTTAAAATCGAATGGTAAATCCCTCAAAAGTCCCAGACACAAACTGCTTGCCGTTATCTGAGTGGACAAACTCTGGAACATCAAATACATGAAATATATTTTGTTCCAGATAATCAACTACGCCTCCTGTTGTAGCTTTTCGCATGGGTTTTAGCCAAACGAACTTTGAAATGTGATCTAAGCACACAAAAAGATACGAGTTTCCGGTTTTAGAACGCGGATATGGACCCATAAAGGCTATGTACAGACGTTGTAGAGGTCGTTCAGTTATATGTTGTTTCCCCATGGGTGGTCGAGTGGGAGTGTTATTAGTCTTGGTCCCCTTGCACACTTCACAAGCTTTCACCACCTGATGACACTCACTAACCATACCTGGCCAATAGTAAAGCTGCCGTATCCTATTCAAGGTTTTGTGCATGCCACCATGACCAGCTGTTGCTGAGAAATGAGCTTTGCTTACTATTTCTGGTCGCAACTCATTTGGTATCCATAGTTTCCATGCCCTATCCTCCTGTATGGCGTCACCTCTGCGGAAATCTGTTCTTTTATAAACAAACCCGTCAGAAACGCATGTATCGGGAAATTTAACTTGTTTCTCTTGCACCAGGGATATTAGTTCCTGATATTCTTTACTTTGGAATTGTGGTGAATGAAGATCAAGCTCACGCCATGTAGAGTCACTATTGCCCAATTCTTCCATATATGCTCTGGACAGAGTATCTGCTACGACATTTTGTGCTCCCTTGCGGTGTTCGATGCAAAAATTAAACGCCTGAAGCTTAAGACTCCATCGTGCTAATCTGCCTGAGAGGTCCTTCTGTCACATCAGCCACTTAAGGCTAGCATGGTCGGTAATGACTGTAAATGGACGACCTTCTACATAGGGCCTGAATTTTTTTACGCTAAGAACTGCAGCATAGCACTCTAGTTCGGTAATGCTATAGTTCTTTTGAGCTTTGTTTAGTTTGGCAGACATATATGCCACTGGTCTCTCCGCACCATTGGCATCCGTTTGAAAAAGCACACCACCCACTCCCATCGTGGACGCATCACACTGGATGAAAAATGGTCTAGAAAAGTCTGGAGTTACTAACACCGGAGCTGTAGCTAAACTAACTTTTAGCTTTTCAAATGCAATCTTTGCCTCCGCAGACAAAAAAAATGTTTAATGCGATCCTTAACCAGACAGTCATGAAGTGGAGCAGCAATAAGAGCATAACTTTGAATGAACCGTCTAAACCATCCCGTCATTCCTAAAAACCTGCGAAGTTGTTTTGGCGTTCTTGGTTCAGGAAAATCCTGTACTGCGGCCACCTTATCCACATCCGTATGTAAACATCCTCCGCCAACTACATAGCCTAAATACCTTGCCGTACTGTAACAAAATTTGCTCTTTTCAACATTTACGGTTAACTTTGCTGCTCGAGCACTCGCTTACCCTTTCAAGCAATTCCATATGTTCGTCAAAACCTGCTGAGCAAACTAATAAGTCGTCTAAGTAGACAAAAACATTCTGCCTTAACCTCGCTGGAATAACCTTATCCATCAATCTACACATCCGTTGTGCAGCATTGCACAAACCAAACGGCATTACAGTAAATTGATACAGGGGTCTTCCTGGTATCGTAAATGCGGTCTTTTCTCGAGTTTTTTTCCCTAACGGTATTTGCCAGAATGCATCTTTTAGGTCAATTGCCGAAATGTAATAGGTATCTTGCAAGCGGCTTAGAATACCTTCTATATGGGGCAACGGGTAGGCGTCCTTGACTGTACGCTCGTTTAGTTTCCTGGCATCTAAACAAAGCCTATTTTTAGGTCCCTTCCGAACTAATGTTACAGGTGAGCTCCAACTACTATTACTTTCTTCTATTACCCCCATCTTCAACATACGATCCACTTCTGCGAACAATAATTTTTGAATAACTGGCGATACAGGATAGTGTCGCTGTTTGATAGGTGAATTCACATCTGTAACTTCTATCACATGCTCTTCAAAATCAGTTCTCCCCAATCCAAGAGTACTAAATGCAGGATATGTTTCTTTCACTTGGTCTAACTTCTGCTCCTGCTCTAATGATAAAGTATGTGGACAATAGGCTGTAGATACTTTTGAATCCGTAGCAATTAACTCACTTACCCTAACATTACTGCTACATACATCTTCACACACCTTTCCTTTACTTACAACGGATAAGTAAAAAGCTTTCCAAAACTCAATACCAAAATAAAAACATTGTTAAAGCTTGTTCACTACAAGAAAGTCTAGATCTTTTACCACTCCATCCCGTTCAACTGACAACTGTATGCATCCCAGCACTGGTGTTTCCCCACCATCAGCGGTGTAAGTTAGTAAGTTTTCACGTCCTTTTAAAAAGTCTTCCGCCCCTTTTCCAATACAGTTGGCACTAGCCCCTGAATCTAACAGGGCCATTACTTACATACCTCCTACTTTTGTTTTTGCGAAAATTCTGTTATCATCCTTCATCGATAATATCGTTGCTTCAATTTTTCTTTTTATCCCCTTAAAATCTTTTTGTTTTTTCCTTAAATTCATAATTTTTCCAAACTTCCTACTATATAATTGTAACTCATCTTTCTTCTTAATAAAATTATTTAATTTCTCTCTTTCGTACTCAACTTTACGCTGATGAAGCGACCTTCTGGTGTCTTTCAAAACTACTTCACCCTTACCATTCATATCTTCCAAAAATTCGGGACTTCTCCTTCCCGTACAGAAACTCCCGTAATTCCTGACAGGCGCTTCGCTAAAAACTCTTTGCTCAAAAGCAAATATGACTCCGAATCATCACAAGCAAAACACTTCATATCATGAAATGATGACTTGCAATGATCTGCTTTTTGTGCCTCCGATACATTTCTACGAAAGAAATCACCTGGCATTCCACATCCATAGCATAACATCAAATGAAAGGGAGCAGAACAAAAGTTCTTTGACTCTATACGCCCATGCGCAACCGGCCGCACTTCACCACCTTTATTACCCGGATTTGAATTGTTGTATACTATCTTCTTATCGCCTCCCTATTGCGTATTATTTCTTCTATTTCCTGACTTAAATGCTTCAATGTTTTCACCTGAAAGTTTCTCATCTTCTATGCCTTGCTCCAGACAGTTGCCTATCTCACTTACTCTTCTTGCACGAATCTTGGTATTTTTTAGTAGTCTCTCAGCGCGCCGAAATTCTTTCTTAAGACCAGAAAACAACAAGCTTGCTAACGAGGGTTTTAGATTATCTTTTATAATAACTGCCAACTCCCCCTCAGGAATTTTCTTTCGCATCATAAATGTTAAATTATGAACTTCAGCATAAAAGTCCTCAAACGATTCTCCCGGTTGCTGTTTGCGCTCCATAATTTTTCTAATTATCTCATAGTCCGAGTCAGTTGTTTTGAAGTTTTGAAGTAGCTCTTTCTTTAAATCATTATAGCAAAAATCTACGTCATCAGCGTGATCTTCTAACATTTGCCAATACGACTTAGCCACACTTCCCGACACTAAACAATGAAACTCCTTAAAAAGCTGATCAAATGATATCTCGTATAATTCGCTCATACGCTCTACTCGAAAAATAAAACTTTCAATAGTCATTCTCTTAGGAGTACCATCAAACTTTATGTTCCAGTTTTCTAACCGAACATTCCGAATGCGATCCCACTCAGACGGTGTATAGCTACTGGAAAGTTGTTGACGACCTTGTTGCGAATGCAAATGATTGGTTGTACCTACTGCTCCATTATTAGAAACTCTCGTTGGATGCTGCAAAGGATTTCCCCTTGCGGCTGCTGAAGTGCCAGCTCTTGGTTCTGGTGTTGATGCAGACTGAGGAAAAGCTGATCGAGTCTGCTCGTGTATGGAAGATTCCACTTGCTTAACCCGATTTTCTAGTCCAGTGAACTGGCACTGCATGTTGCTAAGGTTTTGTAGAATACCTGCATTTTGCTGAACTAGCAGAGACAACATTTCCGACAATTTCTTCATCTCTAGGGACTCCGCAGCCCCACCCTCAACATTCAAGGGAGGATCCGCTCGGGGTCCCACAGATTCCCCAGTATCTGTCATTTCCAGAAAAATATTGTCCAATCTTGCCTCCAAGTTTGCAGCTCCACTCCTATCTTGCTCACTAGGACCGAAAGTCTGCTGATCACCTCTGCCAAATATAGGATTCGAGCCCCGATTCAAATAGACCACAGGCGTAAAATCAATACCTCTCTCTATACCTGTGTCTATTTGGTCCAATACTGAACCGATAATCAGGTTATCTAGGGCTCTAGACACACTTTTGGTAATTCTACGTTCAGATAAGAAATTCGTTGGATGTATTGCCTTATCTGGTTCACTCTCCATTAGGTTATTCCTTCGAAACTAATAGTTGGTTTTATTTTGCTTTCACTAAAAATTATTATCGCTATTACTATTTTTTTTTTTTTTTTTTTTTGCTGTTATTTTATATTATATAATTTCATCTTATTTACCTTTAATTTTTTTTTTTTTTTCCTTTTGTTTAAAAAATTTTATTTACTTTAATTTATTTAATTTTTTTTTTTTTAAAAGAATACGTGGTGTGATTCTGGTATCCTCTTCTCGAATAAACTGAAACCGAAAGTAAACAAAGTGTACCCCATTTGTCCCCCATTATGATGACATCAATGCCGCCTCATCCTAACTAAAACTACAAAAAAAAAAGTATCTTGCACATACGCTTTTGCCGATTATGCAGCTCCATGCGCAGTAGTAGCAAGTGATAATGGAGTAGCGAAAACACAACGCCTTCATAAAAGTAAAAGAGTTTCGAAGCTATGCTTGAGCAACTGCTTAAAATCTTGTACATTTACCCAACATTAGCCTATCAAAAAAAAAAAAAAAAGGTACTAATTATTGACATTCTAGAATGCACTGTAATGCTACCTTACGCTGACACAGCCGCAGTCCAACCGCTTTCACTAAACCTATAGGCCTTTAATGTTTGACAAGTCATCGATTTGAACTATGTCCAACCGTCCGAGGGGTAAACAAAAAAAAAAAAAAAAATCGAAAATCAAGAGAGTAATAAAAAATTGCATAAAAAGAAATTTAAATGCGAGATAGTTGCACGTCGTTGGGCGCCAATTGTTATGTACCCTGGGTTATAGAGCATACGTTCCTGTACGTTGGCACGGTGGCAAACCCGCTGAGCTCGCCGGCATGGGAAGGTTCATCAGGACTGGTAGCCTTGGTACAAACAATAAATTTGTTTTTCGTGCCATTGATGGAATTGAAAAAAAAAAAAAAAAAAAAGGAAAATAGATAAATAATTAGAAATAAAGTCTGTCAGTTAGTCTTGGTCATGAGTACTAACGTCTGGCTATCTGAGAACAGGACACCTCACCTCACACCAGTGTAAAAAAAAACTTTAGCAATTCATGATTTAATAATTTTTTTATTCTAAATTATCTGGATGCATTATACTAAGTTTAATATACATATATTCTTCATGTGAATTTAACAACAGAAACGAATATAAAAAATACAGAAACAACAACAATTGATATTTCCAAAACCCTTTTTTTTTTTGCTTTTCTATTTTTTGTTTGTTTTGTAATTTTACAGTTTCATATAGTTTGTTGGTTGTTTGTGTTTATTTTTTTTTTTTTTTTATTTAAACTTTGGTTTTTTTTTTTTGTATCTGTTTAATATTTTTTTTTTTTGCTATTGAGATTGTTTATGCATAATATTACAAATGAGCACTCACCGATCTTTCCAATGTTGGCGCCAGCATTCGAAGATGACGACGACGCTGCTTGAAGGGAGGGAAAAGGTGTCCAAACAAACAACCAAAAAATATATAAATATGTATATAATAAAAATAAAACCCATAGATATTTATCGAGGACTAGCTGACCCGGCAGACTTCGTACTGCCTCAATCGATAAATAAAATACCTAAACTTTTGTATAAAATAATTTTAAAACAAACAAAACGAATCCGTATTTAATAAAAATCATTTTTTGAATGAAGCATGAAGTTTTATTATTATTTTCGACACATCATGTTGCTTACTTACAAAACAAAATTTTCCTGAAATACTGAAATTTAATATTGACAAGCACACACTGTTATGATACAGTCTGTTAATCAATGTAAAGCTTTCTCATAATCTATATTTTTTGTTTAGTGGTGCGTAAATAAACAAAGAAGACGGTTTTCCGACGCGCGAACATGCGACGAATAATTGTCCATGCGCGAAACAGGGAAACTCCAAGTTGATTCCGCAAACTTCTAACGACTGTCCTTGCGATTTTTTTATAGTCGTTGCAAAGGCCAGACGTACTGGAAATCGTAAGCGTTTAAAATCGAATGGTTAATCCGTTGGAATCATCGGTATCCGCGGGATCAAAACATCCTCTCGTTATATTTCACAGCCAGCCTTGTTCAATTGCACAGTCGAGGTTGATTAATGTTACGCAGCATGATAACAACTGATCCTACTTTTAACTGCAAAATTTGAGGTGATAATCCAGGCAATTCCAGTGAATTTAAAAACTCCGTGGGATAGTTGACTACGTCATCCTGGTTCAAAACGGTGTCGACTGATTTGAAGAAAACCAACTGTCCTGGAAGAAAATTCCGAACTGAGATCCTCGACATCTTTATTTTTCGCCGCCGATATTGCTCGTTCACCCAGCCAATTATGGTTATTGAACTGTTGCGCTATATCTGGGAAAACACGCTTAATAGGCTCCTCTTTTGAGTCTGTGATGTGACAAAAATCTGTGGGTAATGTGATGAATCCGGTCGAGGTGTCCACTGCAACTTTATTATTTCTAATGTCTAACAACTGCTTCGCAAACACATTTGCAGTTTCGTCTTTTTGCAAAAATACTCGCATGTTAGTTGTTAATTGGAGTGTCTTTACGTACTGCCACAAATTCGATGATTTTAGCATGCATTTAGTTCATCAGCAACAGTTGATCGGGGAATAACTGGAAGAGTCTGACGAAAATCACCTAACAACAGAATTATGGCCCCACCAAAAATATTTTAGTTGTCACGTGCCTCCAGTGACCTCTAATGGGCCATTGTGCATTCATCCCAAACAATCAATTTGCATACCTGTAGAATCTTGGCCATTGCGATATTTTTTGCGATGTTGCAAATTTGTGTTTCTGTGATATGCATGTTTAATGGTAATTTCAAGGCAGAATGTGCAGTTCGCCCGCCTTCTAGCAGAGTCACAGCTATTCCAGATGAAGACAAAGCTAGAGCAACATTATTTCGCGATCGGATCCTCGACAAAAGCAATGAAATTAAGAACGTTTTCCCGGTTTCTCCGAGAGCATCAGGAAATAAATTCCACCAGATCCACTGTTCACAGCTTCTATCAAAGGGTCGTACGCAATTCTTTGTTGTTGGTTTAATTGTGGAACATTTGAAGGAACTTTTTCGGCCAATGCTTTAATGTCGTACTGTTGTTCTCTTTGCAACTCGTGGTTAAATGCATCGTGCCTATGACGATTGGGTGCTGTCATTCCCAAACACGAAAATACTTTATTTGCCATCAATAAACACATATCTTCAACGTTTGACGGCGCACACGATACAAAACATCCTCAGACATATCATCTCTATACTTAACCCACAAATCGTTTGGATTCGAGGGGAAATTTGTCGATATGATAATCGCAAACAATGTACGAATTTTTTGCGGCGATGAAGATATTACGGAATCCTTGAGCGTATCATCCCAGTGCCCACAGCTGTCCATTAACTGTTCTTAGCTAACATTAACTGTGAATGTTGTTAATGTTGTCGACGGTGGACGTGCCGCTCTGTCTGCCGCGTTCGTTTCATTACAATAAACTCGTTGACCATTTTCTAAATGGACTGCCAAATGGACTACAGAAGGGTGTCTTTCGTGGATGGCAAATGAAAAGATACGCCAAATTGCTTCGTTGCTACTTACATAGCGACCCATCTGGTACTGTGATGTTTCATCATTTGCATTGGTTACAGCGAAGACAGCCATATCGCTACCTTTGTTAACATATTTACATATGTACTTTATCGACTTCACAGAGTTACAATATTCTACATTGATGTGAGTCTCAAAAGCTTTGGACAATATTGGCAAGTATGGCACAATCCAACGATTGTCTACATCAACATTTTGTACTCTTACCTTCACAACTACCGATCGCCCATTATCCGCAACTGATCGCCGACGATACAATGGGTATCCATCATTTTCCGTTATGGTTTCAGCAAGCAGGTCTCTTGGGTATCGCTTGGGACACTTTTCGTCGACCATACAGGGTGAATTGTAGTTGAAAAGTCCGCAAGGTCCATGTATTATGTGTTTGGTAACTACTGCATGCAATTTTGGGTCAACTGTTTAATTTGGAATTTCAGCTGAAATTATGGCATCAATATCATCTGGCCTTATTTTGTCCACTAACCAGACTAAAATGTGCGCATGTGGCAATCCACGCTTTTGCCATTCTACAGAGTACACCCAACAACGGTCTCGGCCATACACCCAATGCTTTATTAAGAAATTCATGAGAGATTTTAATTTTTGTTTAAAAACTCTGGCAGTTATGTCATGTCTATCAACTGGTGTTTGGCTATGTAGCAATTCCCTCTTGATTTCGGACCATTTTGGGTTAATATAACAAATAAGTGTGGGCGGCCATAATGCCATAGCATCCTGAGCATATTCGTGCATGTGGCGTGGGCTTCCTATATAAGTGGCTGGCAAAATTGTCATTCTTCCCACATTATTCACATTGCCATCGGCATTTATAGCATCGCGGAGATGAATGTATTTCTCTGATCGTAGCTGTCGTTGGTTGATGTATGTCAATCGTTCAGGCTCAATTTTGACATACATGTCAACTGCAAACTGATGAAAAAGTCGTTGACACATCAAAATATGATTTACTTCACCTTGACGGATCATGAGTCTGTATGAATAGAAATTCATAGCACTAACTTTTTTGTTGGTTTCAGCACCTGCAATCAAAAATTATACATTTTTATTTTTATACTTAGATGAATTGAATTTAAAAATATTATTTAATCCTATTCAATTTATTTACCTGTTAATTTACCATTTTGATATTAAAATGGTATCCATCTTCCCCCTGCCAGAAGATCAAAGGATATTGTAATGCATCATAACTCCTGTGTGTAGAAGATACACGTTTTAAATCACTATTCCGACGATGAAGCACAATATCTCTAGATTGTAAATTTTCTCCCACAGCCTCTTCGTCAATGGTAGGTGAATTAAAACTCCTTGTGTGTTCACCGGCAGGTGTTTTGTCAGCTCGAATGATAATATTATGGCTATCAGATGGCATCCGATCCAATGCTATTTTGAACATGTTTACTAAATTGTTATTCTGATGAAGAAACATTTGTAATTCTTTGACAATGGTTCTCTTCACTGTTGGATTGTGAGCACAACGATTATCAACTTCCGCATCTGTATTGACCATAAAATAAATTTGTAAAAATTGATGATCTGCATCAGGTAGTGGTAACAGTGCCCCCAGTAAGTGATAAATTTGTCCTTGTATCTGTAATTTTTAAAAATTTGTCCATTAATTATTTCCGGTTTATATATTTTAGTACAAACTTGAATTTTATAAAAAAATTTTCTGGTATAATACCTTGAAAGTGGGCATGAAATTGTCCTGTATAATCTGTGTAGCCCCAAATGATGTCATCTGGAAACAGCTGTTATATTTCCGAATGTTGGCCAAGAAGTGCTTAGAATCATTTCAAATCCCAGAATCTAAATAGCTTAAAGGATCGGGTGGTGGGACCAATTGTGGCAATTTTCCTTTTCCTCCAGCACAACATAATCCAGTAGACTCACCAGTGTATTTTAACGCCTTACAATATTTACAAATTATTTTCATTTTTCCAATTGTTACCGATTTGTCGCCACAATAATCTATTGCCGGATCATAGTGGACTGCAGCTCGTTCAAGAATCACAGGAGCTCTGCTTCTGCGGATTCGCTCAATTTCATTATGTCGTGCTTGCTGTTGTTGTGTTTGATGTGCACGAACTTGTTGCATTCTAAGCATATCTACTTCATTGTCACTCAATAACGCAATTCTGACATAGCAACACGACTATTTTCTTGATCTGTCTCTCTCTGGTCATCAGTGCGGTTAGTACGTGAGGTAGGTGTAATTAATCAAAGTGAGAAAATTTCTCGCTCACTTATCAGTAGTGTCACTATCACAAAATATCAACAAAAAACAAGTAATGAAATTTCAGTTGGGCGTAACCGACTGTAAGAGGCCCTGTACCAGTTCAGGTCGCCTAACAAACACATTAAATGTTTCCCGAGCATATGACCAAACACATGACCACTTCTCACTGCGCGAATATGAATGAAAAGAAAAGGGGGGTCAAAATCGTTCAAATTCAATTGCTTATAAAATCGTCATTTATTATCCGATTTCGATGAACTTTTTTGATTTGGGCTAAGAAGAACGTTAACTTTATACTGGTGTACTCTATTTTTTTTGTGCCGAAGAAATGTTTACCCGAAGGGGTGATTTTATGCGGAAGGGGGGAGAGGGGCAAAATTTTAAAATAAACTTGTAAAATTCCGGAGCAGTCCTAATCGAATGCAAAAAACACGAAGTCTCTATCTATTATCGTTTCCGATATCCTTTCGTTCACACAGACGGACGGACGGACAGACGGACATGGCTATATCGACTCCTCTATCACTCCTGACCATAATGGAGGTAACTTTGGGGGGTCTCCGACAATTAGTTTTTCCTGTTACATACATTTGCACAAAACCAATAGGCTCTTGTACCTTCGGTACAGGGCCTAAATATCACGTTACTTGGAATGTCACTATCACAAAGGATCACCAAAGTAAAGAAAGTTCTCGCGCACGTAGCAGTAATCGTCACTCACAAAGATTTAAGGATGCACTCATAGATATCGCAACACAATATCGTAATACTTTTTCCGTGTTCTGAAGTGCGACAGGATGGATTGACATATTACTTGGTTGTCAAATATTATGGTTGCGTTCATAAATTTAATTTGTGACAAAACTTAATATTTATCAATCTAAAAAAAAATAATCATAAAATAAAATTAAGTTTCGCGAAGCCGACCAAATTGAAAATCAATACTACTAATGATCTATTACATTTTGTGACTATTAAATTTTTTTCGCGTTCGCGTTATTATCATTTTTGTTATGTTTCTGAACGCGACATTAGATCCTCTAACTTACACGCGAAGACTATATTGATAGATATGATTGAATTTAAACTTTGCGCTGCGGTAATAAATTTCAAATTGACTCTTTGACGTTAGGAACACACCTACATTGCTAAGACAACAGTAAGTGATATCTCTGTTTTATATTAATATGTTTAACATTTACAATCTTCCTTTTGGTTAATTGACTGCTGAGCTTGCCTGTTATGTATCCATTTCAATAATAAGAAGAAGCACGCGTTGTTACCTTAGTCCCTATCGGTTATGTCTCGATCGGTTATGTTTAACCGTATCGGAATAATTTTTGATCGTTAACCCGATAATAGTAATAGTAAAGTATATTTAAATGAGTTAATTGTTATGCAAATATCAATAAAGTTCAAATTTACTCTACATTTTATTTAGAAAACGTTTTTATGGGAAAAAGAAAAGGGCTGTTTTTAGGGTTTTCCCGGCAATTATTAGAATCACCTTTTAAACCTTCCCTATACCACCACGAACATAGCAAGACCAAGATAAGATAAATCCGTTCAGCCGTTCTTGAGCTTTAGCGAGACTAACGAACAGCAATTTATTTTTATATATATAGATTATAGGAAAACGAAATAAAAATTGTAGTTGCTCGTTGCACTATTTTTCTGAAAATTTTTTTTTCCTATTCCTTAAAAAGTACTATATATATATATGTATATTTGTTGTTGTTTCATTGCCGCATCGAACGATTGTTTAGCCAACGGTTTGTCCCTCTACCAGCTTTCCCCTACAGTAACCCACTGTCAGCGACGAAATCCCCTAATGTAGCCGCTGAATGCAAGGTCATCGACCTCTAAATAATAGCGGCAAAAGATTTTTTTTTTTTTTATTCCCCGCTTTATCCTCCTTCCCATCTATCCAGCTATTAGGGTATGCTTGCGGGTGGAAGCGGATACGCCGGTGGTGCGCCGCTAACGTAGCCTTCGGAACTACAATCGTACAGCCGTTAGCTGTTTAATTTGTTTAAGCTTAGTTCAATGTATATAAACAATGTTTTTTTAAGCTATGAACTATTTTTATGTTTATTGACTTTATTAAATCGTTTTTCTTGTCTGCACGGCACTATCGACGACTTGCACATTTCCTCGGAATTTCATAACTAACTTCCTCTCCTGCTTTAAATGTGAGTCTGATTGTCCGAACGCTAGCAAACATGTTTCACCCGATTCGGCAGTTCGACTCACATTTGATTTATACCTACACAGGCCTACATAACAAATGTACAAATTCTTGACGCCGACATACTGGCGACTCAAAACCACCTTTAAGCAGCTCGGCGACACGGCCTTCCTGACAATACACACGTCCTCGTGTGCTTTTGTTTTTGTTTGTTATTATTATGATTATTTTAGTAAAAACGTCTCATTAATATTTTTTTTTTTTTTTACATTATAATTCATATAACTTAATATTTATTTATTTTTTTTTTAACAAAATTTCAATTTCAATAACAACTTTTGTTAGCGCCAAATTTGAATTTGAGGTGTGTAACGTTTTTTCTTACCACACCACGCTAACTTGCTACTCGTCTTGTTCATCTACTCGGTAACTAACTCTGAGAGGAGAGAGGAGTTAGTCAGTTACTAATCTAATGCAAACGCGTACTCTACCACTTAGTGCTACAAATTTTTCGACCTTTTTGAATATTGCGCCAAGTTTTATTTCACCCCGTTTTTTATATACACTGATGTATTAAATAAAAGCGAGCGCGCTACAATTATTAATTTTAAATATACAAACGCGTGTTTTATTTATTTGTTTTTTCGTGCGAGTGCTTTTACAGGCACTGACGACCCACCCCCACCTGTCTGCGCCAGCGTCATCTAATTTTGGATTTTGTTTAATGGGTGTTCCAAGTGCCTAGGAGCGGCACAAGGAACAACTTTTATAAATCAACATATTTGGTGTATTTTCTTTACACCCATTACACATTTGTTCAACTTAAAACATATTCAAGTTCAGTCTGACATCTGTTATATTCTCTCTGACTCACCGTCATATCAAGTGCGGTCTGATATGATGCAGTCTTTTCTTTGACCCACCGCCATACCAAGTACAGTCTGACATGGTGCGGTCTTCATTCTCTTTTTGTGGGCTCTGGCACACATCTTGTACCACCCCTTCTGTTCCCCCATGGGAATCTGATACACAACTTGTATCTTCTTGGTCTTCAACCAATTCTTCAATTTCGTGTTCATTTGGCAATGCTCTTAAAAATTCGTGTATTTGTATTTTCGCTTACTTGTTAATGATTTTAATATATATCGATCTCCGTTTAGTATTTATATTATTTGATATGGACCTTTAAATTTAGGATCAAGTTTAGTTTGTTGTCTTTCTTCAATTTTTAACAAAACTTGATCTCCTACATTATATTTTACAATTTTCGCCTTTCCTTCATCAAATCTACGCTTGTTATAACATGCATCTTCATCTATTTTTTTGCTTGGCCTGTTTTCTTATTCTGTCTCTATCAATCATTTGTTCTTCATTTATTGCTGGTAAACCAAAATGTCTAGCTTCTTTACCAATCAATAGTTCTAATGGGCTAACCTTTGTAACCCGATGTGCTGTGCAATTTATTGCCAACTGTATTTCATCTAATGCGTCTTGCCACGACCTTTGACTAGTTTCAGCGGCTGTTAACATACTCTTTAGAGTACTCATTACTCTTTCTACTTGACCGTTAGCTCTACTTGCACCGGTAGCAATCAGATGTAAATTAATCATTTGAGAAGAGCAAAATTCTCGAAAACACGTACTAGCAAAACATCGACCTTGATCTGCTATTATCCGCGAGGGCAAACCAAACAAAGAAATAACCGATTTCACAGCCTTGACACAATTTTCAGCATTAATATTCATTGTATGATAAAAATAAACAAATTTTGTGAAGGCATCTATTATAACAATAACATATTCTTTTAATTCATTCTTGCCACTCAATTTTCCAGTTATGTCAATGTGTACAGTATGCCATGGTATATCGACTTTAGGTATTGGATATAATTCTATTTGTGATTTGCCAATAGGTGGTTTCGCTAATTTGCAAGTAATACAATTCTCAACATATCTGCGAACATATTTTGACAATATCTGCGAACATATTTTTGAACCAGCAGTATCCATAAACTTTTTCTAATGTTTTTTCCCATCCCAAATGCATTATAGATTCGTGAACACGATTTATTACAGACCCGAGGAATAATTGGCAAGCTTTTAGTTTTACCATGTCTTTGTATTTTTCTATGTAGTATTCCTCTTTTTATTTCATATGTTTTGGCTAAATTATCTGGAAGTTCATTATTCTGTATATTTGCTAGTATGTCAGCTGATTCAACGTTGCGCTGCTGCTCTGAAATCAACTAATTGTCCGATATCTCAATCGAATGTATTTTCTTTTCAATTATTTTTGTCAAACACTTATTTTTTTCTACTACTGGATTTCGAGAGAGTAAGTCAACATGCTGCATCTGTTCCCCTTTTCTATACTGAAGGTCAAAATCAAACGACTGCAAGAAACTCCACCATCTATATACTCGAGGTGTTAAGTCCATTTTAGTGCGACTAGACTTAAGAGAATTACAGTCTGTAAAAACCACAAATTTACGTCCTTGTAAGTAATGACGGAAATGCTTAATAGCATTGACAACTGCCAATGTCTCTAGCTCATACGAATGGTACTTGGATTCGGCCGGCGTAGTACATTTACTATAATACTCTATGACATGGGGCTTATTATTAATTTTATGTAATAATATCGCACCATAACCAACAGAACTGGCATCTGTATGTAATTCAATTGCATATTTTGGATCAAAGATAACCAATACAGGTGTCTGTATCAATACACGTACTATTTTCGAGCGTATTTGCTCATGTTCTGGTAACCAAACAAAATCAGTATTTTTCTTAGATGTTAACGAATATAAAGGTTTTAATGAATTTTTAATAAACTGACGAAAATATGAGGTCAAACCAAGAAATTGTCTTAACTGTGAAACAGTCTGTGGTGGCAGCAAGCCTGTCAACGCATACATTTTACGCGGATTTGGTCTAACTTCTCCGTTACTAATTTTAAATCCCAGATATTCTATACTAGTCTTAAGGAAAGAACATTTGGTTATATTAAATGAAAGGCCCGAGCTACATAATTTGTCCAAAACTATTTGTAAACGTTGAAGTGCATCCTGCTTGGTTTCAGCTATGATTAACACATCATCAATATAAACAATTGCGAAGTTGTATGCTAACGGACCTAACGCTTTATTTATAGCTCGTTGAAATATAGAAGGCGCATTTTTAAGTCCAAAGGGCATGGTCAAAAACTCATATTGGCCCCCTCAGGAGTAACGAAGGCGGTTCGTTCAATTGAGTCCGGGTGAACAGGAAAACCCACTTGCCATATCTACGCACGAAAAATATCTTGCACCCCGTAGTCTAGCAATCTGGTCAGAGATTAGGGGCAACGGGTATTTATCTGCAATCGTGTTCTCATTTAAAGCGCGATAATCTACGCAAAGGCGATCTGTACCATTTTTTTTTCTAACTAACAACATAGGGTTAGCAAATGGTGAACAGCTGGGACGAATTATGTTTGATTTCGATAACTCTTCTATTTTGTTCCGCACTTGTTCTTTCTCATCCTCACTGAGCCTGTAAGGTCGACGTTGAACTAACTTTTGGGGATCTTTTAGTCGAACCTCTATTTGTCCCGTTCTTACTCGGATTTTTGGTATGCCATCTATAAACCATTCTGAATAATTTTTAAAAATTTTCTGAAGGGCTTTCTTATCTAAATCATTTAAATCATTACCTGTGTCAAGATTTTGTTCATAATTTTTTAAGTTAATGGTATTCACTATTTTTGTTTTGGTAATTAAAACTTTATCAGTCTCGTCCAATTACAGAATCGTTGCCTATGCCTGTTATTTTAACAATATTATGAACTCTTTTTCCACTTAATTTATCTGCTACACTTTCATTAATCAGGGAACATTCTGCACCAGAGTCGAAATAAAATGGAACAAGCTCACCAGATAAATTTATATTTCCTCGCGGTGCAGATACTGTGCAAACGTTGACGCGTTTCTCGTAGGTCTTCATATTTGTAGTAGATTCGCCCTTTGTACATGTAGACGCAAAATGACCAAGTTCGTTGCACTTATAACATCTCACGTTTGTACGATCTTTCACTCCAGGAGCGCTGATTCCAGTGTGACTTTTCCCTTGTGTGTTAGACCTCTTATCCAGTCGAGAACGGCACTCAGCATATTTGTGGCCAATCTTTCCACAATAATTACATTTTATTGACGATGAAAATTTGGACTTCTTTTGCTCAGAACTTGATGTGTATACGTGAGCTGCGCCGCACTTAAATGTATGCGCCTGCTGCAATTCGTTGCGCGTTTTTACATTGTTTGTAAAAATCAAGCGAAGCAGTTTGTCGTCCAGACTTGCCATGTGAGCCAATGCCAGGGATACAGCAATTTCCTCCATGGCCTGGGTTTTCCATTTGGATAGAAGTTGCGTGACGATTCGACTCCGTACTCAGCGAAACCCTCTTCAGGCCTTCAGGCTTTGGACGACCAGTTAATACATTTAAAATTACCGCAGCTGATGTTTCTATGCCCACAAAATGCTGGATAAAAAGCTCTTTGAATTGTGGCCATGTTATGCCAGCAAAGCATATTTGTGACAGCCACTGCAATGCGCTGCCTTCTAACGCCCTGCTTAGAGCTATAACGAGGCTGCTCCCCTCCAGCAAGTTGTCGGTCAAGATAAGATCCACGGTTGTACACCAAGCAGAGGCATCTGCTCCAACGTTGTCCGGATTGAATTTTGGCAGTGAAATGTTTTCCGCTTTTTTGTCGGTTGCCGCTACTCTTGGTGTCTGCATATCTTGGATGATTTGTAAGAGATGCCGATTCTGTGCTTCCAACGTTGTCAGCTAATGATCTGGGCCATTATTTTTAGGCGAAGCAGAACCCACTTCTGATGTCGCAGTTAGTAACTCGTTATCTATGTTCATGATTTCAAGTAATATCTAGCACAGCAAGTTTCGACCGTTTACTATGCGCTCTGTATTCAAAACTGACTCGCAGTATTTCATCATAATTAAACGATGCCTAATTTGGTTCACTCTTTCACTCATTTGCATCGCACGCTCTTCTAATAACTGCGCTCACGATCGAACCTCACTCAGCAACGAAGACATCACTCGCCTTCGCTACCTATGCTTTGCACTCAATTGCAACCACTATGTTGCTCAAACCGAATTTCGCAATATGTATGCGAAAATGCGTATAGCCATTTCATTAGAATATAAAATGTACAAATTCTTGACGCCGACATACTGGCGACTCAAAACCAACTTTAAGCAGCTCGGCGACACGTACTAACGAACTGTACCGACTGTCCGGCGACATGTATATATATATATATATATATATATACTAGCTTTTACCCGCGACTTCGTTCGCGGATCTTTCGATAAAAAGTTGCATATCTAATTACTTTTCTTATTTTGCCTCATTTGTTAAACTATACGGAGGGTGGTGTACCGCCCCTCTAATTTTGACAAAACTTAACCCGATTAATTCTCATGATCCTCTTAACATGTATACCAAATTTCATCTCTGTACCTTAAATGGATGCAAAGATATGACAAATTTTGATTATCGCTTATATGGGGGGTGGGGCAACGCCCCCTCCGATTTTGTGCAAACTTAACAGGTTGACTTCTCCTCAATGGATGCAAAGATATGACAAATTTTGATTATCGCTTATATGGGGATGGGACAACGCCCCCACCGATTTTGTTAAAACTTAACAGGTAGACTTCTCCTCATCCTCTTAACATCTATACCAAATTTCGTCCCTGTACCTTAAATGGATGCAAAGATATGACAAATTTTGGTGCCCCACCCCCCATATAAGCGATAATCAAAATTTCTCATATCTTTGCATCCATTTAAGGTACAAAGATGAAATTTGGTATATATGTTTAGAGGTTGAGGAGAAGTCAACCTGTTAAGTTAAAAAAAAAAACCGGAGGGGGCGTTGCCCCACCCCCCATATAAGGGATAATCAAAATTTCTCATATCTTTGCATGCATTTAAGGTACAGAGATGAAATTTGGCATACATGTTAAGAGGTTGAGGAGAAGTGAACCTGTTAAGTTTGGAAAAAATCGGAGGGGACGTTGCCCCACCCCCATATAAGCGATAATCAAAATTTGTCTTATCTTTGCATCCATTTAAGGTACAGAGATGAAATTTGGTATAGATGTTAAGAGGATGAGGAGAAGTAAACCTGTTAAGTTTGGACAAAATCGGAGGGGGCGTTGACCCACCCTTCATATAAGCGATAATCAAAATTTGTCATATCTTTGCATCCATTTAAGGTACAGAGATGAAATTTGGTATAGATGTGAAGAGGTTGAGGAGAAGTCAACCTGTTAAGTTTGGTCAAAATCGGAGGGGGCGTTGCCCCACCCCCCATATAAGCGATAATCAAAATTTGTCATATCTGTGCATCCATTTAAGGTACAGAGATGAAATTTGGCATACATGTTAAGAGGTTGAGGAGAAGTTAACCTGTTTAGTTTGGTCAAAATCGGAGGGGGCGTTCCCCCACCCCCCATACAAGCGATAATCAAAAATTGTCATATCTTTGCATCCATTTAAGATACAGAGATGAAATTTGGTATAGATGTTAAGAGGTTGAGGAGACGTCAACCTGGTAAGATTGGACAAAATCGGAGGGGGCGTTGCCCCACCCCTCATATAAGCGATAATCAAAATTTGTCATATCTTTGCATCCATTTAAGGTACAGAGATGAAATTTGGTATAGATGTTAAGAGGTTGAGGAGAAGTCAACCTGGTAAGTTTGAACAAAATCGGAGGGGGCGTTCCCCCAACCCCAATATAAGCGATAATCAAAATTTGTCATATCTTTGCATCCATTGAAGGTACAAAGATGAAATTTGGTATAGATGTTAAGAGGATGAGGAGAAGTAAACCTGTTAAGTTTGGACAAAATCGGAGTGGGTGTTGCCACATACCGACAACCAAAATTTCTCATATCTTTGCATCCATTTAAGGTACAGGGATGAAATTTGGTGTACATGTTAAGAGGATGAAGAGAAGTAAACGGGTTAAGTTTGGTCAAAGTTAGAGGGGCGGTACACCACCCCCGTATTGTTTCACAAATGAGGCAAAATAAGAAAAGTAATTAGATATTCTACTTTTTATCGGAAGACCCGCGGGCGAAGTCGCGGGTAAAAGCTAGTGTATATGTATATATCTATATATATGTATATATATATATATATTTATTCATATATATATATATATATTTTTTTTTTTTTTTTTGGTTTTTTTCAAGGATTTGAGACCTTACACCAACATAATATATATATATTAATTTTCATTCATAAGATAAAAATTAATGTGTTTCTTATATTTTCAGCGAAACCCGTTGTGAATATGGTTAGAAAATTGCGTCTATCACGAGATGATTTCGATATTTTAAAAATTATTGGACGTGGTGCGTTTGGAGAAGTTTGCGTCGTTCGATTAATTTCTACACAAAAAGTATATGCAATGAAAATTCTTAACAAGTGGGAAATGCTCAAACGAGCAGAGACTGCATGTTTCCGTGAAGAGAGAGATGTTTTAGTATTTGGAAATCGGCAATGGATCACAAACCTCTATTACGCTTTTCAGGACAACACAAACTTGGTGAGTTCAAACTTGTATCCACCAAACCAGTATTTTGCAGGTATAATCCAGCGGCGTCCTGCCGTGATCACGAATGACCAGATCAATTCTCAAGTTTGTAACAGCTATTTCACGCAGTAGAGATGCGAGCCATTGAGACAAGTTACTGCCGCTCTGTACTTTATCGCCAAAATATTTACATAAGTACTTAAGCATGTGATAGTTAGGACTATCGTACGTCAGCGTCCTCCGAATTTGACCAAACTAAACCGGATTACTTTCGGGACCAACCTGTAGTTTGTCTGTGAATTTAAGCTCAATCGGTTGTGCGGTTTCGGAGTCTATTGAGAACATACATACATACGTTTATTTTTATAAGAGAAGAAGATAGAGAAGAGATAGAGAAGAAGATAGAAAAGTAGAAGATCGATAATTAGTCTCTGAAAAGACCTGTAATTATCAACAATAGTCTCACCAAAATCAGTTCGAAGATTACGTAGAAATCGGGGAACTATTTCTTTGTTTGTTTTTATGTAGAGTATAAAAGAAAAGAGAAAAATACTTTCCATATAACTTTTGACCAACCTTTCCATTTCTTTTAGGTGTAATTTCTGAAAAACGCAAAACACATGTCTAATTATTTGGTGTGTAAACTATAAAAACCGATTTTAAAATCAATAGGAACATTCATTTCGAAGAAGAAATCTATGTGCTTACCTTGTTAACGGTTCTTGTTGACGAATATGAAAATTTTGTTGTAGCTATTGAAATGCTTGATACCCAACCAACCCTAAGTGTGCTAAAAATCAAGCTGTTGGAGGAGGGAAATAGGCTAACTGGGAAAATAACGGACCCCAGGTGTTTCATTCGCGCGCAGAAAAACATAAAGAAGACAAGAAAAAGTCGTTAAATTCGAAAAAATGTATGCAAAACTTGCGTATTTTTAGTTGTTCTTAAATCTACATTGACAAAGGCAAGCAAGAAAGTAGTGAGTAAAAGAGTAAAGAGATCAGCGAAAGCAAATCGTTTGCTATGCTCTCCGCTGTAAATAACACAAATACATATGCAAAGACAATGTGGTGCCTAGACAGTGGCGCGTCCGTTCATTTATGTTGTAATCGTTCGAATTCCTCTTCATTTAAAGAACACAAAGAAAGAATAATGCTTGCTGGAAATGAATACATTGAAGCCAGCGGTCGCGGTTATGTTCGTTTATATACCAGAAAGTTTACCGTAGATCTTTTGATTGTACTTTATATAAAAGAACTGCAAAGCAATTTTATATCAGTTGCGAAAATAGTTGCAAAAAGTTCGAAAGTAATATTCGAGAAGAATCGTGCGTTTGTTAAAGAGGAGAAAAACTATATAATTTGTGAAGCGGAAAAACAAAACGATCTATTTTTATAAATAATGTGAAAAAAAGTTTCACATTTCGTTTGGGTCATTTAAATTTTGGCAGCATCAAATACATGGCAAATAAAAACTTAGTGTACGGCCTGGATAAGAATACAATTTGTGTTGATCTCAAAGAAAATGTTTGTGAAACGTGTGCGAAAAGTAAACTACGTGTTAAATCTTTTCCGAAATCGTCTGTAAATGGTGCTAAAGACATACTTGGCCTTGTGCGTACGGACGTTTGCGGTCCAATGAACACCACATCGGCTGGTGGTGCGCGATATTTTGCTACATTTATTGACGACAAATCAAGATATATTTTCGTATAATTTCTAAAATCGCGAGATCAAATACTCGACGTGTATAAAACACTCAAAGCGTTGGCCAAAAATCAAATCAGAAAGAAAATAAAAACGATTCGTAGTAACACCGGTCGCGAATATTTGAGCCATGAATTCGAAGAATTATTGAACGGTAAGTTTCTTTTTTCATAAGATAAGTAGCCGTCGCGGTAGGATGTTGTCTCAAGCTGCTCCGTATAGATCGCGTAATTGATTATTTCAGAACTTAATTAAAATATTTAGTTTTGTGTACCTAGCTTGCCTAGTTTTGGGCGGTTGCCTTAAGCATATTTTTTGCGAAAGGACAACGCCTATAACTAAATAAAAATTCAAAAAATAATGACATTAAATCGAACGGCGCCAATAACGCAAACAGCGCCGAAAACAACAACACCTCCAATTGTGAATAAAAACGAAACATCTGCTCCAAATCCTTTATCAGCGCATGCGCTTTCGGAAGGTCTATCTTGGGCCGGCCTCTCAATGTACAACACCTACAACGAATTCGCCGTTGTTCACGCTCAGTGCAATAAAAACACCGCAACATTTTGAACACAGCAACATTTACCCAGCAACGAACAACATAATGCCAGCAGCTACCAACATGATGTCAGCAACGAACAAAATAATGCCAGCAACTAATAATGATACATATTGGCTAATGATGAATACTGGCTTTCAACGCCAAACCCAATCATCGAAAATAGATACGCTCTGCTGGACCAGCCAGCACCAGAAATTGAAGCCAAGGTGCCTAAACCACCACTAATATTTGTTTACGGAGTGAATCATTATTGCAGCAAATTGCATAAAATTTGCTAAAAATTTTGGACGACAATGAAGTAAAAATCTAACCATAAACGCCTGAAAAATACTCATTAATTACAAAATCATTAACTGAGTGAAACACCGAGTTTCATTCATATAAGCTGAAGCAGGGACGAAGCTCTAAAAAAAAAAAAACACTATCTCTCTTCCATGTCAGTTTAAAACCAGATAAGAGCAACAAAAATATTCATAACTGCAGTTCACTTTTGTCTACCAAAATAGCATTTGAGCACCCAAAAAAAAAAAAAAAAAACCAAAAATACTTCAGTGCAATTGATGTCAACGTTATGGACACACCAAGCATTATTGTAACCGAAGCCCTCGGTGTGTTAAGTGTGCAGAAAATCACTCTACATCTGCACGCCTTCGTAAAGTAAAGTCAGATGGAGTTCGTTATGTGCTCTGTAATGGTAACCATCCAGCAAATTATAAGGGCTGTACTATGTATAAGAAATTACAGCAAAAAATGTTCCCAGCACTCCGGCCTACGGAAACTAAAAATGTCATATCAACCCCCACTCCTCCAAAATCCTATTCAGATGCACTCCGGCCTAGGGAAGCTAAAAATTCCTTGCCAACTCCCAATCCTCCCAAATCCTACTCGGATGTACTAAAGAACAATGGAGGCACTGACTTAAGCGGCCCAACCCAACAATCCAATACACCGTCTATTCCCTCCTCAACACAAAACAATGACATAAATGATCATTGCAAATCTGTGCAAATGATAAAAATCGCATGCTGGAATGCATATGGGCTTGCCAAACACATACAAGAACTAACAACATTCTTGGCAGACATTGACATAATGTTGATATCAGAAACTCATTGCACAAACCAAAACGTTATTCGTATCCTCAATTATTCAGTCTATACTACAAATCATCCTGCCGGTACATCCCGCGGAGGATTCGCGATTATAGTCAAAAATAAAAAAATAAAATATTCTGTTCTTGAAGAGTATTAAACGAGTCATTTGCAAGAAACAAAAATATTAGTTACGGATCAAGAACAGCCACTCACAGTAGCTTCAGTTTACTGTCCACCTAGCCAGACAATAAAATGTAACCAATTTAAAGATTTCTTTGCTACACTAGGGGCAAGGTACATAGTTGGTGGTGACTATAATGGAAAAACACTCAATGGGGCTCTCGTCTGGCTACGCCCTGAGGAAGAGAACTGTTTAGAGCGATGCAGCTATTCCACACGACTCACTTATCTACAGGTGAACCAACTATATAAATAAAATGCCGGATGTTACTGATTTCTTTTTAATTAAAGCAATACCAAAACATCACATTGCTGCAGCGTCTTGCTTACCCTTTCATCAGATCATACTTCCAGAATGTGGATATAAAGTTAAAACGAAGTTATTTAACTCTATCTTGCGTTGCGAGCACCTTTTGCTTACAAGGCTTAGGCCAATCATTAATAGGAAGCAACTCATACCTTCGCATCAGTTTGGATTCCGCAAGTATCACTCAACAAATGAACAAGTTAATAGAGTCTATACATATGCGAGAACTACCCTGGAACAAAAAGAATACTGCACAGCTGCTTTTCTAGATGTATCACAAGCCTTTGATAAGGTGTGGCATCCTGGCCTGCTCTATAAACTGAAACGGTCTCTCCCTCACCACGCGTACAAAATTTTAAAGTCATACTTGGAGGATAGATACTTTGTGGTTAAAGTAAATGACGTATTAACAGATTTGGAAGAAATAAACTCCGGGGTACCGCAAGGCAGTGTCCTAGGTCCAGTGATATACACATTGTTCACAGCGGATTTACCTCTGTCAGCTACTTTTACAGATGAAAATCTGTGAAAGTAACTTTCACTTTTAGGAGAGGCACATGTCCGTCTATATAAACAACTGCAGCAAGCAGATAAAGCTAAACATCTAGGGATACTCCTAGACCGGCGGCTTACCTGGCGCGACCACATATTTACAAAGCGTAAACAACTTGGACTGAGACTTAGATCACTTTATTGGGTTCTTGGGCTCATCTGTCTCAACAGAAAATAAAATACTTATTTATAAAGCAGTTTTAAAACAAATATGGAATTTTGGAATTCAAATTTATGGATCTGCATCCAGGTCCAAACTTCTCCGCCATTGCATAAATGCTAAATGGTACATAAACAATGCTATAATCCACCATGAATTAAGAGAACCAACGGTGCTTGATGAAATAGTTAAAATCAGCAGAAATTACCGAATCGGACTAATCGCACATCCAATTTACTAGCACCACAACTAGTTAGCAACCTCACTCACACGAGAAAACTAAGAAGGTATCACCCAGTAAATTTAACCCACCGAACTACCAATATTCGCCGCCATCTACTACCCAAAATCATTCGTACGGGAAACCCTGGTCGTCCGCGCAAAGAGTATAACGTATTAAATGTCATCAATACTGATGAGGTACGAGTTCCACAAACAGTGGCAGCGGCGTTAAGCGAGTTATATGCAGAAGAATGGAAAACTTCGATGCAGAAGGAGTATGATGCTCTTATTCGGAACAACAATTGGTCCTTGGTTGATCTAGCTAAGGACAATAGGGCATTAGGCTGGAAATGGGTTTGTGCATTAAAGAGGGACAAATGCGGCGAAACACAGAAGTTCAAATCACGTCTTATGGCAAAGGGTTGAGAGGTATTCATCAATTTGTTTGGTGATTGCACTTGCGGCTAAGAACCGGATATATATGCATCAAATGGATGTCTCGTCAGCATATCTCAACGGTCAACTAAATGATGAAGTTTACATGCATCAGCCAGAGAGTTTCAGCAGTAAAGAGTATCCAGAAAAGTTGTTGAAATTGCATAAGGCGCTATATGGTCTAAAGCAGAGCGGTAGAGAGTGGAACAAGAAGCTCAACGAAGTTCTACTGAAAATGGGTCTTACCTCGTGTGCAAGTGCATCTACACCAAAAATGAGGTAGTATTATCATTTTAATACATATATGTAGATGATCTTATTATTGCCAGCTCACGTAAAGAAGACTTGTTTGAAATAAATGCGCACATATCAGAAGCTTTTGATGTGTAAATCTGACCTGAAATTGCATTACGAGAAAACAGGTCAACCGATGGATGCTGACTGGGCAGGAGATGCAACAGACCGTAAATCGTTTACAGGTTGGACGTTCATCGCAGCAGGTGGATGAAACTGCACATCGAAGAAGCAAGACTTGGTGGCGGTTAGCAGCTCAGAAGCAGAATATATCGCGTTATCAGTTGCAGCAAAAGAAGCGGTGCACATGAAGCATCTTCTACAACAAATTGGTTTTTGCCACGGTGGTGCACCTATGATGTATAGCGATAACCAGAGTGCGCAGTGCCTAGCAAGAAATCCAACCTTTCATGCGCGTAGCAAACACATTGACATAAAGTATCATTTTATAAGAGAATTGTATAGTATGAAAGAAATTAAAATTAACTATGTATCGTTAGTGGGAACGCATACATATTAATGTGTGTGTAGAAGAGAAAATCAGCAACAACAGTTTTTTTAGTCTGCATTAAATCATGTTAAGAGTAACATCAAATTGAGTTTTTATCGTTAAACATTTATATATCTAAGTTTAAACATTACACTAAGTCTGTTCGGCTGCACTTTCTTCAAGCATTACTACCTTACGTTGAGCTGCTGATTCGTCTGCAAACTAGGTATGCACCGTTTGGTTATATACTGTAACGAAGTTTTCAGCTGGGGTTTCGCTCGCCGTCTGGTCCAAGTCCGTTACAGAAATTTCGTAGGAGGATAAGCGTGGTGGTGGTGTAGCAACTCAAAAAAGATAAATTTTGTTGGTTTAATTAAGTTCACTTTATTAATAAAATTACGTGATATTGGTAACAGATGACCCTTCCAATCCAGTGTACGTATCGACCACTGTAGTGCCCCTAGCCGTTGACCGTGTAAGCGTAGGGTGTATGCACGAGCGATGGGTCAGTGTATGAAAAATGACCTGAAAACGTGTGTGAGTGTGTGCAGGTGGGTCAGTGTATGAAAAACGACCTGAAAACGTGTGTGAGTGTGTGCAGGTGGGTGTGCGTGCTTTATGAGTGTGTCTTAGCATGAGTGTGTGTCTGAGTGAATGTATGGTCTCGTGTTTATATGCGTTGTGAGGTTAGTACATGCTTATTTCCGCGTGTGAGTGTAAACAGTGCAGTGTTCTTGTATTTTAGTTTGCGACGGACACGGGGTTTTTCAATCGCGGGGTTACTCGGAGCGTGGAGCGGTTAGCCTGGAGCGGCGGTCGCTCGTACGCGGCGCTCACGGAGTTATCTCGGAACGTGGAGCGTTTAGCCAGTAGAGGCTGTTGCTCGAACGCGGCACTCGCGGGGTGTATCTCGGAACGGGGAGCGTTTAGCCAGTAGAGGCTGTTGCTCATACGCGGCACTTCGCGGATATAACGAAACGGGGAGCGTTTAGCCAGTAGAGGCTGTTGCTCGAGCGCGGCACTCGCGGGGTATATCTCGGAACGGGGAGCGTTTAGCCAGTAGAGGCTGTTGCCCATACGCGGCACTTCGCGGATATAACGAAACGGGGAGCGTTTAGCCAGTAGAGGCTGTTGCTCATACGCGGCACTTCGCGGATATAACGAAACGGGGAGCGTTTAGCCAGTAGAGGCTGTTGCTCATACGCGGCACTCGCGGATATAACGAAACGGGGAGCGTTTAGCCAGTAGAGGCTGTTGCTCATACGCGGCACTCGCGGATATAACGAAACGGGGAGCGTTTAGCCAGTAGAGGCTGTTGCTCGTACGCGGCACTCGCGGCGCTATATCGAAACGGGGAGCGTTTAGCCAGTAGAGGCTGTTGCTCGTACGCGGCACTCGCGGCGCTATATCGAAACGGGGAGCGTTTAGCCAGTAGAGGCTGTTGCTCGTACGCGGCACTCGCGGCGCTATATCGAAACGGGGAGCGTTTAGCCAGTAGAGGCTGTTGCTCATACGCGGCACTCGCGGAATTTTTATCGGAACGCGGAATTATTTTACCAGAAGCGGCTAATAATTTAATACTGCACGTTTACTGCGTAACACTCGTTTTTTACCCGTGGTACTTACTTGGACTGCTGTCCGAAAATGACTGACCGAATTTGCATTGCGTCGCGCCTTTTATACCATGTACCGGTCATGTTTTTCCGTCTATCGGGTTTGAATCGGAACGTATTACCGATTTGATCAGCTGTTAAAAACAGCTGTTTGATCAATGAGGACATCTGTTGATGGAACGGTCATGGCTTCGGGCACTTATTAGCGATCAGGGTCATGTTGTGGTCACCTGCTCGCGTGTTAGGTCATCTGTTCTAAAAAATGCATTAGTTGCTAATGTTTAAACTAGGTTACACAATTATAATAAGATTACATTTTATGGATTCCAATATTTCTTATAAATAAAATACCTCCATGGTATAATTAACAAAATATTAACTCAAATTATACATTTCATAACTTCAAATTAATTATTACTTATCTAAATGTGCGACACTCCTAAGTTTCGTCACACTCCCCCCCCTCTTTGGGTATCGCCTTTTTGGCGTGCTTGAGCGTGATTCGCCCGTCTTTCGTCACCCGTAGTTGGTAGAGGTTCGCTCCACACAAACTGGTCAAAACCTTCCCTTTCTTAAAACGAGTTAGCTTCGTTAAGACTTCGGCGTGTAGCGTAGTGTCCGACATGTCTGGGATACATTGCTTCCACCGGAGTGCCGACGGGCCGGGGGGTAGCGGCAGTTGCTGATGGGCTATGTCAAGTGTAGTCGGCGCGTCGACTGCTTTTGGTTCATCAGTATTCGAAGTATCCATCATGTGCATCTGTTTAGGTTCATGTAACTGTTGCGCGACCTTTACCGGGACTACGCCCGCCTCCACGCCCTCTTCTTCGCTGATAGGGTCCAACGCATTCAGCCAATCCTCCTGGGACGCACTACGTATTAGCAAGACGTCGTCATCACCATTGTTGTCCCTCTTATCGGCAATTGTAGTGTCGATTTGGGTGATGTTGGACGGTTTACCCGAACACGGTGGTTCGTGTGGAGTGGGTACTGTCGATATTCGGGTTCCCGTCACGCTGACCTCCGCCGTTACGGGAGCAATTTTGGCGCTGCCTTCTGGCCGTATGGGGGTGCCAATCACTGTGCCGTGGAAAGTGGGTGGTCGTCGTGGTTGCGTTGGTTTTCTCCGCAGCATCCACTCCGCGTCGGCCTCCCACGCCGTAGCCACTTTGCGGTTGTGCGTTTTCCTACTGGAAACCGTAGTGGCTGTGCCCGCTATCGAAGGGATTGGTGCAGGTGGTCTGACATCGTTGTTGATGATCACCACAGGCTTCGGTTGCTGCTTCCTAACTGGAATAAAAATTTCATCCAGGTAGCAATTCCTAAATATCCTTTTCGAGCGTGGATATTTCGGCTCTCGCTGCGCCGACGTTGTCAACTTCCGTGGTGTGGGTTGAGGACGAGCCTGTGGTGCCCGTGGGCGTTTCACCTGGTCGTCTGTTGATGTAGCAGTAGTTGGGCGTGGCCCCTGTAGTGCACTAGGTCGCTGCGTACCGGTGTGTTTTGACGGTGGCGGAACTGGGCGTGGAACCTGTGGTTGCTTCACAGTGTTGCGCTTAGCTGGCGATGGAACTGGGCGTCGTGTGTACACCGGGATAGATGGGGTGGCCTTCGGTGACGGTTTGGCTTTCCTTGTCTTCGACGGCGATGACTTGGTGCGTGAGCTTGACTGCGTTATTCGCCGGGATGGTGCTGTAGACTTGGTCGTGCTTCCGTGTTGCGACGAGGAGCTTGGCTGTAGTGCGGCCGCCTGTTGCTTGGGCAGCGGAGCTTCCTTGTCGGCCCAACGTCTTGTGAGTGCTGCGAGCCGCGCCTTGTATTCACATAGGAGCTCTGTTATGTCGTCTTCAAACGAGTTGGTGTACATGTTGAAATAGCCTGAGAAATAAGAAACATTAGCATTGATTTTGTCTATTCGTTTAAAAAAAAGTTAATTCTCGTTAGTGTCCAGTCATAGTAAGCTGTTACTTGTAGTGTCTTCGTCTTGGTGGTACGGTTTAAGTTCTCTAACGTGAGCGGTACGTTCAGATTTCTCATTATCTGACTGGAGTTGTACGATGACTGGAGACGAGAATGCAGTGACTCGGTATGGCCCGTCGAAGCGAGGCGCTAACTTTGCTGCGAAGTTCTCAACTGCTTTTGAAAGGTGGTGTTGTTTGAGCCAGACTAGTTCTCCCAGCTCTGGTTTCCAATCACGTTTGTTGATGTTAAAGTATTGTGCCTGCCGTGTAGCTGCTCTGGACATGTTTAGGCGTACCTCCTCGAATATTTCTTCTAGCCGTTCGCGGCGTGTGGGTGCGTCATTATCAGCAAAACCTGATCCCGGAGTGACTTCATCAAAAAGGTTGCCAGGTAGGCGTAGCTCTCGACCATATAGTAATTGCGCCGGGCTGAAATTTGTCGATTCGGAATTGCTGCTGTTCATGGCGAGTGTTAACTCTGGAAGAATTTCGTCCCATTTGGCATGATTGTCTCCGGTGTATTGTGAAATCATGGTTTTGAGAGTTCTATTTGCCCGCTCGGTCGGGTTCTCCTGTGGCGTGTATGGTGCAGTGAGCTGATGGTGTACGCCTAGGTCCCGTAGATATTCTCTGAATTTTCCACTCGTAAACTGCACTCCATTGTCCGAGATGAGAATTTTGGGCACTCCACCCCTTGCAAGAATTCGTTCGCGAAACGCCTTTATCACTACATCTGTGGTAGCTCTACGTGCGGCCACCAGTTCAACCCATTTTGAAAATTTGTCGAAGAACACCAGTAATATGCTATTGCCATGTTTTGATCGAGGCATTGGTCCAACGAAATCGCAGCAGACTGTTTCCCAAGGAGCGTTTGCTATTTTTGTCAGCATTTTCCCCGCGCCTTGTTGTTGTGCAACCTTGTACCGTTGACATGTGCGGCACGTTTTAACATATTTTGCAATGTCTCTGAACATACCCGGCCAGTAGTATTTATCGCTGATTCGGAGTATGCTTTTGCGTATTCCCAGGTGACCAGCTGTCGGGATGTCGTGATTCTCTTGAAGTACCCTAGCTCGCATTGGTTTAGGTACACATAATTTCCAAGCCAAACATTCCTCGTTCGATGTTCTACGGCCGAAATTACGATATATATTTCCATTTTGTTCGATGTAGTCGGAGTATTTTTGCGGGTTGTCCTGTAGGTTGCGTTGCAACCTCTTGATCCATGTACAATGTGCTGGGGTTTCAGTAGTGCTACAAGCTGTTGTCTGCGGTTGTCTTGATAACGCGTCGGCCACTGCGTTTAATTTTCCCTTTCGATAGCGGACCTCAAAAGAGTACGGCTGCAATTCTAAGGCCCACCTTGCTATTCTTCCAGATGGACTCTCAATTGAGTTGAGCCATTTCAGAGCCAGGTGGTCTGTAACTACAATGAAATGGTAGCCCTCAAGGTATACACGCATCTTGCGGATTCCCCACAAAATGGCCAAACATTCCTTTTCTGTTGCTGAGTAGTTTATTTCTGCGTTTTTTAGCTTTCTGCTAGCGTAGGCAATTACCCTCTCTTCTCCATCGATTTCCTGGGTTAGCACAGCACCGAGACCATAGTTACTGGCATCCGTTTGCAGTATAAACTGGCGTGTGAAATCTGGGCAAGTTAGAATTGGAGCTTCCGTCAGTCGTTGCTTGAATGTTTCAAATGCTGCTTGCTGTTCCGAAGTCCAATTGAATTTCACGCCTTTCTTTGTAAGGGCAATTAACGGCTTTGCCAGGCTAGTAAAATCTGGAATGAACCGACGGTACCATGAAACCACTCCGATGAAACTTTGAATCTCGCGTACTGATTTGGGTTGTTGTAGTTCTCTAATTGCGGATACTTTGTCGGGATCGGTGTGTATGCCCTCGCCACTGATAACATGCCCCAAATATTTAATCTGTGTTTGGAAGAAATGGCACTTATCTGGATTTATGCGCAGATTTGCTTTGCGCAGCCTGTTGAACACTTCTCGTAGTTTTTGCATGTGCTCTCGTTTAGTTCTGCCGATGACAACAATATCGTCTAGGTAGGCGAATGCGAAAGGTTCCATTTCGGGACCGATTACGCTATCCAGTGCTCGCTGAAAAGTGGCTGGGGCAGAATGTAGGCCGAATGGCATGACGCGCCATTGGTATAACCCACGTCCGGGCACGGTAAACGCCGTATATTGCTTGCTCGTCATTTCCATCGGTATTTGCCAATACCCATTCTTCAAATCTAGAGTGCTGACATACTTCGCATCTCTTAATTGGTCCAGTATGAAATCTATCCTCGGGAGCGGATAAGCGTCTGGTATGGATTTGTCGTTTAATTGCCTATAATCGACACATAACCTCCATTGCCCGTTCTTTTTGCGCACTAAAACAATCGGAGCACTGTATGAGCTGCAGGAGGGTTCGACCAACCCTTTTTCGAGTAGCTCGTCCACCTGTTCATTTATGACCGCCTGCATAGCCGGATTCCGAGGAAAGTATCGTTGTTTCACTGGCCGGTCATCCTTCATGGTTATCTTGTGGGTGGCGATAGGGCTGAGTCCTTGAATGTCCTCGAAGAGTCTGATTTCTCGTTCCAAAAATTCCTGAATTTCTGTGTCATTGCTGTATTCAACCCGTGTATCTCCTTGAGGTTCCATACATTCCGATAGAACGGATTCTTGCTCATCCATCACTCCGAGGGTTATGTCACACTCCGTGGGTGCAGATTTATGTAGGTCTATGGATACGCCGTTGCAAACAAAATTGGTTTCGCTTTGCATTAAGAAGTCCATACCCAGCAGGATATGATCGGTGACCGCCGGTAAGATGAGAAATTCTGCTGGTATGGTTTTGTTGCCAAAACTGGTTGGTATCTGTAGGGAGTGTTTGACGGAACAATCGGAGCCGTCGGCCATGCGTACCGTTGTGTCTTCGGTGTAAAATGTCGCTGTGGTGTCGTGTGCGAACAGGTCTGCTATCTCTCGGCTGATGAAACATCTGGTGGCTCCTGTGTCGACCACCGCCCTGAATGTCTTTTGACCTAGCTGGATGGTGGCATAGAGGCGGTGCCCTATGACCCTTAGTTTCGCGGTCTTATCCCGGCGCGCGTGTCTCCGCGGTGTCCCACGACGCCTTCTTCGTTTCCCGCCTCTCGTCTGCAGCATTCGATGGTTCTGACGCCAACCGTTCCGCAGGTCCAGCGGAATAACTTCCGTTCGTTGCGGCAGTCACGGTATCGGTGTCCTTGTTGACCGCAACGCCTACAGGCGTTATTGGGATCGATTTTAAGCGCCGTTGAGGTGATCCCTAGCTTTGCTGGCCTGTCCATTTCTTTTCTTGTTTTTACCTGAGGTTTTTGGCCCAACTCGGGGAGTAGATTTTCTAACTCATCCGCTAAGGTGATAAGCTCGGGCAACGTTGTGAAGTCTCTGCGGCGAATATGTAATTTATATTCGTTGCGGCAATTCCGGTATATCCGTTCTAGCCCTTCGTCGTGTGTGTATCCGGCGGTGCGCATTAAATTTTGCAATCCAAGCACATATTTTTTAAACTTCTCGCCTGTGCCCTGCATGCGTCCCCTGATTTCGTCATCGAGGTGGTCGAAGTAATGGCTTGGTAGGAAAAATTCAAGGAATGCCGCGCGGAACTCAGACCACTCATTCCAGCCATCATGGTTACTGCGCCACCAGATTAACGCGTCCTTGGTCAATATTTCCGGCATGGTTTTGGTGATGTTGTCTTGTGGTAGTCCATATGCCTCTGTTAGTTCTTCCACTCGTTCAAGAAATGCTAGTGGGTCGCCACTGCCATCAAAACGAATGGCCCATTTTCTGACCTTGTCCATGGTATCAGTATGTGTGCGCATCGGCCTTGCTTGTCTGTAAATTGGCTCCATTTTGGCGCTGGTGGTGCAACCTGACCCCGCCAGACTGATCACTGAGCCATTGGGGGTGGTGTTAATAATGCGAAGGCTGTTTGCTGGTGTCAGCACCTGTCCTGGTGGTTCTCTGAGTTCTGCCACTCGTTGCCTAATGTCATCCGGTAGGTCATCACCGTTGATATATTCCAGCAGTCGTTGTTTTAACTCCCCTGGACTGCAATCCACGTCGATGTGAAACTCTTCACCTACCGCATATAACTCGGAGATGTTGAGGCGGTCAACCCATATGTTGCTCATGACTATAGATTAGTTTAAATTTTAGTGTTTTTATAAGCTGATATTTCAATACTTAGTTGTTGATAAATTTTGCCGGCCGCGGTTCCGCTAGTGTCCACCGGTGAAGTTCCTGGTCAATGATGTCACCACTTCTTGTATCCTTGGAGTCTCTGATTTCTGTTTTCTCTGAAGTCCCTGCTCGGGCGCCACTGTAACGAAGTTTTCAGCTGGGGTTTCGCTCGCCGTCTGGTCCAAGTCCGTTACAGAAATTTCGTAGGAGGATAAGCGTGGTGGTGGTGTAGCAACTCAAAAAAGATAAATTTTGTTGGTTTAATTAAGTTCACTTTATTAATAAAATTACGTGATATTGGTAACAGATGACCCTTCCAATCCAGTGTACGTATCGACCACTGTAGTGCCCCTAGCCGTTGACCGTGTAAGCGTAGGGTGTATGCACGAGCGATGGGTCAGTGTATGAAAAATGACCTGAAAACGTGTGTGAGTGTGTGCAGGTGGGTCAGTGTATGAAAAACGACCTGAAAACGTGTGTGAGTGTGTGCAGGTGGGTGTGCGTGCTTTATGAGTGTGTCTTAGCATGAGTGTGTGTCTGAGTGAATGTATGGTCTCGTGTTTATATGCGTTGTGAGGTTAGTACATGCTTATTTCCGCGTGTGAGTGTAAACAGTGCAGTGTTCTTGTATTTTAGTTTGCGACGGACACGGGGTTTTTCAATCGCGGGGTTACTCGGAGCGTGGAGCGGTTAGCCTGGAGCGGCGGTCGCTCGTACGCGGCGCTCACGGAGTTATCTCGGAACGTGGAGCGTTTAGCCAGTAGAGGCTGTTGCTCGAACGCGGCACTCGCGGGGTGTATCTCGGAACGGGGAGCGTTTAGCCAGTAGAGGCTGTTGCTCATACGCGGCACTTCGCGGATATAACGAAACGGGGAGCGTTTAGCCAGTAGAGGCTGTTGCTCGAGCGCGGCACTCGCGGGGTATATCTCGGAACGGGGAGCGTTTAGCCAGTAGAGGCTGTTGCCCATACGCGGCACTTCGCGGATATAACGAAACGGGGAGCGTTTAGCCAGTAGAGGCTGTTGCTCATACGCGGCACTTCGCGGATATAACGAAACGGGGAGCGTTTAGCCAGTAGAGGCTGTTGCTCATACGCGGCACTCGCGGATATAACGAAACGGGGAGCGTTTAGCCAGTAGAGGCTGTTGCTCATACGCGGCACTCGCGGATATAACGAAACGGGGAGCGGTTAGCCAGTAGAGGCTGTTGCTCGTACGCGGCACTCGCGGCGCTATATCGAAACGGGGAGCGTTTAGCCAGTAGAGGCTGTTGCTCGTACGCGGCACTCGCGGCGCTATATCGAAACGGGGAGCGTTTAGCCAGTAGAGGCTGTTGCTCGTACGCGGCACTCGCGGCGCTATATCGAAACGGGGAGCGTTTAGCCAGTAGAGGCTGTTGCTCATACGCGGCACTCGCGGAATTTTTATCGGAACGCGGAATTATTTTACCAGAAGCGGCTAATAATTTAATACTGCACGTTTACTGCGGAACACTCGTTTTTTACCCGTGGTACTTACTTGGACTGCTGTCCGAAAATGACTGACCGAATTTGCATTGCGTCGCGCCTTTTATACCATGTTTTTCCGTCTATCGGGTTTGAATCGGAACGTATTACCGATTTGATCAGCTGTTAAAAACAGCTGTTTGATCAATGAGGACATCTGTTGATGGAACGGTCATGGCTTCGGGCACTTATTAGCGATCAGGGTCATGTTGTGGTCACCTGCTCGCGTGTTAGGTCATCTGTTCTAAAAAATGCATTAGTTGCTAATGTTTAAACTAGGTTACACAATTATAATAAGATTACATTTTATGGATTCCAATATTTCTTATAAATAAAATACCTCCATGGTATAATTAACAAAATATTAACTCAAATTATACATTTCATAACTTCAAATTAATTATTACTTATCTAAATGTGCGACACTCCTAAGTTTCGTCACAATACATAGCACCGTTCTGTCTGTTCAACATTTGGTGTCATATCAAGAGATATATTGACCTGTGATACCACTACATTGGAATTCTGTCTTCCTTGCATCGTGCTGTCAATCCATGTAGCAGAATATTTTGTAATTGCATCTGTGCAAATACTTTGCTAACCAGCTTATTTCGTCACGCATCAATATATTTCGGCAGTATATAGATTCATTTAGTATTCATAGATCAACAAGTTTTAATGTATGCTCAATGCACAAACCAAAGTCCAAGAAGTAATTTTTAAATTAGTTTTATAATTCAAAATTTTATTGATTTTATAATTATTTTTATCCATGATAGGAGAAAAAGTTAATTTTAAATTGTTTATGATCAACGGTTGACTTTTCGCGCAGTTGAAGTCGGCTGCTTAAGTACTACTCCGACTTACCGAAAATTGGCGGTAAATGTTTATTGATTCCCTACATGTGCAGTGCATTTCAAATTAAAGTAAAACCACACCTTAAATGAGGAAAATTATCTTCAAGGTAGGTTTAGTTAATATTGTATATTCGCTTTTGTGGCGTGCGGTGGCGACTAAATACCGCAGTTTTGCCATTCAACCCTGCTTAAGGTATGGACAACTACCGTAATTGTTGTGCAATAACTAACTGGATAATAAATTGTGTTAAGAAACCTAAGTTTTATAAAACGAATATCAAGAACTGTTTATTGAAATGTCAGTGGAAGTTAATCAGCTTCAAAATGTTCTACTTCAAGTACGTTTTACAGAATATGATAATTTTAATAGGCCAAAAGAATAACAACAAGTCCACCCCGCTGTAAAGCAGGTTGGCTAGAACTAAGACAAAGAAATAGTGAAAAGCATCTTTAAAGGAAAGATCACTGGATTTCAAGTAACACAGTAATACACGTCTTAATCTTGATGAGGCATTAGCCTTTTTGTGGGTTCGACATATTTCCAACCAATCAGCGCTACTTCAATCAAATTGAAGACCAGTTTAGGTTCCATTGCAATTGGTGGAGGAAAGTTTTGTTTGGCCCCCTACTAACAGTGCGGGTTTGTCGAAAGGGGACATTAAATTAAGTAAGGGGAATCAATTTCAACAATAATAATTTTGTAGAGAAAAACAACACAGAGCTTAGATCTGCGTGATGAAAGGGTTGGAAAATCAATTAGTTTTAATTTGTCATTATGAGATGGAAGAATTACATGGAAATTCCAATTAATAGATGGGTATCCCAAGACAAGTAAGGTATAGAGGAGTTTAGTGGTATAAGGGTCATTTAACTCTTTAGATCAACGATTAACAGAAGAGAAAAGTTTTTGCTTTGTATACCATTGATCCAATGTGATTATTATAAATATGTTTTGGTTCAATAAGAATAACCATACTGTCTGTCGAGGATAATGTATTTCCGAGGCTGAAAATAGCTGATTTTTACTATTTTTTTTCTCATTTCTGAGTGACTATAATTATTCAAATTTTATTCATGATTAATAAGCTATTTTGAAATGAACTCTTTACTAAAATGTATGTCTGAATACACATTTATTTTACACTAAATTAAGCAAAAAAAAAATACCACAATCTTTATTTAAATTTTTGTTAAAATTTATAACCATATTTTAAATAATTGCAAATTGGATGACGCATTTGTTACAAGTATTATATTTCCTATTTTTAAAAAAGGAAACCCGAATGTTACCGAAAATTATAGAGGCATATCGTTCATTAACTGTTCAACGAAAATTTTAATGGGTATTGTTAACGATCGGTTAACTGCATGGGTTTTGAAACATAAAAAGCTAAATGAATATCAAGCCGGATTTAGAAGAAATTACTCGACAATTGACAATATGTATAATTTATCCTCAATAGTTCGAATAAAGTTCTTCGAGAAAAAGAAGGTCTACGCGTTTTTTGTAGATTTTAAAGCTGCATTTGACCGAGTTCCGAGAAATTTATTAATATTTAAGTTGCACCAAATGAGCATGTCATCCAAATTTATTGAGTCGGTTTACAAACACACTAAATGCGCAGTATGGACCGGTGAAGAATTCTCAGAGGAGTTTGAAACAATGAGCGGTGTCAAACAGGGATGCTTATTATCTCCCCTGCTGTTTGCATTATACTTAAACGATCTGAATGACTGCCTTGATGGTGGGCTCTATATTGATAACGTAAATATTAGACTCCTACTCTATGTGGATGATATTGTTATACTATCGGACGACGTTGAGAAACTTCAGCTTATGACAAATGAACTGGAAGTATACTGCGAAAAATGGTGTATGGAGGTTAATATGAGTAAGTCAGAGATAATGGTATTTCGTTAAGGAGGTCGCTTGTCAACTAGAGAAAAGTGGTATTATAAAGGAACTGAGATTAAAATTGTGACAAAATATGATTATTTAGGTGCAAAATTAACGCCAAGCATGTCATTTGCTTCTCATGTCAAAAATTAGAAAGCAGTATCAAAGGTGGCTATTAACTCTACATGGAAGCCTTTTTTGAGCAAGAGAAAAATAAATTTAAGTGCAAAATGGAATCTTTTTAAAGCAGCATGCAGATCCATTCAAACATATGGAGCCCAAGTATGGGGGCATTCGTACTATATTGAAGTGAACGAGTTACAAAGGTACTTTGTTAAACGGATATTACAGCTACCAGATAACACACCAAATTATATCATTGCTATAGAAACAGACATTGAAGATAGCCACTTATACACACTTAATTTACATCTGAAGTATATAACTAGAACCTTGTATGATTACACGTGCAACAGACTCCCAAATATGCTAACAAAAGCATTGATGACAGAAGGCATTTTATGGCACACAGAATTATTAAATTATATGCGTAATTTCGACATACACCTAACAATTACTTTGAGTCGAACGGAATGGTGCAACAAATGCGTAGAAATTTTGATGGCATTAAAGCAAAATGTGAGTCAAGAATATAGAAATGAGTGATAGTCGCATATATAGGTACCTAGACTTTGGAAGAGGAAAGTCCTATTGCAATGATTTTCAAACACAAAGCGCAATAACGTGGATAATAAAAGCCCGAGGTGACTTATTGTGGCTAAATGGTAGTAAATATCGACAAGCTAGTTCACGATTATGCACATTATGCAATTTAAAAGAAGAAGAAGACATCCTACATTTCATTGGCAGATGCCCGGTATTACGTGAATTTAGATATAGGTACTTTGGAAAACCACAACTAATGGAAAATGAAATAATAGATATTTTGAATGGCGTTCCTGAAGATAATTGGTATAGCTTAGTTAAGTACTTAGAAACAGCTACTAATTATAGGAAATTTATAGTAAATGAATATAATTCATAATTTTTTCTTTTTTATTTTAGGGATAAGTTAATTCTTAGTTTTAGTATCAAATACACTTTAGGAAAATAGTTAATCCAGTCCTCGAACGATCTGCTATCTCGCTAACCCGGGGCAGGCAGGTGTAGTAGAGGGTAGGGTTAAGAAAGTATTGTTAGTAAATTAATGAATTAAATTGTATGCGTTAGGAAATTTATGCTTGGGCAGACGGCAAGTAGCGATGCCAATTAATTTTAGTTCTATATAAGCCAAAAATTTTGATTAAGTAAAAATTGTAAAAAAAATCTTGTGAATAAAAGAACTCTATCTATCTATCTTTTTATTTAAATTTTAGTTCACATATAAATCATAAGAAATTGAGTAATTCATTAAAACAAACACTCCGAATGATTTAATTTTTTGCTTTTAACAAGTTGGCATTACTGTGCTCGGTGGGTTTTTGGCTGGTTTAATACAATGCAATATCTGCCGAGATGTTTACTAAAATACAAAATAACAAATTAAATCTAACGAAATGTTTATAAAAATGAATGCATATTAGTTCGAAAATTACCGATTATTGGAATTCGGTTGGAATGGAATGCTCGTGACATGGCCGATAGTTTATAAAACGATATCCAGTTTCAGAATTTTCCGGCACTATGATTTTATCACAAATTCCAATTTTTTTTGCTGATGCGCTAAATGAAGTCGGATCGGTCTCGGTTTTCGGATTAAAATATTGTCTTCGTTTTCTTGGTCTTTATTTATCACTGAAACTTTCGTCCCGATCTTGTCTTGTACTTTTGCGATTTCCGCCCATTTTGTTAAAATTATGAAATGCACAAACTCACAAACATACGACTGAATCGTTCCAAATTTGGAGCCAGACTATTTCAGTTTTTCGTGGAAATATACCTAGCAATACTTCCAAATAGTTACACAAATAAAAGCCCTTTCGAAGATATACATTAGTGTCCGAACATTAGTTTCAGATATTTGGAAAACCCATGGAGACAAACAGCTGCCGCCGAACACCTGCCCCCAGCCGCATACCTCTCTGAGACACACTACCAAAAGCTTTATCGAAAGCTATGTATATGATATCATTTAAGCATCCGGACTCGAAATTATTAATCAACACAGAAGAAAATTGGAACAGATTTGTGCAAATGGATTTGCTTCTAACGTATCCATGTTTATAAGGACTGACAACAGACTTTAACGACTGTTGGAATTGGTCCGTTATGGTTTAGCAATCAGCCTATTAATGCTTCTATAATTCGATATATCAGACTTGCTGTCTTTTTTCTGAAGATTAAAGATTGATTCTCTTCAAAGAGATGGAAACTGGCATAACCTTACAGATAGGTTGAAAAAAAATCTATAAAGGGAAACAAATAGAGCTTGGAACACTTTTTTAGTATACTACTGGGAGTGTAGTAAGGTCTACCAGGACCTGGAAGGAGAACTTAATGCATAAAAGGCATTTTATGATGTCATATGATGTAATGATATGAGGATATTTAATGGTAGAATTCACAAAGCCAATAGAATGCGTACTTTGAAAAAGTCAGCAAAAAATATCATATTAGCGAATCAGATGATGCAACCATATAATTAAAATACTTGAAATGGGTACGCTGCAGTACTGCGTTTCGCTTTTACAAAATTAAAGAAATGTTTAGAATTGCAACGCATGTTATGTTCAACTTTTATTAAATAAATTTTATTTAATGCGGTAAAGTTAGACCGCGCAACACAATACTTACAATAATCAAAGTTAGAGCCACTTAGAATTTATCATTTTTCAATAAACGTGACTTAACATTCTTTAATCTGCAAAGGCTACGAGAAACCCAAGGCTGTCTTTTTTTTCTGAGCTTGAAATAAAAGTATATGTATTTTTACGCTTGATAGTGACAAATTTGAAAAAGCTTTTAGGATTATTGCGCAAATTGTTTTTGACTCTTAATAAATAAGCAGTGTAACACTGTTTATTTAACGAGTTAAAATTAGAGCGAGCAATAGAAAATTTACTGTAATCGACAGTGGAACCGGTTTCTTTGTATTTTTTGAAAAGGCGAGATTTAATATTTTTTAAACGACTGAGGCTACGAGAGAACCAAGGTAGCTTATTTACTGAATTTGGTACAGTTGTATAAGGAATACATCCGTCAAAGTAATTGAAAACGGTTGAATAGAAAATATTCATTGCCGCCTCAACGTCAGTGCAAGCCTCGAGACTTGTCCAAACAGTACTGAATAACAGCTGATTTAACTTAGCGTAGTCAGTTTTCTTAAAACATCTGACACGTTGAAGAGATATAACATTCCCCACACGAGGAACTTTATCGAGCTGGAAAGAAAGCTGCAAAGTAGGATAGTAATTATCTTCAGGTGATATTATTTGTTGGCCTTTGGTTTTAAAATGGAAGAATCATCAGTCGAAGACCATTGTAAATTGGGTAAATTAAAATCTCCCATAACTATAATATGATCTTTGTGATGTAAACGTGTAGCTATATACGAAATAGCTGTAGCGTGAAGCAAGTAAATACTCATATCTGAATTTTAACACATAAAAACTCAATAGCTTTATTGGAAATTCAAATTTCTTTAGCCGTCAGAGATAATTTAACAGAAATCAGTACACCCCCACCATTTCGATTAGGACGGTCTTTCCGAAATGTAACAAAGTTGTCAGAGAAAACTTCTGAATTTAAGATTTGAGGTTGAAGCCATGTTTCAGCAAAAACAAAGACGTCAGCACTTTCAGATAAACTTTCAAGGTCGTTCTTAGCCCTCTCACATTTTGATAGTGAATAAGGAAAGAAAGTGAACTGGGCAATTCAACAGCGTTTTGCTCAGAAGCACGTTTATTTTTATAAAGGTATTCATGCACAACAACAAACAAACAAAAAACTAGCGGACGGGAGAGTATCAAAAAGCGACACCGGAACAATCACCTTAAAGGACGAAATCGAGCGAATGTAATTGAAATTAAACTTTGAATCCGAAACGTTTGGGGTAAAATCAAACTGCGAATTGATGTAATTTTTAATATCAGCTTCAGTGGTGGTTGTTGTAAGCCGAGAGATGAATATCGACTTACGCGTAGCAACCACAGTAAGGCCCGTGGGATTTGGTGCTATAAGAGTAGGCGGAACAATAGAAAGGTCAGCACGTACTGCTGCCCCATTAACATTTATGGCAACAACAGGTTGATCTACAGATGGCGAAGAAGCCTGCGTAGTCGTTGGATTGACTGCAATGCTTGGAATGTCACCAGCTACAAATTGACTTTCCTTAGAGAGTTCTACAACTGACACCATTTCAGCTCTCAGAGTTTTCCTCGAAATTTGCTATTGGAGTAGCAAAAATCGGTGTCACTATCGGAACAGTCGGAGTTTCCGGCTCAACAGGTGGGGAGATAGTTAAGGTTAAGGCCGGCTTTGCCTTTGGAGAATTCCTCTTCTTACGCTTAGGAGAGGAATTCAAACATTTCATGTCACTAAAATTTTTTTCTAATTTCATGAACTTATCTGACATAGCCTTGTAATCAAGCTTGAGATTTGAAAAACTATCTCTAGTCTGCTTCATGAATGTAAAAATCTCCGTTTCCGTCGATCTACATTCATTGCAGGTCCAGCGCAATCCTTTACGTTCTTTGATTGCATCAAGAACGCGGCCTGTAAGCCCAGCACATTTGCAGTGCGAAACGTTATCGCACAGCCAACACAACAAGAGTTCCTCATTGCAGATCTTGTTCTTGTGATGGCAACGCGTATCGTAGCAATTCATAATTTAATTAAATATCGTAAAAATAAATTTAAAAAAAAAAAGGAAAGTTAAAAAGGAGCCTAGTTTTTGTTAGCACTGTAATGCGCAATGCAACGAAACGGTGAATTTGTCCAATAAAAATTTTGTAAACAGAATGCAACAACAACAATATTGTTTTCAATGCAATGCCTTTTGAGCATTGTTGATTCGAACGTCGTGGACGTAACTCACTTCTTTCGGTTAAAAGTAATTTTTCACTAACTTATACTAAATTAACTAATAGGAAATTTATTTACCATTTGTTTAAAGAACTTAAAGCAATCATAAAAGTTTTGATATTTAATTTATTATTTTTTGATGCCAAAAGTTGGAATTGAATTTAATATTTTTTATATAATAGAGTGTTTCTTTCAAATTGCTTACAAACAATAAACAGATTTAAATTTCAACCCACAACAAGTTTATTATGCTATAAAAAAGATACTATTGTTTTGAGGTCTAAACTTTTCATTTGTACCTGTATGGACCCATTATTCAATGATAAAAACATTTAATATATAAGTCCACTTCAAAATAAATGAAACACGCGAGTTACGTACCGTACCCAAGAGGATTTAGATAGAATTGTAGAGAAATACAATTGTAAGTAAATATCTGCTTATCTCTCAAATTCTCACACTATTTTAAGAGAACACTGATATGCATTCAAATTACACATCATAATAATGTTAGTCCGATAATTTCTTCAGTTCTATCCTGAGCAAACACCGAAACTGATAAGCGTAAGTGAACACAGATATGTATTGAAACTACACATGATAAGAACGTTTGTCCGATAATATTTAATAGCCTTAATAAACAATGAACTGATAAAATAGAATAAAAATAATTTTAAGAAATCATAAAATAGAATATAGATAATTTTAAGGTATAAATACATGTACATTTTTGTGAGCAACTTAGTCTTAAGATTTAAATTTACGTGAACACAACGTAAAAAAATAAATAAATCGATATTTAGCGTAAACTTCATTCGTTTTTATTTCGTGCATATAATTCACAAGAATTATATCTATCCGTAATTGGCGCAGTCGTGGAACTTAATATCTAAAGATATTAAGAATCGAACATAAAATAATAAAATCGTAGTTGTGAAACACGTCGGAGTGAAATAAAAATATAAATAAAACCAAAAAAAAATTTAAATAAAATATATTTAAATATAAATGTATATAAAAAATTGGAGCAGAAATTAATTCAAATGGAAGAGATAATTAAAAAGCAAGCGGCAATTATAAATGACCTCCAACAGCAGCTACAACAACAACCTAACCTACCAAAGGAAGAAGTCAGTATAGCCGACAAACTAGGACTTGAACCACGACATATCTTTGAGCCTCTGAGCCATATAAGCGGATTAATATCATTTATAAGGTCGGTCGACCAATGCATTGATCTATGCAATGGAAAGGAAGAACTTAATAAATTTGGAACGCAAATCGTTCTCAATGAAAATTCGAGGAGACGCAACTAGGGTAGTTAGCGAATTGGGTGGACATCCAACATGGTACGAGACAAAATTTAAACTAAAGCAGCAATATCGACCGAAGACAACATACGGCGAAATATATAATAAATGCAGAGATATAAAAGTAAGTAATTTAAGAGAATTATTTGCATATTTTGAGAAAGCTAGGAATAATATAAATACAATTAATGAAATAGACGATAGAGTATCTCATTTATATCAACCGGGGTGTGTTAATATGGACTTAGTAGACATTCTAGTTGATAAAATAGATGGACCCATTATAGCCCATATTACAGAAAACATGCAGTCGGACGACATTATTTTGAGATACACTTAACTAAAACTATTAGATGATTATAGAACAATTAACTTTAAACATAGAAAACCTCGTCAAGAGAAACAAAATAATAATGTAAACTATTACTATACACATAATTAGAGTCAGACAAATAAAAACGACTACTACACAAGACCACATAATCAGACAAATAAAAACGACTACTACACAAGACCACATAATCAGTCAAATAAAAACGACTACTACACAAGACCACATAATCAGACAAATAAAAACGACTACTACACAAGAGCACATAATTAGACAAATAAAAACGACTACTATACAACATCAAATAATCAGACAAATAAAAATGATTATTATACTAGACCAAATAATAATAGTAAAAAATATTTCAATAATGGAGAAAATCATAGAAAATTTTCAAACTTTCAAAATAATAAAAGGGATAACTCATCTTCCCAAACAAGAGAATCAAAGAGAATCAAAAATGAGTGTAGACACAATTCTCAAGCCGAACAAACGACCCCACATTTATGGACGTAGATACAATCCAGGAAGATCTAACTAACCAAAACGAAGAAAAAAATTTTCTAGCATTGCCTCCTTACCGATAGCAACATTAACAATTGGCAAACAAAAAATTAGATGCTTAAAAGATACGGGGTCAAGCACTAGTGTTTTAAAACCAAATGTTTTACTAGAACAATACCCAAACATTAATTTACAGAAACCTCTTTTTTATAGAACATTAAATGGAATAAATGAGGTTAAATTAGCTGTTACAACTCCCTTTCCGAAAGAATTTCCGTGTACTGGAACACTTGAGTCAAAATTTCCTGAATCCACTCAAGGCCAAAATTAATATTAAAGATAGATCAATTGACTTATTAGGTTAAAAAATTTACTTCAAAGAGTACGATTATCCACCAAGAATCGAAAATGTTTGTACTCTACAATCAGTAGAATGTGGCATATTAGATAAAATAAATTTTCAATACATGAACAATCAGGAAAAAGATGCAACAATTAAGTTGCTCACAAACTTTGAAGATTTGTTTTTCAAAGAAGGTGACATTCTTACAGCAACAAATGGTATGCATCATGAAATTGTCACAACAACAGACAAACCTTTATACTCTAAAATTTACCGATACCCACAAATTCACGAGAAAGAAATTGAACATCAAATTAACGATATGCCTAAACAAATTATCATTAGAGAAAGTAACTCTCCATACAGTAGGATTGTAGAAAAAAAATAGACAATTCTGGTAAAAAGAAGTATAGTCAGAGATTATCGAAAGTTAAATGAATTTACTGTCGATGATAAGTTTCCAATTCCAAATTTAAATTCATTGTTAGATAAATTGGGCAGAGCACAATATTTTACAACCCTTGATTTAGCTAAGGGATTCCATCAGATTTTAGTTAGAGAGGAAGATAGAATGAAGACAGCATTTTCAACTCCAATGGGACATTACGAATTCGTTCGTATGCCGTTCGGGTTAAAGAACGCTCCATCAACCTTCCAAAGACTGATGAATCATGCTCTTAGGGATCACATTAATAAAACATGTGTAGTATATATGGATGACATATTAATATATAGTTCTTCATTAGAAGAACACATGAACAGTATTAAAAGTATCTTTCAAGCCCTTAGAAAAGCCAAATTAAAAATTCAGGTGGACAAGTGCGACTTTCTAATTTCATACGCATCTACAACTTTAATCAAGCATGAAATAATTACTCCACTACTGAAAAAGAACTACTAGCAATAGTATCAGCCGTAAAATATTTTAGACCATATGTATTTGGCAGAGAATTTGATCTAGAATGTGATCACCAACCACTTAAGTGGCTTATGACAAAGTACTCAGGTAGATACATAAGCCCTTCAAAGATGGCTAGTGAGCCTAGGCGAATACAATTTCACCACAGATTATATTAAAGGATTTTCTAAGCAGAATTAAAAATAAAGAAATTTTTAATGGAGAGGAAGACACAGATAATATATCTGTAGAATTGCAAACAATCCACTCTCAAGAAGAGGATCTTAATAACTATATTGGCATATATTGGTATCTAAAATACAGTTATAAACCTGTTTAAAGTTCCAATTGTGTTAGTTCAACAAAAACAAGCTAGCGTTTCCAATATATTTAATAATAAGCGAATATATATTGATCAAAAAGATATTGATGAAAATCAAGTCATTAATATTGTTCGAAGAGAGATTAAAAATGGAAAAGTAGGAATATACTCTGATTTAAATGATCACGAGTATAATAAGGTTCAAAAAATTTTGGTAGAAGAACATTCTGAGAATCCGCACATTAAACTTGTTAAATGCACAAAACTTTCTGAGGATATAGAGACTGATAATGAACTTAATAAACAGATCGCCTTATTTCATAAAAATGAAAGCGGTCATTGTGGTATTATAGCTAGTTATTACAAATTAAAATCAAGAGTTTATAATCCACATCTGAAAACCCAAATTTAGTGCGAGCGCATACATGTAGGAATGGGATATATTGCTGCATAGCAGCAAACACAAATGCAGCAATATAACAAAGGGAAGAGAATCAAACGACAAGACGAGACAAGACAGTAGAGAGAGAAAACAAAGAATAGAGAGACAGACAGCGACAGCGCAGCGAACGGGGAAAAGGAATAAATAGCAGTGCGCTGCAGCAAAGAGTTCAGTTGATGAGAGTCGCTCGTGTCGTTCAGTTGAGTCGTTGAATGTCGCTCGTACGGAGAAGATGTTGCCTGTCGATCGTATCATTAGAAGAGTAGAATCGTCATTCTTATATTACTCGTGCCTAGTGTATATTGAAGTTGTCAATATGAGTAACTAATAGTTTTAACAATAATAAAAAGTAATATAATTAATAACTACGGTTAAATAAACAATCAAACTATTTTAAAAAACTAAAACAAATATAGTGTTAATTGATCACTACATTTTTGGGGGCTCAACCGCGATTGAACCGTAGCCAGTGAATCAACAATTAATAAGCATTATCCATTAATATAATGCAATTAATATGCCAATTTCAATAAACATTGTGAAATTATTCATTGCACAAAAGCCAACAACAAAATAGTGCATCGCGAAAATTTTCCTACAACAACGACGAGAGCAAGCGAGAAAGGAAGAGACGCCAAGCAACACACAATGCGGCGGGTTACGAAAGGCACGTAGCAACAAACGACAAAGGCAAAGTAGCTCAACGGCACTATCTGTTGAGTGAAGAGAGGCGCGACGACAGAGCAGAGTGGTGTACGGAAGCAACAACAAACGAAAACACGGCGACAACAGGGCAGTGTAGTGCGCAGAAGCTACAAGAACGAGAGGACGACGTCAACAGCGGCAGAGAGATGCGCAGAAGCAGCGTCGAGGTAAAACGTCAGCAGAAACGAGTAAGCAGACAACGCATAAGACGCAACGCAACAGAGTGAGTAGGCGCAGCCTTGATTAAGGGTTGTTTTGCATTTACAGGCAAGTACACATGATATTGTTAACATAAAGCATTGTTGCTGCTTCAAGAAAAATTTTAAAGAGAAAAAAAATAGACAAATTTTGATTCAGTAAAATCAAAAGATAAAATTAAGAGAATAAATTTTGGAAAAAATTATTAAAGAAGTTAAAGTTTGAAAAATTTTAAAGAGAAAAAAAATAGAGAAATTTTGATTCAGTAAAATCAAAAGATAAAATTAAGAGAAAAATTTTGAAAAAAAAAGAAGCAATTAAAAAAAAAAAAAAAAAATAGTATCAAAAATTCAAAATTAAGAATTATTGTAAGAAGAAAAAAGAGATAATTTTAAGACAAAAGACGAAATATTATGTAAATTTAAAATGTAAGAGAAAAATTTTGTGAAGTAAATTTAAGTTATATACTAGGTTACATTGTTGAAACTATGCTGTATAACGAAATTGTACGATTGACAGTACCACAACTAAAAGAGAAGTAAGCAGAGTTAGATTTATCTAAAAAAGGGCGAAAAGTAGAACTCCAGAAAAGATTTATTTCACATTTTAACGTAGGAAATAGTGAGGAGAGCGATAGTGAAGAACAAAGTTTAGAAACAAGTTTATATACGACGTTAAAAACTGACGACAAAATGGCATTTACTTTGAGAGACATCGAGGACTCCTTGAAACACTTTAATGGTAGTGGGTTTCCGGACATTGTTGAATGGCTAAGAGACTTCGAAGACAATGCTGCGACAGTGAACTGGGATGAATTACAGAAGTTCATTTATGGCAGGCAGTTATTAAAAGGGGCGGCAAAACTTTTTGTTAACAGTCAGGAGGGAATAAACGATTGGAATTCTTTAAAAGAAGCATTGAAAACAGAATTCAGTGTAAAGTTAACTTCAAAAGAGGTTCATAAACTCTTAGAAACTAGGAAGAAGAAACAAAATGAAACCCTTATCGAATATTTCTACTCTATGAAAGGCTTAGCCAAACAAAGCAAGGTAGACGAACAAAGTATTATGGAATACGTGATAGAAGGTATCCCAGATACAAAGCTAAATAAAAGCATATTATACCATGCAACAAATTGTCAAGAGTTGCGGGAGAAAATCAAAATTTATGAAAAAATGTGTTTAGGCCAGGAATCAAGATATAGGGCCAAGTTTGAAAAAGATGAAAAGAAAGGCAACAAACCAGATTATAATTGTTTCAAATGTGGGGAGAAAAACCATATCGCTAGGAATTGTGAAAAGAGCACTATTAAATGTTTTAAATGTAACCAAATCGGTCATAAAGCAAATCAATGTGAGGTAAAAGGAGTACAGAAAACTGTTAAAAAAGTCAGCATCACAAAAATGCTTTAATAGAGCTTTTAAAGATGTTCAGATTGGGAATCAAATAATTTCTGCATTATTCGATTCCGGAAGCGATATTTGTACCATTAGAGAAAAAATTTACAAGCAGATAGGTTCCGTCCCATTAGAAACAAAGACGAAAGAACTGACAGGCATAGGAAACAAGAAAATTTACACTTTAGGTTTCTTTACGTTTGATACAAAATTGGACAATGTTCCAATAAAAATGTGTTGCCATATAGTTCGCGATGAAGACGCCTTGTACGATAGTGTGATTGGAAATGACGTTCTTGATTTCGTAAGCGTTACAATAAGCCCTAGTGGAATAGTTTTCCATGCAGCAGAGAGAGAGGCCACAAAGATGAGTGTAAAAAAAGAAATGGTTCGAAACAATGTTGAGTTTCCTATCAATAAGAACGAACATACAGAGTTAGTAAAGGGTATTAGTCAAGTCAAAGAGGAGGGTATCCCTCAAGGAAAGGACTGGCATGAGAGTAATGTCACTACTTTAGTTCCCAAGTCAAGTATACCAGAGTTGCAAAATACATTCCAACAAATGTTAACAACTAGTATCAGTGAAGAGCAATCAATTAAGATTGAATTAGGCCATTTGAAGAACGGGTTAAGGACAGAACTTTTGAAAATGACACAAAGATATAAACCGGTGAAACCAGAGATGAGTCCGGTGGAAATGAAAATAATTCTGAAAGATGAAGTGCCAATTTACCAGCGACCAAGACGTTTACCTTTTGGGGATCAAGAGAAAGTAAACGAGCAAATAAGAGAATGGCTGAAGGAAGGAATCATTCGTCATAGTGTTTCCGAGTACGCATCTCCTATTGTGCTAGTGTCGAAGAAAGACGGTACCAAAAGACTTTGCTGCGACTATAGAAAGCTGAACGAGAAAATTATTAGAGATAATTTTCCAATGGCACTGATTGACGATGTGCTGCATAAACTCCAGAGAGGAAAAGTGTTCACAACTTTAGATCTGTCAAATGGATTTTTCCATGTCCCTGTAGAAGAGAATTCACGCAAGTTCACATCATTTGTAACTTCACAAGGCCAGTATGAGTTTTGTTTTGTACCCTTTCGGTATTTCAAATTCACCTGCAGTTTTTATGCGGTACATATATGCAGTGCTGAGGCCATTAATAGAAGACGGAACTTTGATTTTATATATGGACGACATTATTATTCCATCAGAAGACGAGGAAGAGGGATTAAAAAGTTAGGAAGAGTTTTAAGCCTAGCAGAGCATTCGGTTTAAAAATTAAGTGGGAAAAATGTCAATTTTTGCAGCGAAAAGTAAGTTTTTTGGGGTATATAGTAGAAAATGGGTCAATAAAACCATCAAAAGAGAAGACTTCAGCAGTCGATAATTTTCCGATTCCGCGAAATAAGAAAGGGGTCCAACGCTATTTGGGCCTTACTTCCTATTTTCGTAGATTTGTAAAAGATTTTGCGACAATAGCAGACCACTAACGAATTTATTAAAAGACAAGGTTATATTCAAGATGGGTGCAGAAGAAATAGCATCGTTTCAACAGTTAAAAATGTATTTAACGAATCCACCAGTATTGCGTTTATTTAATCAGAATAGTATTACAGAGGTTCATTGTGATGCGAGTATGTATGGGTATGGAGCAGTACTTATGCAAAAAGATTCAGAAGATCAATTATTTCACCCAGTCGAATACATGAGCAGAAAAACTAAAGCAGCAGAAGAAAAGTATCACTCTTATGAATTAGAAGTACTTGCTATAATAGAAGCCCTAAAGAAGTGGAGAGTATACTTATTGGGGAAAAAGATAAAAATCATAACAGACTGTAACGCTTTTACAATGACTATGAAAAAACAAGAGGTACCTGTAAGAGTAGCTCGTTGGGCAATATTTTTACAAGATTTCGAATACGAGATTGAGCATCGGTCGGGAACAAAGATGAAACACGTAGATGCGCTAAGTAGAGTACATTGTTTATTGCTACAGGATTCATTAAAACACCGGATTAAACAAGCTCAAGATCAAGACGAATGGATTAATGCTATCTCGAAAGTGTTGGAAGCTGGAGTATATGACGACTTCTACATTAAGTATGGAATATTGCACAAGGATCCCAATAAGGAACTGATTGTAATTCCATCCAAAATGGAGAACGAAATCATTACAATGGCTCATCAACAAGGACATTTCGGAAGGAAAAAGACCTCGGAATTAGTAGGAAGAGATTATTATATACCAAACTTAGCAGGCAAGATAGATACGGTCATTAAATCGTGTGTAGGGTGTATAGTGAGTGAGGCCAAACAAGGCAAAAAAGAAGGATTTTTAAATCCAATAGACAAGACGGACGAACCATTGAACACGTACCACATTGATCATGTAGGTCCAATGGAAGTAACTAAAAAGCAGTATAACCATATTTTAGTTGTGATAGATGCTTTTTCTAAATTTGTTTGGTTATATCCGACAAAGAGTACTGGTACTGACGAGGTTGTTGACAGATTAAGAAAACAGTCAGAAATGTTCGGTAATCCAAAACGTATAATAACAGATAGAGGTACTGCATTTACATCCAATATGTTTAAAAACTATTGTGATACGGAAAATATTCAACATTTACTAGTGGCGACCGGAGTTCCCCGGGGAAACGGACAAGTAGAGCGTATGAATAGGATAATCATTACATTATTAGCAAAACTATCCGTAGACGACACAAAAGCTTGGTATAAGAACGTAGGTAGAGTTCAACAATTCATTAATTCATCTCCTCCAAGAAGCACTAAAATTTCTCCTTTCAAGATATTAACAGGGTTTGAAATGAAAACTATTTACGATAAAGAGTTGAAGTTACTTTTAGAAGAAGATTTGTTAAGAGAACTGCAAGAAGAGAAAGACGAAATTCGTAAGACAGCTAGAGATAACATAGCAGTAATCCAAGAAGAAAATCGGAAGTCATTCAACAAAACCAGAAAACCAGAGAATGAATATGATCTCGATGACATGGTAGCTATCAAACGTACTCAATTGGGTTGGACTGAAATTAAAGCAAAAATACTTCGGACCTTATAAAGTAATTCGTAAATTGAGGCGCGGCCGATATGCAGTAGAAAAGGTTGGAGACATTGAAGGACCAAATAAAACAAATACAGTAGCAGAATACATGAAAAGATGGAAACCATAATTCGGGGCGAATTATAACGTAGGATGGCCGAATGTAGGAATGGGATATATTGCTGCATAGCAGCAAACACAAATGCAGCAATATAACAAAGGGAAGAGAATCAAACGACAAGACGAGACAAGACAGTAGAGAGAGAAAACAAAGAATAGAGAGACAGACAGCGAGAGCGCAGCAGACGGGGAAAAGGATTAAATAGCAGTGAGCTGCAGTAGAGAAGTCAGTTGTTGGGAGTCGCTTGAACGATAGAGTGGTTGGAGGTCGCTCGTGCCGAATAGCCGATCGGGAGTTTAACGTTGTTCGCTTACAAAGAAAAATCACTGTTAAAACGGATAGTTGGTTCCAGTGTGCCAAGTAACAGATTAATCATTATAAACTTAAGAACAATAAATTAAGTTTAATATAATCAATAATTACCTACTTAATAAACTATTAAATTTAAATTAAAAACTAAAAACAAATATAGTGCTTATATTTATCACTACATACATATTCTTGTGTGTGCAGAATATAATAATTAGTAGCAACAGTTTAGTTAGTCTGGAGTAAATCTTGTTAAGAGTAACATCGAGTTTTCTTTTATCGTTAAACATTTTTTCACATAATTAATATTAAACATTTACACTAAGTTTGATCGGCGTTTATAATATAATAAACATTACATTGAAATGAAAAACTAATTGATCTTTTAATTCGCATTAACAATTTGTATAATCAAATATATTTCAAATAGGTTATGGGCCCAGAGCTCCAAACCTAGTAAAATGTTTAAATAGTGCAAATTAAAATTTCGTGTGTCGAAATGGCATCGACGGGTTTATTTTCTATTGACAAATTAGATAGTGACAATTATGCATCATGGGCAGTGCAGATGAAAAGTGTACTTATACATACCGAGTTGCGGCCGGTTGTATGTGGCAAATTAGTGAAGAGTAAAAGTGATTTTGCAAAATACTGCATTTGAAGCTAAAGAAGAAAAAGTCCTGGCAAGCATAATGTTGTGTATAAAGCCGTCGCTAATAAATCATATAAAACATTGCAGTACAGCAAGTGAAGCTTGGAAAAAGCTGAGTGATATTTAAGTGCCAAGCGGACCAGCGCGTAAAATCGGGTTGTTCAAAAGGTTGTTGCATCTCAATGTGTCTGAATCTGGCAACATGGAAGAACATTTGAACAAATTTTTTGATCTTGTTGAAAAACTCAAAGAAATCGGTGATAATTTTGAAAAAGAAATTTATGTGATTATCTTGTTAACGAGTCTTGGTGGCGAATATGACAATTTTGTAGTGGCTATTGAAACGCGTGATACCCTACCAACTCTAAGTGCACTAAAAATCAAGTTGTTGGAGGAGGGGAATAGGCGGGAAGCCAACAGTGAAAATAGCGGACCCCAAGTGTTTCATTCGCGCGCAGAAAAATATAAAGAAGACAAGAAAAAACCGTTTAATCCGAAAAAATTAAAGTAAAACTTGTGGTGTTTTAGTTGTGGTCGTCGTGGATATTTCGCAGCTCAATGTAGAGACAAAGGGAAGCAAGAAAGTAATGAGGGAAGCAATAAATAATGAAAGAGTAAAGAGATCAGCGAAAGCAAATCGTTTGCTATGCTCTCCACGGTAAATAACACAAATGCATATGCAAAGACATTGTGGTGTCTTGACAGTGGCGCGTCGGTTCATTTGTGTTGTAATCGTTCGTACTTCTCTTCATTTAAAGAGCATAAAGAACGAATAATGCTTGCTGGAAATGAATACATAGAAGCCAGCGGTCGCGGTAATGTGCGTTTATATGCTGGAAAATTTACGGTTGATCTGTTTGATGTACTTTATGTACAAGAACTGCAGAGCAATTTTATGTCAGTTGCGAAAATAGTTGCAAAAGGTTCGAAAATAATATTCGTGCGTTTGAAAAAGACGAGAAAAACAGTATAATTTTTCAAGCGGAAAAACAAAATGATTTATTTTTTATAAAAAATATAAAAAAGTGTTTCACAATGAAAACAATCGGGACTGATATAGTGAAATGGCACAATCGTTTGGGTCACTTAAATTTTGGCAGCATTAAATACATGGCAAATAAAAACAGTGTACGGCCTGGATAAATATAAAATTTGTGTTGATCTCAAAGAAAATGTTTGTGAAACGTGCGCAAAAAGCAAACTATGTGTTATACCTTTTCCGAAGTCGTCAGAAAATCGTGCTAAAGACATACTTGGCCTTGTGCATACGGACATTTGTGGTCCTATAAACACCACATCGGCGGGTGGTGCGCGATATTTTGCTACATTTATTGATGACAAATCAAGATATATTTTCGTGTATTATCTAAAATCGCGAGATCAAATACTCGACGCGTTTAAGACATTTAAAGCGTTGGCCGAAAATCAAACCAACGAGAAAATAAAAGCTATTCGTAGTGACAACGGTCGCGAATATTTGAGCAATGAATTCGAGGAATTATTGAAGGTGAATGGTATAAAAAGGCAACTTACTGTTCCTCATACACCTCAACAAAACGGCGTTGCAGAGCGGGCAAACAGAACTCTGGTAGAGATGGCGAGAAGTATGCTGGTGCATTCAGGAATGAATGAAATTTTATGTGCAGAGGCTATAAATACGGCTGTGTACATCCGGAATAGATCTGAGACAAGATCATTATGTGAGATGACTCCTTACGAGGTATGGACGGGTAAGAAACCTACAATAGCTCGTTTGCGAATATTTGGTTCAAAAGCAATTGTTCTGAATAAAGCACACAAAAAGAAATTCAGACCTAAAGGCGAGGTGCGAACCATGGAAGGTTATTCTGAAAAAGCTAAAGCGTATCGTTTGTATAATTCAGATACCCATGCAATAACCGAAAGTCGAGATGTTGTTTTTATAGAACACGATCTGTTGGATGTCCGTAATGGTGATCATGAGATGATTCTTCCGTTAATTGAAGGTGAAGCTGTTGATGGTGAACATAATGTTAAAGAAGTGTGCGCTGAAGACGACGTTGAATCCGTAGGAAAGTGTTCTGCGAAGGAAGACGTTATATCCGGTGAATGTGGAGGTGAAGAAGATGATCTAAGTGATATCGAGGGCAAAAGAGGCCCTGGACGCCCCAAAATCATTCGTACGGGAAACCCTGGTCGTCCGCGCAAAGAGTATAACGTATTAAACGTTATAAATACTGAAGAGGTACGAGTTCCACAAACAGTGGCAGCGGCGTTAAGCGATTTAAATGCAGAGGAATGGAAAACTTCGATGCAGAAGGAGTATGATGCTCTTATTCGAAACAACACTTGGTCCTTGGTGGATCTACCTAAAGGCAATAGGCTGCAGATGGGTGTTTGCAGTAAAGAGGAACAAATGCGGCGAAATACAAAAGTTTAAATCACGTCTTGTGGCAAAAGGGTGCGCACAACAGTACGGCGTAAATTATTTTGAAACTTTCCGGTGGCGAGCTATTCATCAATTTGTTTGCACTTGCGGTTGAGAACCAGAGGTATAGGCATCAAATGGATGTCTCGTCAGCATATCTCAACGGTGAACTTAATGATGAAGTACATATACATGCGTCAGCCAGAGTGTTTTAGCAGCAAAGAGAATCCAGAAAAGGTGTTAAAATTGCATAAGGCGCTATATGGTCTGAAGCAGAGCGGTGGAGAGTGCAACCAGAAGCTCAATGAAGCTCTACTAAAAATGGGTTTTACCTCGTGTGCAAGTGAACCTTGCATCTACACTAAAAATGATACAGGTAGTATGAATATCATTTTAATATATGTAGATGATCTTATTATTGCCAGCTCACGTAAAGAAGACTTGCTTCAAATAAAGGCGTACATATCAGAAGTTTTTGATGTGTTCGATGGCGGTGAGCTTAATCATTTCCTAGGGATGGAAATAGAGCGAGAAGGAGAAACTGGTGCAGTATCGATTGGCCAGAAGCAGTTTATACAAGACCTCCTTCGAGAATATAACATGTCCGATTGTAAGACAGTCGGAATACCACTGGAATCAGGTTTCCAGGTTAAATGTGACAACAAAGCTTGCCCGACAGTGAATCAAACGGCTTATCAATCGTTGGTGGGTTCGTTGATGTACCTTGCAGTTTGTAGTAGACCAGACATACTTCATTCAGCAGTCAAGTTGGCGCAGCGCAATTCAAATCCACATCAGGAGCACTATGCAAGTGCAAAACGGTTCTACGGTACCTAAAAGGTACATCTGATCTGAAGTTGCATTACAAGAAAACAGGTCAACCAATCCATTGCTACGTGGATGCTGACTGGGCAGGAGATGCAACAGACCGTAAATCGTTTACAGGTTGGGCGTTCATCGCAGCAGGTGGTGCAGTCTCATGGTCATCGAAGAAGCAAGACATGGTGGCGCTTAGCAGCTCAGAAGCAGAATATGTCGCGTTGTCAATTGCGGCAAAAGAAGCGGTGTACATGAAGCAGCTTCTACAAGAAATTGGTTTTAGTCACGATGGTGCACTTATGATGTATAGCGATAACCAGAGTGCACAGTGCCTAGCAAGAAATCCAACCTTTCAT
>JAWNNP010001944.1:0-105300 GCA_035044805.1 Leucophenga maculata
ACGCTATTATATAATGCACTAAAAAATACCATTAATGGATTTCTTAAATAAAATTTATATATTTTATGTATTTTAATGCTGTGCACTGAGAAATTCGTGCCTATTTGAATATGTATCTGAAGAATGTTTATCCGCGACGGCCACCATAATCCATCTCAGCTTCCGGTTCTGGTTGCAAAATGACTGATTTTGAACCACTAACTGAACCCATCAATTGAAAAAGTGGCTCCAACCAGTGCAAATAGTGTTTTCCTTTGCGTGTTTGTTTATTTCTTTAATCATTGAAAGCACATTGAAGCCTTTTGTACATGAATATTTAATTTGCTTTGTGTCTGTCACCATAAGAACATATTCAAACTGCAAGTCTGGCTAGGAATGGAATCATCACTTTTTGAGTTTGGTTATCACTGCTCGTTTTTCTCTATTCTTTCCTTATTGTATTTCCTAAGCTAGCCGTTTCTGCTATCATATCGACAGGTTAGGATATTTCTGTCCTTGCAGTTCCTAAACGGCTGCACCTCAAATGAAGTCCTCATATTGATACGTTTAAAAAGTCCATTATACAGACCGGAACCCGATGAACGCTTATCTGGTATACTTGCAGCAAGAAAGAGTGGCAATGGTTCGTTCAATTGAAGATCTAGTGTGCACAGCAGCAGACTTAGTCGTCGTAGTGGAACCTATGGCATTCTTAGCCAATTCTACAGTAACAACTGCGGCGCGTAATGATGAAAGCTTTCTTGTTGATATCCGGTGGTGTATCTGGCGTTCATTAAAACTGCTGCCAAAACTTTGGTGATTACATGGACTAGAACCTTCTTGATATCATCGTCTTACAGTGTTTTAAGCAGGAACGGTTGTAAGCAAATTGACCTGAAATTCTCCGCGGTAACGTGGCGGCTATAGATTTAAATGCTACCTCAACAACTTTCCATTGAGATGGAATACAATGAAGCCTAGTGCATCTCACACAGATCGTATGTAACCAACTTTTGTGTGTTGGCGTTGAGCTGGTGATATTCCATAAATACTCTTTCTATATCTATGTGCAATTTTTAGTAGAGCGATCCAAACATAATATGCTGCCAGCTACTGTCCTCTTCACCAAAAAGAAACCATGAATTTATGTGCTTTTATAAAATTACATTTGTCGCCTCTTGAATATAATAAAAAATGACTAGATTGCATCTTCATTTTAGTGAAAATATGCTGAATATGAAAATGCAAACAAGAACTATTTCTAAAGAATATTCGTGTTTGCTGCTGAGCTGTAATACAATGAGAATCAATCTAGGCTGCTGCCTACAGACTTTCGTCGTCCAATAATTGGAAACGATTCGACGATTCGGCTGAGGTCGTGGCAGCTACTGTTTGCTGCTCGCCCTTCTGGTTACCAGCAGCCGGCTTTTTCTTGGCCGTTTTCTTGCCTTGCTGCTTTGAATGAACCGCACCGAGCGAAGGGAAAAACTGGATGTTGGTGATGTCCGGCGCAGCACAATGGCGTCGGGAGCTCTGGCCAGTCAAAACTCTCTGGTGGTTCTGAAATGAGAATATTACGCTATGTACGCAAGAATTACTTACAAAGCTACTCACCAACTGGCGGATACCCGGTGGAATATAGACCGCTGTGGACTTGCTAACATTTGCCGGCAGCTGAGCGGGCACCATTGGTTTGCTCCATGCAGTTTGAACAGCATTGCTATTGGCCTTTGAATCGGTTTGTTTGTTTTTGGCCGCCAGTTGCTGTAAAAATTGTAATGTGTCACAATTTCTATGACGCCACTGATTACTAACTCACCAGTTCATCGGGTTTTGTATGGTTCTCATCACCGTCGCCGTTAACTGGCGCAGCATTTCTACTTCCACTGGCTTCAGTCGGTCCGCCGGCGGCAGCTGCATCGTCAGCAGACGCTTTAGTAGTTGTCTCCAGTTTAAGACAATTCTGCAGATCGTTCATCAACTCCTTAATAGACACAAAATTTGGATTTGCCTTGGACTTGGACTTATTTTTATCGCGCTTGGCAAAGAAGGCGTCAAGGTCGGCCATGTTGCAGTAATACGGTAAGCAAAAAAATATGATTGTGAAAAATGTTGCCGCTGACAGTGAGGCAGAATTTACACAGAGTCAAAAGTGCTAAGATTGACAAGAGAACCAGGGCTGCTAATATTACTCAGAACGACACATTTATGGAACTTAAAACGCAGCAATCTCATTTATCATCACTGTTCACCTCTTACTGCGGGCAACTGATAATGACGGGAAATGCCTGAAAAGTCTAATATAGAAGAGTGTTCAAGAAAATATGTGATCGGATTTTAGAGAGGAGCTCAATAACGCCAGCCACTCGAGGATGAGCAACTCCTGGTTTCTAGTATTCTGCATTTAAGCAAAGGAATTTAAACTGTTTACGAGGTTCGATAGAAGACAAGTATAAACGTTCAACGAAAAATCGAATAGCTTATCTTTTCATTTAAATTATTTGTAATTGTGTTTCGGAGTTTGGAAGCCATTAAGTGCGTATGATCTTGAATACGATACAATGATTCCCTGTCCCGGATTTTGCTATTTGTTTATTGTTAGGCACCAGGATGCGATTTATAAAGTGGTTTGTTCGGCGGTGGAAACTGCAAGTCTATACCCTTTACCATTCGACTGTCCTCAAATGCATATTACTTTGAACTTTGAACTTTGACTGATGTTTCGTTATGAGTTTGCTTGCTAAGATCTTTCCGCGAGAGAGATAGTCTGAACCAGAGACCTGCATTGAATTGTATCGAGCAGACTCGGTCAATCTCGTTAAAAATGGGTACAGGGTGTAAGTTCGAGTAGCACACTCAAACCGTGAAGTTTGCATTCAAACGAGTATGCGATGCAATATTCTGAATTTTCGAGGGAACTCCCTAAAAATTTAGGCTCTTCAATTTCGTGAAGCCCTTCTTATTGTTCTTCTGCTATAATTGCATATTTGTCTTCATATTCAGGGCTACATTAAAGTGATTGCATATTTACATGATTCAGATGTTGCCTTTGTTGACATTTTGGACCACTGCTTCTGTCCGATTCTAGAGATCGCTTTAAGATGTGTGTCCGGGGTTGTTGTCCTAACCTAGACTCCGAACTGTCAATGTCCATGGGTTTTACTCTATTCTGTATGATTTGTCGCTTTGGTGCTCAAGTGGCGTACTTTTGTTTCTGTGAGAGTAATCACTTCTTTTAAAGGATTGTTCTTTGAACTTCGCCAGTTTTACAAAGCCCGAACCATGAACTACAGAAAATCGTCAACTACCCATGATATACATTTCTCAATGGTCTCATTTTTATCTAATTGTCTGATTGTGCATGGACAAAGTTCCGAGTGGTTCGATCGAACGAGTGTTTCAGGTGCCTCGTGAACTGTTTTACACTCGTTTTATACTCGTTCACGCTGATACCGTTTGGTTGGTACCATGTTGACTCGAGTATTACGGACAACATGATTGCTGGCTGGTACTCGGTGTATGAGTAGATGATCGAGTGTGCACGACAATTAGGTACCTGTTGCAGCTCTCTGGTATGAAGCTTTAGTCCTACTGCTTTAACTATTGTTTCGGGTGAGAATACATTTGTATGGCATGGTAGAGTATTTAGATCCTTTTTTCACTCCGGCGGTATTGCAATTGATTTGTGTGGTGTTTTGTAAGGAGTTCTCTGAAAATTTCGCAGAAAATATGTAAGATTGTGTTTTGCTGTAGGAACTCATGTTTCTTTGTTGAGTTCGCGGTAGGGAGTGCTGTGGTCTGTGCAGTTGGTTTATTATTTAGGGGATATTTTGTAGTTTTTAATTACGTTTATTATTTCTGAGTTGTATGTTCCCGCAGCCTTTAAGCGTGCATGGCAGACTGTTGGTCTATTGGCTATAAAGAAAGATGCTTTCCAGGCTTTCGAATACTTAATTGCTGCGTATTTTTAACAGGATTCTGAAGGATTCTACTTTATTAATTTAACAAAAACAAAAACTGCGCCTAAAGTTTAGCTAAAATATGTGATTTTGCGGCAAAGACAATTGTTGCCTGTGGCCAGGAATATGTGTGAACAATCTCATTAACTTGTAAGCACCGTTGAGCATACAACAGTGGGATACACTTCAGATAACCGCCGACACCGCCAACGACGACGACGATGACGACGACGACGGGTAAACAACTTCCAATATAATGTGTAAAAGTATTTGTTAATAATTTATCATTTGTTAGCTTAGTTGTTTCTTTATATGTGTGTCTGTCTGTCCGTCTGTTGCAAGTAATTAAAGCATTCTTTTCTGCCGTGGCCAAACCGCAGAAAATCAGTCAGACGGACAGCACAGGACAGTCAGTCAGTCCAACAGCTGTGAGTAACATTTATTGACTGCGTCTTCTACTTGTATTCTATTTCGCTCAGCTTATTATGCCGACCCGGGCCCGGGCCCGTACGCTCTGGCTCTAATGGAGCGTATGAGTAACCAATTTAATTAAATGTATATTTCTGCACCTTGTAGCACAGCACTTTGCCTCTGTGCATCATTGTATCTGTGTGCTTTTTTGTGCGAGCGAGCGGCATATATTGTCTCGACTGCGGCGTCTTTAATTAGCGCAGACCAAGTACAATGAAAATGTTTTAATACGCACACATAAATATTTGATTAGTTGCCGCAACATGTGTAGTACTCGTAGATACAAAAGTATCTGTGCGTACGTATTTGTATTTATTTGCTTACATTGAACATAAATTGAAGGACCTTATCTGTGGCAAATAACTTTTCGACGACGCTCAAGAAAATGGAATATTCAAATAGGCACTTTGTTGGCACTAAATTAAGCCCACAGACAGACGGACAGACAGACAGACAGCGCTACGCAGTTGGCATAGAGTGTGCGAGAAACTTAATATAACATTTATATTTGATTAATAAAACTTTGTTAATAAATACAAGGTTGCCTCAAATGCGTTAAGGATATACATGCAGCATACAAGTATGTGGATAGACTTCCGCTGGCCTTGGCTTTCGAAATCTCCATTTATACACTTATTCAAAAAAGAACTCCTTCATATAACTTCTGCGCAACAAGTTTCACAAATCGTAGTCAATAGAAGCCACCGAAACTAAGGAGAAGCTTCATAAATATTATTGATCGCCTGCAGCATTAATGTCAATGACTAAAAAGTGGTTTACTATGTTCAGGTCGCTCAAAAGAAGTCGTCCCGCTAGAAATGTTCGATGAAATCTGTGAATAATATTGAACGATTTGGAAATGCTGAGACTGTAGGCATATCAACTAAGCGGGTTAGTTATTAGATTCGATATTCCTTGACGCAGGTAGTGCTATAGAAGGAGTCCCAATTAAAAGGTCTGTGTGCGTCAAAAAGAAATGGGTGCGGGAGTCGTTGTTTAGAATTCTTAAGGGAATTAGTTTATCAATTTCGCTGCAGGCTCAAGTTTGTTGCCAACTGTTTAAAACACCAGTTCAGAGCAATACCCCCCTAGATATACTGCCAGCGTTGTGACCCATCAGCTGAGCCAAGAGGAAAGCGCCAGGAAGTCTTGGGTGTTCTTTATGGAAGTGGGAAGATGCCTTCTCTTCTTGATTAGATGAAGCGGTACAGTGGCAAGATGAATCGTAATTTAATGATCTAGAGCGGAGGAAGAGAGAGAGGACACATTAAGTGCAACAGCGTGCATTCAACAAATCGGTCTTGTAATTGGCAAGGCAGGTGCAAACGTGAACCGCATAGAGAATGAGTTTAGTTGCCGGGTCGATGTCCCCAAGAGTGGCTTAAATGTGCAGGTGCTGGCCAATTCGTTGCGCAATGCGACTGATGCCATCGAACACATACGAAAGCAACGCAATGGTGGCGGTGGTGCAGGTGGTGATAGCAGCACCTACTGTGGAGGCGACAGTAATGGATGTACCGGATGGGGTGGCAGACTTAATGGTAATACCGGGGGCATTTGGATTTGGGTTTCGAACCTCAAATTCGCATAATTTTAGTGGACATTCGTGAAGATCGTCAAACAGTAATGACTTCAGCTACTTGGCCACCAAATGTGCGTCGCATAGCGCGAAGCTTTGTGAAAATATGAAAGCATCTGAAAAAGCCTTGGTATTATATACAGTTACGTTATTAATAATGACGTCCCGTGGAACATTAAGGATTATGTGCACCGCTTTGGACGTAACGGAGTTTCAGGTCGCTCCGGCACAGCCATTACTTACATAAGACCGGAAGACAAAGCCATTGCCCGACCACTGATAGCTACATATATTAGAAGAGTCTAAACAGGAGCTGCCTGATGAGTTGCGCAAGTTAGCCGCGATAATAGCTGCTGAACGCCACGCTAAGAAGGTAAGTGGAGGAGGAGGATGCGGGTAATATTAATCGTATTAAAGCATTAAACATTATAATTAATAAACTTTTACATCCATAAAAAATTGTCAAATTAAAGTTCATTCAACTGCAAATGCAGCAAATAGTGCGGACGGACAAAACAGATCTAAAGTAGCGCAATAAACTTGCTACATGAATATGTGTGTGTGTGTGTGTGTCTGTGTGTGTGTGAGTGTGTACATATGTGCATGTGTGCCAGTTTAAAATTGAGCGCATAACTTGACCAACATAAAAGTTGACAGACTGACACACATTTCAATTCTATCCAATTCAATCCAACGAAGCGAAACGCGAAATAATACGAAACGAAGCAGCGCAATGGCATAGCATTAGCATAAGAAGTTAGAAGAAGAAGAAGACGACGAAGACGACGATGACGACGGAATGCTGTTGACAGCGACAAAAAGCAGAAAACTGTAAAAAAAACAACAAAGCAAACCGAAAAAATGAGAGAAATAATCCCTTTGGCACTGTACTACCGACACAGTTTGCACTGTTGCTGTTAAACATTGGCGCTGTTAAACATTTCTGCTGTTAAGCACTGTTAAAGCTCAAATAAAACTTGTCGTAAAAACGTAAAAGCAGTCTGCATTCGTACTTCGACGTTGACGTAACGTTTACGGTCGTGGTCTGAAACGAAACGAACGAAACGAACAAAAGCGGAAGCGGAAGTCGTTGTTTAAAAACAAAAGAAGCAGAAAATACAAATTAAAAACTTTTTTCAAATAATTTATTTTTGAATTAAAGCGAAAAAAAAAAATAGACGCGTCGGACATATAAAATTTAAAAACAAAATAAAAAAAATGGTGTAACATAAAATTTAACTGAAATAAAATATTAAAAAGTTTTAATAAGGAAAAAAAAAAAAATATTATCTGCGGATTTCTGCATTTAGTAAATTTTGTTTTTTTGTTGTGCCTTCAATAATTATTTTATGTGCACATATGTACATACATATAAAATAATTAATTAATTAAACAAGCTTGAAATTAATTAATTAAAGTGTTTGTTTTTCTATAAATATAAAATAAAATGGAATAAAGTGTCAAACAATTTAAAACAAAACAAAGAAGTTTACACACAAAATTAAACAAATTGTTTATATTATTCTTTGTTGTTGTTTTTTTTTGTTTTTTTTTTTTTGTTGCATTTGCATTTGTAGCCCGGCAAGTGCTTTTCAATGTAAACCAACAACAACAACAAAATAATTTGGCTTTTGTGGGTCTTCTGCAGAGTCATATGCAGCTTAAATGCTAAACTGGCAGCTCAATGTCAAAGCAAACCACAACAACATCAACAAGAGAGGTGTGAAATGTCAAATGTGCTTAATAAAAAAATATTCAAAAATAATTATTAAAATATTACAAAGTTTCTGCATTTTTTTTTGTTTAAACAAATCCGCTTAAACATACAAACAAGTGTAATGAAATGTGCTAAAAAATAGAAAAGAATAGAAAAACCCTGCAAAGCGCCATGGAAAATCTCAGCAAAGCCAAATAAATTAAGCGGAACATATTTATTATACACGCGTAAGTGTTTTCTTTTGCTTTACTTCCGACTATTTTTTTTTTTTTTTCGCGCTATATATAAGCTTTCTATAAGTATTTGAAAATGTAGTCAATTGAAAACGTTCTACCTGACCAAGGCGTGCGCGAAAAGCTAAAATTCTTTTTATGCCTTTTTATTTTTTTTTGCAAATGTGCATTCTAAAAAAAAAAAAAAATAGCGAAAAATAAATTACCGAGAAAAGTAATCGCAATAAATAAGCGCAAATAAAATTTATAAAAATAAAAGCCTCTGCAATGAGTTGGTACTTCTTTGAAATGAATTTTTTTTTGGTTTGTACAATTTTAAGCATTTCTTTTATTTATTTTTTGCAACAAAATTAAGTGTACGTGTGTGTGTGTGGGTGTGTGTATTTTTTATTAGTGTTTCGTTTTTTGCCAATAAGTATGAAAAGCAAGCCCTTTGACCCATCATATTCGCTCATAGCTGCTGCTGCCAAACTGGAATGTGCACCTTTTTTTTTGACTGGTTTGCTTCAAGTTTTGCTGTTTTTCTGTTTCGGCTTCTGCTTTTGAAGGCTCCGTTTATCGATGATACACGTGGGATTAAATAATTTCATAAAAATTCAACAACAACATGGCTTGGCGAGCATTTTCTGAAGGATTTACACCAAAACAACCCAAAAATAATATAAAAAAAAAACTTGAAAACTCAATGCACGCACACAAGCAACAATTTATAGCTAAGCAGCAAAAAATTTCACTTCTTCTTCTTCTTCTTGTTGATTGTGTTTTTCTTTTCGGTGGCACAAATTTTGAAGAAAATTTAACTAAAAAAAAAAAAGAAAATACTGCAAACATTTCGGTCAGTTCCATTTGATAAAATAATAAATGCTTAGAAGGTTCGAAAAGTATTAAAATTCATAGAACTTATAAATTGGTAGCTTTTGTACAATATTTTATGGGTCTCCTCCTTTTTTTTGAAGTTGATTTAAAAGAAAAAACCCATGGCTTATTGATGTACGCAACTTCATATAACTAAGGAAGAACAATTTTGACCCGTCACCATAGTCCTCAGTGAAGCATAATGCTATGGCGTGGCATCTCATATTATGGCACATTTGAAATTCAAAATTTTTCATCTAAAATGAATGCCACAAGCATCAAAGAGCTACTTCAGTACACATTTCCACACTTTTATAAAATTTCAACGTGTTAATGCGTCCATACACACCGTTGCAGTAGTAATGAAGTGTATTAAGGATCTAAATATTACATTGTGTTTGGAATGTGCTGTGTATTCTCCTGTCTACTGTCGGGAATGTCTTTTAATATGGCAGACATTAAATAATGACATTAATTGCGTCTGCTAGATTGCTCGTAAAGCTAAACATTAATAAATAATAATTTTCTAAATGTAGGAGTAAAAAATCTTATTGTATGAATGGAGTAATCTAAGTTTAATAGACGGATCAAGGGTTTTAAGCATTGGCTAGGATACTCGGTCTATACCTGGAATGTTTCCTTCTAGTTTAAGTTTGTTTAGGTTTATGCATAAAAACTATATTTTTATTCAGTTTTTAATTTATGAATACTTCGCAATTATTGCTTAAATAAAAGTACCACGAATTTTTAAAGTTTTAAAGTTTTATAAATTATATTTTTAAACGAGTTTTGCAGTAGGGACATGATTTTGTATAACTTAAAGCCTTCTTCGGACACTGTTTATATTAAAATGTCTGTCATGGAGTTGCTCACGAAGGAGCAACGTTTAGATTAATTAAGAATTAATACCGAGAAACTGTAAGCCTTAACTGCTTCAGTTCAAAATGAGCCAATTCTGTCAATTCAACACAAAAATCAGAAATTTCTGAGACCACATTGTGTCGAATTTTGTAAAAATTTTTATTTATTTTATATTAACCGAACGAACTGGAGTCTCAATCTTTGTTCCTAGCGGCCAAGGCTTCTACCGACAACATACCAATAGGAAGTGGAAGGCTTTCTGTTGAAACAGCTCCGTGAAGTAATATCTAATCTGTACCGAGCTAAGCATGTATAGCGAAGCATATTCATTTGAAAATATCTTTGCGGTCTGTAAGGCCTAATCACGAAAATTGGCAATATTTTAGCAGATTCTGAAGTCTTTTAATAAGATTTCCATTTACGCCGCTTATATGAGCAGAGGACTGATGGTATTAAAAAAAAACCATCGAGTTGTATTGCTGTGCTGCCGGAACCTTGTATTGGAATATGCACCAATGAAGCCATTTCAACCCTAAACCTATTTTGGATGTTTGCTTTATTTTTATGGACGACTCCCCTTTTTAATTGATTCATTGGTAGCCGCTAATATACAAAGAGCGAATCCAAAAATGCAAAATATTTCGAATAACTCGTAATGCGATCTAAGTCGTTCATCATTTTATCAAATACCGCATATTTGCGATGAATTCTCTGCAATCATGCGAAATACTTTGCCAACAAACAGCGCAGACGGCTGGGTTAAATTTTCAATACAAAGATTAAAAATTTTCAAACTCGGCACAAACCACATCTTCAAGCACTTTTGTAAACATTATATTAACAGTCGAAGATTACCCCCTTCGAGGAAAGCTGGATACACTCTTGTCTACCATATTGTGTTCAGGAGAAAGTTGGATGTTCACAATTGTCTTTGCCAAATGCCTTCGGGTGTGCTTCAACAATTCTCGCAATTGTGAGCTCCAGCATTTCTTTGCAGCGGAACTCCAGCACAACATACTTCGGATCTGCTTACATATAGTCTCCATTTATGGACAGAGTCAAAGCTTCCTTTGGCGCATACATGATAAGGAGCTATTGATCTAATCTCTCGATTTGATATGGTTTTTTTATATTGATCGAAATTGATTGTATTTGTTTTTGCTTTTCTATATTGCATATTGCACACATCTGCTCAAAAATATTCTGTCTATCGGCGAAGTTGTGAGAGTAAAGAGCAGAAACAACAATAAACCTATGGCTGCAGAGCAGTTGCCTCAACAATGACAACAGCGAAATCCAGTAATAAGAAGCATTTTGTTGCCGAGGCAGTAGACAATATGAATCTGGCAAGAAGTGCCTCCTACACATTGTATTTGGTAAAAAGTTTTAACCTGAAGACTGAAGACTAAATATGAATAATTTAAATAATAAATCTAAACATTTGTCATTTATTTGCTGGAATAGTGCGATAGTAGAACTTAGTTACAGCCTTTGGATTTAGCAACAACATACGACATTTCTGCTTGAATAAATGATATAAAAAATATTTCATAAACTGGGCACTAATTACATTTGATATATTATAAACCAGCGCAATATATGAGTGAAAGCAGGGACTCAGTTGAGTAGAAATGTGGTAAATTGAAAATTTGTTTAATTTTAAGAATTTTGTTTTGACATATTTTCATCTCTTTAACATGCCAGACGAAGTTCGTTGCACCATATTGAAGCAGCGTAGGTTATCACAGGACGCTTTGCTTATTTTCAATATTCATTTTTGATTTTCAGTTTATGAAAGGATGTAAGGCTTTGAAAGCTGAATTTAAATTTAGAGAAATGGATTCTACATGATATTCAATGCTTAGCTTGGTTATTCGAATATATTTCATGATTTGAAATTATTAAATTACGTTGACCGCAGTTATCGGATGCTTTTCCTTTTGCTAAATTTTAATTTTGGAGCCTAATTTTCCACTTGCTAAAATAATTCACAACGACGAGCGAGCTATTTCCGTGCGTCAGAATGGCAGGGAAGCAACGTCAGAGGTGAAAATATTATACAGAACTGGCGAAAGGCTTGTGGACTCATGGGCAACCAGCTTGCATGTCGAATTCTTTTGAATATTACTTGTTAACGTGGACTCGTAATTGTCTTTTAATGTATATAGTAGCTATATATCGCTGGCACATGTTTCAAATTAAACTTTTTTTCTTCAACGATGCTTTTATTTGTTTTATACTTTAGCTGTTTGTTGTTGTGTTCTCATTCGGAATACATATTTCGGTTCTGTCGAGTTGTTCAATGAATGCTTGGACTAATTCCTTTGTACTCTGGTGACTTAACCTTCATAAATCGAATGGTTCGATATGAACGTTTAATAATTCTTTAACTTTTAGAGTGGGAATGCTTACAAATAATTTAAAAAAATCTTCCAAAACTTTTCAGAAACTTTCGGAAGACTTCATAGCAATAGATTCCATCTTCGATTTCTACATTGAAAAAGGTTAATAGTCTTGATGTATTTTGTAACATTTTTAAAAATTTATTTAAGTGATTCTACATGAACTATGGTTACTAGATTTTAGTGGAGTTGAATACAAGTTATCTGAAGAGGAAATGCGAGAAGGCTATTTCTTTTATAATTTTCAAGTGTTCGTTGTTCATAGCAGAGTCAGACAGAGTCTATATAGACTCGACTTTTTTAAACGTAATAAAGATCAATAAAAAAATCGTACACTGAAAAATGCTTTATTACTTGATTTTTTTTGGATACTATAAACTACAAAAAGAAGAAAATTGTTTAATCAAATTTTTAGGAATTAAATTATGAAATTATGAAATTCTTTTTAAATTTAAATATTAAAAGATTGCAATTACTAATTTTTATTTTCCCAAATTAAGTAACGACTCTTTAATCTAAAGGACTTCAAGGATTTTATTATAGAAATACATCGTTAGAAACGTCTTCATTGTGGTAGGCCTTTGAGTTGCTATATTTGTATACAAACACGTCATACGAATCAAATAGAAATAAATCGTTGCATATTTTCAGGCTGTTTTCATTATTTCTGTTGTTAGTCGATGTGAGTGACGACTGCTGGCGTGTGCGAATTAATATTACAAGGATTAAAAGTAATAAGCACTTAATCCCATACGTGTAAGACGTTACTTTTGGTTTTTTTGTTTTTGTTGCAAATAATAATTGTTTTATAATAAAGTACACAAGTGCGTGAGTATATAAACAACAACATATGATATTTGTGGATTAAAAAGCATCGTTTTTTTTCTTTTTAAATAATATTAATATTTAAATAATAATAATTGGATAAGTTGTTTTTAATAAATCAAAATGCTCTTAAGACTTACAATGAGTTTGGTACAGAATTTTTGAAAAAGTCTTGAATTAAACACTAGATTAAATATTTATTCGCTCTTTAGCCCTATTAATTTACATCTATTAATTAATAAAGTTTAGTTTGCTTGGTACTAAATTAAAATCAAATAGTTTTGATCCTGAAACTTTGTTCATTAATTAAAATCAAACTTAAACAGTTTTTTTGTAGAAACAGAAATAAGGACTTTGTTGTAAGACAAATGTTTCGAATTTAAAATTAATTAGTTTGAACTTAAAGCTGGATATGGCCTATATAACCATTATTAGACAAAATACGTCTAAATATGGAAAACCTTTAAATTTTGCAGAAATATTGTCGGTTAAGTTAGAAAATTAACTTAAAAGTGGGTTATACTTTTTTGATTGTCTGATGGATTTGTGGGTTTATACCTATCCTATGTATAGGAACCAGCCGTGCATAAAAAATCAACAAATATTTTATGTAGAATTACTTAAATAGCCTTTTCCTATTTGATTCATTAAAATTTAAAAGGAATATTTATTTTAATTGCAAATAATAGCAAAATCAAGGCAAGTTCTACATATGACTACTTACTTAAAATTGATTTAGGAATTGAATTATTGACAAACGCAATTACGTATCAAAATCTTCAACCAAAAATAAAATCTTCTGAAAACATTCAAAACACTTTATACGAAAGCAACTGGATTCGTTACAGAGATCCCCATGCAAAGAAAGATGTTAGAAAATATATATTGAGACTATTTAATCTTAACCTTTTTCAATATAGAAATCGAAGATGGAATCTATTGCTATGAAGTCTTCCGAAAGTTTCTGCAAGGTTTTGGAAGATTTTTTAAATTATTTGTAAGCATTTTATTGAACGTTCATATCGAACCATTCGATTTATGAAGGTTAAGTCACCAGAGTACAACGGAAATAGTCCAAGCATTCATTGAACAACTCGACAGAACCGAAATATGTATTCCGAATGAGAACACAACAACAAACAGCTAAAGTATAAAACAAATAAAAGCATCGTTGAAGAAAAAAAGTTTAATTTGAAACATGTGCTAGCGATATATAGCTACTATATACATTAAAAGACAATTACGAGTCCACGTTAACAAGTAATATTCAAAAGAATTCGACATGCAAGCTGGTTGCCCATGAGTCCACAAGCCTTTCGCCAGTTCTGTATAATATTTTCACCTCTGACGTTGCTTCCCTGCCATTCTGACGCACGGAAATAGCTCGCTCGTCGTTGTGAATTATTTTAGCAAGTGGAAAATTAGGCTCCAAAATTAAAATTTAGCAAAAGGAAAAGCATCCGATAACTGCGGTCAACATAATTTAATAATTTCAAATCATGAAATATATTCGAATAACCAAGCTAAGCATTGAATATCATGTAGAATCCATTTCTCTAAATTTAAATTCAGCTTTCAAAGCCTTACATCCTTTCATAAACTGAAAATCAAAAATGAATATTGAAAATAAGCAAAGCGTCCTGTGATAACCTACGCTGCTTCAATATGGTGCAACGAACTTCGTCTGGCATGTTAAAAAGATGAAAATATGTCAAACCAAATTCTTAAAATTAAACAAATTTTCAATTTACCACATTTCTACTCAACTGAGTCCCTGCTTTCACTCATATATTGCGCTGGTTTATAATATATCAAATGTAATTAGTGCCCAGTTTATGAAATATTTTTTATATCATTTATTCAAGCAGAAATGTCGTATGTTGTTGCTAAATCCAAAGGCTGTAACTAAGTTCTACTATCGCACTATTCCAGCAAATAAATGACAAATGTTTAGATTTATTATTTAAATTATTCATATTTAGTCTTCAGTCTTCAGGTTAAAACTTTTTACCAAATACAATGTGTAGGAGGCACTTCTTGCCAGATTCATATTGTCTACTGCCTCGGCAACAAAATGCTTCTTATTACTGGACTTCGCTGTTGTCATTGTTGAGGCAACTGTTCTGCTGCCATAGGTTTATTGTTGTTTCTGCTCTTTACTCTCACAACTTCGCCGATAGACAGAATATTTTTGAGCAGATGTGTGCAATATGCAATATAGAAAAGCAAAAACAAATACAATCAATTTCGATGAATATAAAAAAACCATATCAAATCGAGAGATTAGATCAATAGCTCCTTATCATGTATGCGCCAAAGGAAGCTTTGACTCTGTCCATAAATGGAGACTATATGTAAGCAGATCCGAAGTATGTTGTGCTGGAGTTCCGCTGCAAAGAAATGCTGGAGCTCACAATTGCGAGAATTGTTGAAGCACACCCGAAGGCATTTGGCAAAGACAATTGTGAACATCCAACTTTCTCCTGAACACAATATGGTAGACAAGAGTGTATCCAGCTTTCCTCGAAGGGGGTAATCTTCGACTGTTAATATAATGTTTACAAAAGTGCTTGAAGATGTGGTTTGTGCCGAGTTTGAAAATTTTTAATCTTTGTATTGAAAATTTAACCCAGCCGTCTGCGCTGTTTGTTGGCAAAGTATTTCGCATGATTGCAGAGAATTCATCGCAAATATGCGGTATTTGATAAAATGATGAACGACTTAGATCGCATTACGAGTTATTCGAAATATTTTGCATTTTTGGATTCGCTCTTTGTATATTAGCGGCTACCAATGAATCAATTAAAAAGAGGAGTCGTCCATAAATGTAAAGCAGACATCCAAAATAGGTTTAGGGTTGAAATGGCTTCATTGGTGCATATTCCAATACAAGGTTCCGGCAGCACAGCAATGCAACTCGATGGTTTTTTTTTTGAATACCATCAGTCCTCTGCTCATATAAGCGGCGTAAATGGAAATCTTATTAAAAGACTTCAGAATCTGCTAAAATATTGCCAATTTTCGTGATTAGGCCTTACAGACCGCAAAGATATTTTCAAATGAATATGCTTCGCTATACATGCTTAGCTCGGTACAGATTAGATATTACTTCACGGAGCTGTTTCAACAGAAAGCCTTCCACTTCCTATTGGTATGTTGTCGGTAAAAGCCTTGGCCGCTAGGAACAAAGATTTAGACTTCAGTTCGTTCGGTTAATATAAAATAAATAAAAATTTTTACAAAATTCGACACAATGTGGTCTCAGAAATTTCTGATTTTTGTGTTGAATTGACAGAATTCGCACATTTTGAACTGAAGCAGTTAAGGCTTACAGTTTCTCGGTATTAATTCTTAATTAATCTAAACGTTGCTCCTTCGTGAGCAACTCCATGACAGACATTTTAATATAAACAGTGTCCGAAGAAGGCTTTAAGTTATACAAAATCATGTCCCTACTGCAAAACTCGTTTAAAAATATAATTTATAAAACTTTAAAACTTTAAAAATTCGTGGTACTTTTATTTAAGCAATAATTGCGAAGTATTCATAAATTAAAAATTGAATAAAAATATAGTTTTTATGCATAAACCTAAACAAACTTAAACTAGAAGGAAACATTCCAGGTATAGACCGAGTATCCTAGCCAATGCTTAAAACCCTTGATCCGTCTACTAAACTTAGATTACTCCATTCATACAATAAGATTTTTTACTCCTACATTTAGAAAATTATTAATTATTAATGTTTAACTGCTCTAAAATACTTTCCCTATCAAATGGTGTTCCCCAAAGATCTCTCCTTTCAGTTGTCCTTTTCACAAACTGTTCAACTTCTAAGAATAGTCAGTTAAAAAAATTACATAGTGCTTTTATGGGTTTTTTACATTTGATGAGACCTAGTGGAGTCGAGTAGATCACGTGGTTATGTAAAAAATTTTTAATATACTTTCATGATATTTTTTTATCGAGTTAAAAATCGGTTTTTATATCAATATTTATAGCTTTATATCTATGGATTCAATTTTATAGGCATTATAGTTAGGAATAGGAAAATGTTTGCTCTTTCAATGGCTGTTATAAAGTTTCGATAATAATTGAAGATATAACCGCTTTTTAAATTTTCTCAACTGAATTTTTTTTTTTTTTTTTTTAATTTTACTTTGTATGTCAAGATTTTTTTTTTTGATTATATTTTTTCCATAAAGTAGCCTGTGGTCGCTGCATTGGGCGATCGTAAATTTAACGACCTCTGCGTTCACAGATATATATAGTGGAAAGCGATTGGAACAAAATGAACTACCAGGCTGACTGAGTATTGTTTCGATTGTCATTGCTAAAATTGTTCCTGAAGCTAGGTTCTCTATTTCTGGCTAGTTTTTATGTCTAGCTTCCTCTATAATTTTTTATGCACGAGTTTCTAGCAAAAACCATTGTTTTATTTATTGGAAATATGCACTAATTCGTGCTTTTTATTATGAAAAAATGTTTATACATTCAACGTTCAAAATATTTTCCATCGGAAGCTACGACGTTTGCCCATTTTCTGGCAGTTTTTGGATTCCATGCCAATAGAACTTCTCCGTCTTGGTGGTGGCTATTAACGAATCGAGTAAATTTTTGATAATCTGTTCTGAAGTGAAGCGTATTTCGGTGATATGAACAAGAAGTAATCAGAAGAAGTAATCCAAATGACATGTACTAAAAAATACCCGCAATGACAGTAGCTTTCAAATGAATATAGTCACGGATGAACACGACGCGAAGTAATACTAAGTAGTAACGCCCTCTATTAGAAAACCGCATACTCCCAATAGTTCTGGTGCATGTCTCATCTTTATGAGTTATTCTGCCATTATGCAATCTGTTCGTGGCTCCATTCATTTTTTAATGTTTTATTAAAATTTCTCTGAATTTTTTCCATATAACTACTTAAAAATTATACGATTTATAAATTCTTCTTCGATGTCCATTCCAAGCTTAAATTTAAAAAGTTGATTGGGTTTCAAAGCCATTTAACAATTTATTATTTCGTGTGAATAATATTAAAACTTGAAACAATTCAAACGAAATGAATGCATTTTTATTTGTTTTTAATTTTTGCTGGAAATCGACTATTTTTGAGCCGAAAAATAATACGGTTGACAGATAGTGTTGCGGCGCCTTTGTGTATGCTTTTCCGTAAATTGATAAACATTTTTTAAACATGTATTACGTAAGAAGAGTTTTTAAAAATAATAAATAATTAAAAACGAAACGTAAACAAAAATAGCTGCAGGGCAGAACAAGTTTAAAAAAAACGCGCAAATGTTTTTCAGTTACTTAAATTTTAGTATGACATGGCTAATAACCGTAATTACTTTGCGTACGTTGGCCGTAAGCACATTCGCAGCATGCAGCACACAGCACACAGCACACACGTAAGAGTCGTAAGTATATGTTTGTCAGGACGACCGTAACGCACGCCGCAAACATAAGCAGCACAAACAGTACTAATATGAGGAGTAGGACACACAAAAACCAAAGTTTTGAAAACACGCGAGTATTAGTCGAACATCAAACAGGACACTAATGAACACACTCAAGCCGTGAGCGCAGATACAATGTTTGGTTAAAGGTTTGTAAGTAACGAGGTAGAACAGCAAATGAAAGGCAACAAGCATATTTGACGCACTGCATCAGCAGTAAAATAAAATAACGACAAAATGCCAATATAAACAATGGCTAAAGTCGAATGAGCAGCCACAGTCGCAGCAACATGGCAGGACACGCGCCGCGAAAAATGTACACCTAACCACATTAAGGGCGACGGTGATTTTGATATACAAACAGACATATATATTATATACGTACATATGTATAGAGTAGAAATATGTTGAAGCAGAATACTGCTACACAGTTCTCGGTGCTGTTCAGATATGCCATCTAGATAACAAGCGCGAATGTGCCACGCCCCAAATCTGCACAGTGGGGCGCTGTATATAGCCCAACCCAAAACCAAAAAAAAAAAAAAAAACAATACAAAAGGCTCGGCAAGGCTAGGCACACATACAATTGCACAGCTGCGTCGTCGCACATGAGGCGCTTAAAATGCGGCTAAACGCTTTCATTGCACGCGCTATGGCCTATGTCGACCATGCCTGCACCGACACCGACACCGCCGCCCTCATCATCAACATCATCATCAGCTCCATCGTCATCACCATTTGCGACATGACGCGAAATTCTAGACATGCACACACACACACACACACATACACAGGATATGCGTTAAATAAAAAAAAAAATAGAAAATATGAGTAAAAAAGGAGAAAATTAAAACCAAAATCCTTGCATGAAATTACACAACAGATTGGAACGAAATTTTTTAGCACACCACCAGGGGGTCGCTGCTGTTGTGAACATTTCTAGGTCTCCTCATAAGTGTATGTGTATTGTAAGTTGTATATATGTATGTCTGCCTGTCTTGAAAATAGGTTACTGTCTAAATAGCAGACATAGCCGTCCAAAACCAAAGTCGGCAACACATGAGGCTAAAATTACGAACGAAAAAGCACGAAAACTACTGCAAAAAAAAAACAAACAAACAATGGACTCCATTTTGTTTTTGTTGTCATTTTGTACTCATTTCACAATGGTTTTTTATTTATTTAATTTAATCTTTTTTTTTTTGTCGTTTTTAGTCAACACTTCTGCTGTAGCTTTAATCAGTTACTTAGTTTCATTGGCTTACTTTGACACAAAAAATGTGTTGCAAACTTTTCGAAACTTCAACATTTTCAACACAGCACGAATTTATATTATTTTGTCGATTTGAAAACGTTCATCCGACATATATTGTGCGAGAAGTAGTTTCTGATATTCTCTGAAATGCTTTAAAAAATGTTCTTTTTTCTGCATAAAGTTAAACTTAGACAGAAGAATTTGTTTCATTGCATACTAATATCTTTTTGGGAATAGCAGAGAGCCCAAAGCTATATCCTTTATAGTTCTTCGTTAGTGATTTTATTCAAATTATGACAGAATTTACTAATTTTCATATCGCCTTATTTAAAATTTATATTTAAAGAAGATTTAATCAACCAAATATAAGTTGATTGATTGACTCTTCTATGCTGTTTCCAACTGCGAATAATGACTTTCTTAATATTCTCTTTGATTGTTCTGTAACAATTTCTTACTGGTTCTGATTCCTTTGTTAACAATGCCAGAAGATATTAACATCCAACTTTGCCAGCTGTTGTGCAGATATTTATTTAGCAGTGAATATTTTTAATTCCACCATTTTCAATTATTTTGACAGATGCATTCCGTATACATTTGTCTCTAGCCCAAGAAATAGACAAGCTTGCAAATTAAAGAATGTTCAGTCACGTTTATTTAAAAAGTATAAAAGCAGTGGATCTAACTCTACAGATATCACTTCCTATCCTACAATATCAAATCATATGACTTCATATCGCCTCCTATGATCTCTATTCAAACTATTTTAACATGTCTTCTATCCATTAAATCTATCTACATATAAGGTTATCCAAGTTTAAATCTCATTATTCCACTTCATAAAAAGGCAGCAAGTCTGATATATCGAAGTATAGAGGCATTGCAATACCAAAACTGTTTGAAAAAACCATTACAGAGCGATTGCAACCGTCATTAAAGTCTGTTGTCAGTCCTTACCAACATTGCTTCGTTAGAGGCAAATCCATTTGCACAAATCTGTTAGAATTTTCTTTATTGTGAATAATTGATTTGAGTCCATTACCAATAAACTTCTGTATACCTCACTTGTCCGCCCAATTTTAGAATTTGGATCCTGATGTATGGAATCTATATTATATTATTCAACAAGACCGTATTGAATCTGTTCAAAAACAGTTTCTTCTTTTTCCATCCTATAATGAAAGATTAAAATTAATTGATCTTCCAACCCTTTCGAAATACCATTACTCTCTGTTGATTTTGGTGAAATTGATTCCCCTTACTTGCTTTATTCAACTCGCCATTTTGTACGAATGAATTTTCTTCTTTTTTCTCTTGTCATTCGTCCTTAAATTCTGTTAAAAATGCTATTGAACTAATTTTTAATTTTCATTCACTTTTGTAATTCCATCCGCTTGCACCTCTGTCAAGCTGTGAGTAGGAGCACAGTCGTACAACCAGGCGGCCAAACAAAAATTCCTCCACCGGGTCTGAATGGTTGCAACTTCTTTTTATAGTTTTAAGTAATTTATTATTGTTTCAAATTGCTGTTTCAAAAAATAATAATGACTTTGGGAGAAGAATTGATAATCATTTGGTATGAAATACGGTTCAAGCCCGATGTATGTATGGCCTTTAAGTTAAGTAGTGCAGAGTATAATTCAACTAATGAAATTTCAGTTTCTGTTTGTTGTTGTGCAGTCTGAGTTAGATTGCATAGAATTTGCATATTTACTGGTTTTGAAAGAGTTCGAAAACTTCGATCATCATTGGTTTGATCAGACCAGACATGTTGAAGCGATTTAACCTGAAAGAAAGCTGCAAAGTAGGATAGTAACTATCTTTTGGTGATATTACCGGAAGTATGCTCTCAACGGAAATATTAAAACCATTGTCAACAAAGACCAGATCCAGAAACCGAGCTGAAATATTACAAAAGTTTGATACACTGTTGTAAAGACAACTCAAGAAGACTATCTAGAAAATCATTATTGGCAGTTGGTATTAAAATGAAAGAATCATCAGTCATATATCATTTTATATTGGGTAAATTAAAATCTCCCATAAGGGGCCGTAAAAACTCTTGATGAACTCACACAAGAATTATTTAAAAATAGCATTTCTTACAAAATCTAATTCTGCAGAGTTACGAAGACATGTATCGACAGTCCCTGTTAAGCTCATTCGGGCTAAAACTGTTCACCACAAAAGCCACTTAGATAGCAAGTTTGCTGAAACATCAAATTAATACTATCTGCTTGTGCTGGTATCAAAATCACTTTCCAGTATGCTAGGATATTCTGGACCAACATACATTGCTATACGAAGTGGAAAGCATAGTTCATCTACTGCTAATACTCATGCTCAGGATTTCGAGACGCTTCTCGAATTTGAAGAATTTCGACCATTAGCTAAAACTGACCATGGACTAGTAAAACCAGGGCCAGATGAAAATCCGCTACAACACTTTAAGCGACATGATCTCGATGCATTGTTCTTAGCTACCAATGCTCCTGGAAGAAGTGCATATAACAGAGTAGTACGCAGAATGGCTTCTCTTAGTCGGGAACTGGCTGGGAACTGGCTGGTCTCATGACCATTTTGGGTCTCATTTGGATGAACGTGGTTTTACAATTGATGAACATTTAGAAATATTTAATTTCGAATTATATATTAGCTGTATTAGCTGAAGTATGAAGTTCAATGGCAATCGATGGCTCTAATGTTGCTGCAAAATATGTTGGGGCAGTTGAACAAAATCTTCCTGATTTTCCAGACATTAAATGGTATTCAGAATGGTATTCAAATAGTAAAATGTAGAAATACAGAATGCTGTCGTCCAAGAAGTGGCCTATTTAGATTACTAGACAACAGCTTTCTTCCACCACGTGTAAAAGTAAAACAAACAGTTGATGACTTGGTTTTGGATCTTTCAGTCAATTTAGCTCTACGCTTAAGTGCTTCACTCAAAGATTTCCTATATACAATCGACTTTTTATGATATTCAAGAATATAAACAAACTAAAATCGTATTAAATTTTAAGATGGTTTGTGTACTCGTGAAAAATTTAATTATTTAATTTTACAGTTCAGAGTCTTATTATTAATTTTTTATTATTAAATTTGTATTATTTGTATATATTTGTATTTGTATTATTTTGTATTATTAAATTAAATTATATTTAAATTGAATTATTTTTTTTTATTTTGTATTTCTGAAGAACATTTCTTTCCAATATCACAAATTCTGACAACTCGCATTGTCATGTAAAGTGCTTCATCAAAATTAATAAATAAATACTCAAAAGGAATTAATAATTGCAAACATTATTAAAGGGCAATAATAGGTTCTAAGAGTATACAATGCAATCAAATACAGCTAAATGCATGTCTAGACAGTCAACATTTTTTTTTTATTTAAATTATTTTATTATTTTTTTTTTTTAATTTCCCAAAACGTTCTCAGCTGATTGTGTCATTGCTAAAATATTTTATTCGAGCATAAATAATTATTGATCCTCTATGCGACAGGCAATGAGAGATGCAATCAATTAAAATTAAATAAGAAAGCAATATTTCGAAATCAATACTAGACAACACGAGACAGAAGTAAGCCATAATTGTAAGCAATTTAAATACAAAAAAAAAAAAAAAAACAATAAAAGTAAATCGGTTCAAATTGCGTTTAAACTTTTATGCATTTTAATTGATAAACTTTTCATGTAAATTATATTAAAAATCGGCGCTGGTAACGGTAAATGTATAAAGTTCTGAAATCAATATGCTCACAACCGCACAGCACAATTTTGGCGATTTGCTTGCTTGTACAAGAAATTCTTTCGCATATAAAAGCAATGGTTCGTGCATATATATTTGTTATTTTCCGCTTTGACAAAGGTTTATAAAAATCAAAAAAAAAAAAAAAAAAAAATAAACAAAATTTAATAAAAACAACAGAAAATATATAAACGTGCTATTTATAAACCTTTTCAGTTGGAATAAGTTACACGGCAGCGAGCAAGCCGGGCTGTTTTTTGTATTTTAAAACGAGAAGCCTTGTACGGATTTTCAGACTTGCATTTTCTGTAGACAAACATAAATATATATGTATGTATGTATGGCCTTAAGGAAGTCGGTGAAGTCGGTGAAGATTATATAGATTTTGTATTAGTGTCTCATGATGTACACATTCACACAAAATATAATAAAAGCATAAACGAAATTTATGTTTGTTTATTTGTGCAAATATTACGTAAAAGCCAGTCATTCATACAAAATCGAATATTTAAAATATGAGCAGCTTTGTTGTGTATAAAATTTAACGTTTTGTTCATTCAAATCGAACTGCAGTATCAAAAGTTATCAATGTTAAAATATAAATAAAGTTTTTAAAATTTGTTTAAACCGAACGCTATTCAAACTGTTTGCACTGCCAACGCTTTTCAAACCAATGACATATGTGTGCTACTCAAACTGCATGCAATTCAATTGCTTAAGTAATGATATGTCAACATATAAGTATTAAATATATATAAACAGTTTTTCATGCTCAACTAAACTAAAAGAAAATAAAAACAAACTATAAGAGGCTCTGTACCAGCGCAGATCGCCTAACAAACACATTAAATGTTTTCCTAGCTTTTGACCAAGCAGTGCAAATCAAAAATTGTAAGAAATTAATAAGAACAAATTTTACTAGCGAAAAGTATTTTGCTACTCCCACTTCTCACTTATAAAACATTTGTTAATGTATGCAAAGAAAAGGGAGAACGGAATTATCGTAGATTGTTCAAATTCAAACTTGCATGTGAAAATTTTTTTTATTTTGACTTCTGTGAGTCTCGCTCTATAATCTATCTCAGTCTATGCCCCGCATTAAATGTGTCCTTTTACACGAGTGCAACTGTATGTGTCACTGATTTTTTTTTTTTTTTTTGTATATGTATATGTGATCCATTAAAGTTTGTACGATTTTCGACAGTTTAATGCACTTCCGGTTTCTGTTGTTGATGTTATTTTTTTTTTTCAATGGCAACGAAGTCTTTCCTACAGCAAACTTTGGCGTATAAATAGGTTTTTTTTTCTGAAAAGCGGAAAAACAGTGAAATGAAATCGGAAACCAGCATCTACTCGTACAAAAGAAAAAAGAACGAATTGAATTCACAATAACCATGCACAGTTTTCGAAATTCACAAAGCCTTTTTGTGTTGTAATACATCACGCAAGAGTTTTTATGTTTTTCTTCATTGGAAAACCAATGACTTAAACATATAAAAACATGTGCAGGCACAGTTGGGTGCTTTTATACAAAACAAAAAATAAAAAAATGGAAAATAAATAAATGGAAATTCAACACATTTGTCATTTGTTTTCAGTTCCGATTAAGCTTATGATTAAAAATTAATTCAATACGGTTTCATGTGTGCAAATGAATAATAAATTGAATACCCAAACCCAAAAAGAAAAATAATTTCCAATGCCAACAAAAATTAAATTTTGCCATTGTAGAATATTTCATAGAAATCAAGCATTATTTAATCATTTACACATTTTGAATGCAATAGAAATATAACAAAAGTCGCTGCTATTTTTTTTTTAAATTATTTATTATGCGTCCCATTTAAAAAAAAAAAAGAAATTAGTCCTAAATATTTACTCTTAGTAATTTTAATTAACTTCCACAAATGAACGTGAAAAGTAGCAGCAAAAAGTACTTAAAAAAGTTTTCCTTCGTTGTTGAAATTTTTTAACAAGCGACTATTTTCTGCGCAATTTAAATTTAAATGCATTTAGAAACTTAAGTGAATGCTCGAATTTAATATAAAATGTTGTTAAAATGTGTGTAAAATTAATGGAAATATTATGGCACATAAAGCATAAATAAATATGTAGAGTGTATAGAACAAATGCCCCCTAAGTGGACTCCAAATGGGTGCAACAGCAGAGTTGTAAGCCGCTCGTAGAGTTGCCTTATTCTGAGGCGACAACGGCTGACTAGATTTTTGATGTCCAAGGTATTTCATTAGCTTGCGAGAGAACGGTATTATTCAACCAGACATTAGGAGGGATCCTTCTGCTTAGTGAGAATCACACGTTGATGCATTTGGTTGGATTTAATTTAGAATTCTACATTCGAGCCCATTGTTCAAGCATATGCAAATACTTCTGCACACCATCTGCCGCTTCGCATTTTGAGTTGTACAAAATGGCAACATCGTCTGCATATGATGCCAGCAGTACTTTGTCGGTTGGCATTATGTCTGCACAGGGAGATCAGCTGTGAAAAGCGAGTATAGTAGCGGGCCCAACACGCTTTCTTGGGGGACACCAGATTTTATAACATGCATGCTGGACAGCTTATCTCTGACTTTCAGCTGGAAATGGCGTTCATTCAGATATGAAGGAAGGAAGAATGGTGCCGGGAGAAGCGCGTTGATTTTTGCCAAGAGTCTGTCGAACGCTTCCTGCACATCAACAAATACCGCATTGCAATATTCCTTGTCGTCGAACGCCTCCAGCATGAGCAGATCTAAATCCGAATTGGTGGTCACGCATAGCTGTTTGATAGCCTACCTTAGTAACTCAGTAGCTCGTGACGCAAAAAGTCATTCGATAAAGAAGGTAGAAGACTTATTAGTCGATACGAGTTCGTATGATTCTCAAGCTTGCCGGGTTTGTGGATCATCGTTATTCTGGCTATCTTCCACTTGGAAGGAAAATGCTGCATTCTCAGCATAGCGTTAATAATTGGCAGAGCTTTAAAAGTTGTGTGGCAAATGTTGTCGTGTCCTGGGGCTTTGTTTGCAGGAAGCTTCTTTATAGCGTTCGCTATTTCCTCCAGTCGAACAGGCTTGATTGGCAGGTCCATTTGCAGGGGAGTTTCAAGGGCCTATAGCACATTATCTTCGTCACTGCCAACTGCTAGAAAGAATGGTGTAAACCTTTCTTCTAAGTGTATGGCAAATATGTTGGCCTGCTCCAATTCAGTTCTTGCAATCACACCGTTAGAGTGCTTAACTGGGACTTGCCGTAAAGCCTGTCGTTTAGTCACCCTGGTTGCTTTCCACAGCGAATAATTGGCGTCAGCTGTGTAGTCCATCCAGTTTCTTCTCAAAAAACTCTGCCTTTTTGTGGCCCAGCGCTTCTTTCAGTACGGAAGCGGCTCTTTGATATGCCGTTTTGTCCAGTGGATGCTGCGTTCGGATGAACTTGCGGCGCAGTCTTTGCTTGTTCTGCAGCAGCTGTCTTGTGCCCGCGTCTAGGCGGAATGGTGTCTGCCTAAATGTAAGCTTAGGCATGGGTGGGCGCGCTAATAGTACTGCTGTGTGCGTGTTGCGAGTTAAAGTTTCTACCGCATCGTCAATGTCGTCGCTTGAGGCCAGTTCGGTGTTCAGAATAATACGAGCTTCTAAGTGACTTTGGAACTTGGTGATGTCAGAGCGCTTTGGCAGAAGCCTCAATTGTGTTAGTAGGCTGATTGGTGGCGTACTAATTGTTCCTATCAAAGCCAGATGGTCAGAAGGCAGATCTCAAGAATCAAAAATTTTTAGCAGCCAGTGAGGCACACCACTATATAGTGCAAAGTCTAGGCATGAAGTTCTGCCTCCTCTTCTGGTGGGGTGTTGAGTGGGCGAGCCGATGTTGCTTGAAGAGATGTAGCTAGCAGCAATCCTCTGCGATTTACTGTATAGTCGCCGCCAATTGAATTCCGGATGTTTCTGAGGTCTGCGTCGCTCAGATTAATCGGCGCTGGAGGGCAATGTATTGCACCGTGGTTTATTTCACCAAGAGCAGTGCTCACTTTAACCACAACCAGTTGGAATTGTGGCGTAGCAATGTTGCCTTGTGGGCAAGTTTCGACCTGACTAAAACTGCTACTACTCCTCTTCGGCCCCCAGTTTGTATCTGATTTGAAGTGTACGAACATAATCCGTGGACAAATACTCTAAATTGTTTGTCATCTAATTCCAAGTTCTTCGAATTTATGTCCATTTCCATTGTCCTTAAATGCTCGTACGAGTTTTCAAATAGACTCGATGTTCTTGAAAACTAGTTAATTAACCTTTGAAATGTGGCAGGTGCTGTTTTTAGACCGAATGGCATACGAGTAAATTCGTAATAACCACCTGCAGTTGAGAATGCGGTCTTTGCTTGATCTTCAGTAAGATCTGCTATCTAATGAAATCCTTTTGCAATCGATCGATAGTACTAAAATAACAGTACTTTTCCAGTTAGTCATCGTCAAGTTCTGATTTTAACTATTAGTTAGCATCGACTGAATTTTTTTCGCCATGATTTTGAATTAAAATGTTTATTTAAAATGAATTGTTATATCAATATTAGGACTGGGAACACAGTAAACTCCACTGACTAGCGTGTTTATTAATGCTTGTTAATTAAACTATCCTAATATCCTGGTTCAACCCCCACTCATTAGCAGTAATATACTTTTAAAACAGTAGCTATTATAGCTAATTATTTGATATTGAACAAAGTTATGTCCGACCCTCTAACACAGACAAATTTCAACGTATTTCGTGCCATCAAAAATTAATGTTTTAACTTATTTGTAAATAGTTGGGCTCTACTCGCATTAATTACAGTCACCGGCATATCTTTAATTGACTTAATACTTGACTAAACCGGAAAGACTTTGCATGCATATCTATTTCTTTGGCACGCACTGTAGCCTAAGCGGTTTCATGCCTTATGTTGTGGGAGGTGCTATATAAGCTATGATATTTATTTACAAGTGGAAAATTTAATATTTACAAACAAGTTCTCAAAATTTGAACATGTTCAGTCGTGTGTTTTGGTTTCTTTTCTATTTGAATTCGTGTAGAATATATACTTGGCTTTAGTATAAAATTCAACAATTTTGTCGTCTCAAGCTCAATTAAAATACAATAAAACCGGAAAGATGGGACAGCTTTGTTTGGGAACTACACCTGCTATATGAAACTCTTTTGAATATTTCATTAAAATTTTAGATACCTCAAACTTGGTGTTTTTTGCTAGAATAATAGGAAAAACCAAATGTTTTTCATACAAAAACCCAGAGAGAATAGGACAGATTTGTGTGAAAGCTATTCCTTTAAGTGGATTATTTTATGAAGATTAATGTTAAATAAACCCAATTTGACATTTCCAAATCAATTAATAAAATTAATATCAACAATTTTTTCATACAAAAATTTAAAAGCTGGAATAGGTTTGTAGTGCACTGTTAACATAGGGTTAAAGCGTATACTTAGTCTCTGCAAATGTTTGTAACAGGCAGAAGAAAGCGTAGCAGACACTATAATGTAAATATATATGCTTGATCAGCATCAAAAGTCGAGTCGTTGTAGATATGCCTTGGTGCCTGACTGTCTCGAATTGCTCTCGAACATACCAGTTCTGCTTGCCGTTGTGGGTTGCACGAGAGTACATGTCCTTTGTGCATGCCCACTGTACGAGTATGTCAAGGACCGCACAGCGTGGGCGTTGTATGTTGTGATGATGGGTTTTGGGCATTAAGTTGTCTTGCGAGAGCAGTCGTTAGGAGGCACCGTATAGCGGCAGACTAAGGGTACCTCTTGTACCATACTCGGGTTTTTTCTTCGTGTTGTCCCATTTTTGTTGTTGGCCTAGTTGCCAGGGGCAAGCAGTTCCCGAGTTACATGAAACTCGCTGCTAGTACTTCTGCTACGAAGTCGTACCAGAGGCTTGTTCTGTGACGTTTTAGATTTGGAGTAGGTTTTAACACTTGGCCCTAAGCGTCAAGTTCTTTTATGAACTGTTAGGGGTATAGCTAAACACTTTGCTAAATAGACCTCGCTCCGAGCAACAAGGATTATATCTCCTGTGCGAAATTTTAGACTGCTTTTCTGAAATTTTGTATGGGTCAACAACCCGGGCAAAGATCCTTTGGAAAGTTTCTTCTGACATGGAGTTGGGACCGAAAGACCAACAGAGGTTTTAGATAGGCCTCGACAACACTTACCAAGGAGCGAAGATGGACGTCCAAATAATGTGACTTTGGCTTGATACCTGCAGAAGCAACACTGCGGGGCGTTGATTGGCGCTATCCAATCCTCTGTTCGTCAGGCAGGCATCTACGTAAAACTACTTGGACTTTCTGTCTCTATGAAAATTGGGATTTTGGAGCCTATGGAGTCAAATTTGCACAGGGAGTATGTACTCCCAATCATTCTTCAGATTCATTTATGCAGTCAACACCCTAGACCCCTTCCTCTCTAAGGGAGGTTGGAAATTAAAACAAAAACCATATTTTTATCAAATATTATATTTAATTCTAGATCGGACCACTAGAAACGGTAGCCCTCATACAAATGGTAACTCGTAGTCAAGCCCACACGACTGCAATGTTCATTTTTATAATATGTATACAGTTTGAGGCAATTGTATTGCATGCAGTTTGAAAAGCACTGGCAATGAAAACAGTTTGAATAGCACTAGTGTTAAGCATATTTTAAGCTGAGAAATTTAATTTTTAATTCAGCAGTCATAACTTATGACGCTGCAGTTCGATTCTGATGAACTAAACGCTAAATGTTACACACAATAAAGCTGCTTATATTTCATTAGTTCGATTTTGAATGTAATGAGTGGCTTTCACGTGGTGTGCGCACAAACAAACATATAACATATAACAAAAATTTTTATGTTTTTGTTTTTTTAAAGATTATTCAGTTTTTATCTGCTTTCTTAGCTTTCGCACTCGAAGCTGGTCTCTATATTATTTTAACTAAATTAGTTTCTCTGTAATACATTTAAAATTTTAGAAATACATTTCGCGCATTCGTATACACAATAGTCCATTCCTTCCATTCCATTCCATTCCATTTTTCATGTTTTCTTCAAGCACAATTCTAAGTTCTGCACTTATTTATTAAGTTTAATATTTTAAAGTGCAGCACTGAGCAGAGTATGTATATACAAACACATTAAAACTTATAAAGCTGGGCGTATACGCCACGCCATGTCGATACAACAACAGCAGCAGCAGCAGCAGCAGCAACAACAGCGAGGGAGTTACGCCCATATGCCTCAACGGCTTTGGTTTGGCGCACAGCCAACAGGGTCAAACACGCACAGGTGTTGGAACCGACGAATTTGACGAATGAACAGATATGTGAGCCAGTTAGGCAGAGATAAAGACGGACAAACGAACGGACAGCCGGACGGTTAGCTACTTAGATAGATAGATAGATAGCTAGATATAAGATAGCTAGAAAGTGTTCATACAAAATGAATGAGCAGCTAATAGCCAAGGGCTTCAAAGCGCATTCATATTTGATGTGATCAATAATGAACGTCACACTGCAGTGCTTCTTAGAACCTTCCAGCCGAAGTGAATAGCAAGGATTTGTGCTGATGTTGTAGCCTATGGCATACAAATTGAATGGTTTACTTGGCATGCAAGCTCAAATATTGGTTGAAGTTGGAGTGAAGCATATTCGCACTTGTGGTACTCCTGACGACTGCGTTATCAAGTTTCAACGATTTTCGTAATTCCTACAAATGTTTGGCCACAGTCAATCTCAGCATGGCGACTAAACTGAAGGCATGTCCACATGCGTGTTTTTCTCTATCTTTGAAGTGCGCTTGTGTGTGTGCGTGTGTGTCTGTTTATGTGTGTCAGTTCTGTCATCGGAGACACGCAACTACATGAATGCTGTTGCCGCTGCTGCTGCTGCTGCTGCTGCTGCTGCTACTGTTGACGTTATCCTTGCCTCCTTTCGTGCATATGTGCGGAATTTATAATTAATGATGGTCACTCGCTCCATCAACGAAACCGTGCCACAGCGTCAGAGTTAGCCTACCACTAAAGACTTGTACGAGTATATATGTGCCACTTGTTCTGTGATATTTCATAGCTGCCAACCTACTACCTACTACTACATACTGTGTTTGGTGTGTCTGTCATTAGCGTATCTGAAGGGGTTTTCAAACGGTTTCGTATTGCATTGTTTTGAAAATTACAAATTTTATAAAAATCGGTCGAATATATTGGGCGTAAAAGACTTTTAAAATTCTGACTCACACTTAAATACAAAAAGATGTAAGCAAATCTAGCTAGCAATAGGCTCTAAATCTTAAAGGGTTGCTTAACTTCCAGCTGATTCATATAATGTATGTATTAAGTATGTACAGGATATATAACGGTATAGGAAATATGTTCCTAAAGCTCTACCGTGTAGTTGTATTCAATATATTCATTAATATTATCAACGCATATCGAAGTCTGTTCCATAAAATAAAAAATTACCAAAGTTATTTCTGTTCGGGAACTAAATAAACTATTAGATTTGCTCTTAACCTATCGCTCTATAAACTTGCTATTATGGATCAGCAAAATTTTTGAATAAGAATGATCGCCACATAACGCATTGAATGGGGCATATCTGGATCCTATCTAGATCCGTATGAGAGATATTTTCCAAAACAAAATATTTTTCGTAAAAAACCCAAGAAAGGGCACAGATTTGCATGGTAGTTATCCTTTCCAGTGGTTCGATAGGAATCTATATGGAAAATATCAAACGAATTTAAGTAAAATACATATAAAAAAAAATCCCCTTAGAGAGCGGTTGGCACCTTTATTAAGTACTACTTATCTGAAGATATTCAAACTTGAAGACTTTATATTTTATATTTTCTTCAAAAACCCAGCAAGGTTGTACAGTTTTGTATGGGGAATACATACCATTTTAAAAGGATTGTTGTAAGTTAGAGCAAAATTGACAAACTCAAAAATATTTTACATACAAAAACTCAGAATGAGGTGTAGAAGTGCTTGGTGCAAATGTCAACCTCCTTAAGAAGGAAAAGGGTTAGTATGTTCTTGTAATCTGAAGAGAGAATAGGAGTCCCTAAATATCTAAACTTGCAGCCTTTAATAATTATAGTCTCCAAGTTTATTGTTTTTCTTTTTATACCAGACAGATGGACATGTCTATATCAACTAGTCTATCTCACCCCCTTCTGTCTATTACAAACATTTGCACAATATTAGTATATATACCCTCTTTCTCTTGCACCCTAGTACAGGGTGAAAAATATTGTGAAAATGAGCTACTCGCAATAAAATCTCCTGCATGTTCATAATGTATATCAAAGCCGCTTCGACTCTATCTGGCACTACGGAATTGGCTTGAAAATTAATATTTTAAACATTTCTTCGCAACTCACCAAATTATAATAAGGAGTTATCTCAATAATAGATCGTTTACTTTGGTTCAGCAGGCTATCTACAAGTATTAGATATCTTACACATATTCTACAACATTTAAACCTCAAATTGTCGAATCTTAATAATGAATTTATAGACTCGCACGCTTAACCCTTAATTTTATTTTAGATGTAGCCTAGCTTACTTCCTTTAGGTTTAAGTTGAAATAGTTTCATGAGCTTTTTGTATTCATTTCGGTATAAATTTATAATCAATAATTAATAATATTTTTTGTTTGTGCGCGCATCACATAAAAGCCACTCATTGCATACAAAAGTGAATTAGTGAAAGCAAAGAAGCTTTATTACGAGTAACATTTAGCATTTATTTCATCAAAATCGTACTGCAGTGTCAAAAGTTATGTTAAAGTTTTAATTTCTAAACATTAAGGCTTTTCAAACTGTTTGCTAGCGCTTTTCAAACCTATTACATGTCTGCTACTCAAACTGCATGCAATTGAATTGTATATTTGTGCTTAATGAACTACTACAGCATTCATCCTTGCCTTTAGATCTAAATTATGCAAATAAAATGTTGAACCCTTTCGAAAGACACATTCACTAGCGACGCCCATGTTAATTGCCTTCCAACTGAGCCGGACTAAATGTCATAGCGTCATCAACGCTGCCAAACTTAATAACAAACAATCGTGCACACTTTCACCTTAGCAAATGATTTTATTTCCTGTTTTTTTTTTCAGTTACAGTTTTTCAGTTTGAACTCAACCTTCCTTAAAGTAGTTCATATACTCGTATGTGTATATGTGTTTGTGTGTGTATATGTGTTTGTGTGTATATGTGTGTGTATAAAGTCTCGTACAATTTTTCACTATCTTTATTTTGACGTAAGCTTATATTTTCGTGTCATTCAATAGGCCGCTGTCGGTAGTTGTGAGTTGAGCAGGACATTGCTCTTCGTACTTTGTACTTTGTCCTTTGGTTGAAAGCTGTCCATGCCTCTGGGGCGTCATCTAATTCAGTTATTTTGGCATTGATTACAACGATTTTCGGCCGCAGCACAGAACAGCACAGCACAAGACTTAGGAAAACAACAACAAAAATAAAAAGCAAAAGTGAAATGGATTTTTTTATTTATGCCACTTTCATTTGTTGTTTTTGTTATATTTGTTGCCAAGTGGAACTAAGCGAAGATTGTTCAGTTTATTTCTTATATACGAAAATCACATTAAATTTAATTGCACTGTGAATTGCGCTGAGCTTAACCTTAATTTGTGCTCTATATAGGGGCTATACGCGATGGAACAACTTATTTAAATCTATATTGACTATTTGTGTAGCTCTCAGTGTTTAGCAGCCCGAATTGCGTTAGATAATGTATTAGTTGGACAAATGTCGACACGAGTGCAGTGCCTAATCACTCACTAGGACAATAATTGATATTTAATTTACGTAGGATTATAATGAATACATTTGGAGTGAACAGCTTTTCGATTTAATTGATTTGTTCGCTCATTAGCTTGGCGTTGTTCTAATTGTCATTGAAATGTAACAATAAATAATGCATTCAATCATTCAGATCATGAATCATTGCCAACATTTATAAAGCATATGTTGAAAGGATATAAAGGACTTTGAGTGACGAATATAAGCGCTTGCACGCCGAGATCTCCTAATTTCAATAGCGGCAAAGTTTCATGTTTGTTCTGCATTAAAATTAAAAAAAAAAATGAATTAAAAAACTAAAAAAAAATCAGCCTATAATAATTTTATAACAAGAAAAAACAAGTACGAAAATTACAGTCGGGCATAACCGACTGTAAGAGGCCCTACACATACAGAGTGTTGATACGAAGAGGAGCGTTTTCCACTTCGAGCAAGAGACAATAGTCGCGGGGTGGTGTAAAGATTGACCGAACCTTTTGAGTAGTTGAAATGTACTGATTTATTAAATTCATATAAAACTTAAACTAGCCTAGCATCGCAGTAGCGAATGCGACACAAAGTAATAATACAAAAGAGAGAAATGTTCAAGAATGCAACAACAATGATATAGAGTTAATATGAAGTTACCGTATTAGAAATTATACATTGGAAAGCAATATTCATTTTACATTAATCTACAAGTTTTCATGGTTTAGAATTGCGAATGCTGAATATGCGCTCCAACACAGAGTACAGGTCGCCTATGACCAAGCAGTGCAAAACAAAAAGGTTGGAAATTAATAAGAAAAAATGCTACTAACGAAAAGTATTTTGCTCCTCCCACTTCTTACTCCACGAATAAATGCCTTATAATTTTTTTTTTTTTTAATATATGCAAAGAAAAGGGAGGACGAAAGTATCATAGGTCGTTCAAATTCAATTGCTTTTAAATCGTCATTTATTATCCGATTTTGATGATGTTTTGGGATTTTGGCTTAGAGAGACTTTATCTCGCGATTCATTTCATGGCGCCAGGCTGGTGCAATTATTTTCTTGTATATTAGCACCTTTTTCTACAAGGGACACAGCTTGTTTCTGCTGTTGAAAAGCCAGCCCAATTTACTTATTCTTTCTTATAGAGAATATACGATTTTTTTAATATGGGTTTTAAAAGTAAGTCGTCTATTCTGATCTAATTCCATGTATTCGTGCCCAGGCTGATGATCCACAAAGCTTATTGAAGGTGTTTCTGCACAGCGAGTGATTCACGCTGACGCACTGGTTCAGGTAAATGCCTATGTTTCACCGAAGATATTGTATGGAGTATATCAGTGGCACTGTAGACACATTCGCAGTCGCTTGCCAGGATGTTTGTATTATCAGCAAATGTAGCCCGTGGGCATATCGCTGGTGAAGCTGGTGAGCGAATGTAGTGTTAGCCACAATACGCTTCCTCTTGGCACACCAGCATTGATTGTTCTCATTGTTGACTCTATTCCGTTTAGCATGACGAAGAGGATTCTGTCAGCCAAATAACTCTCCACTAGCAAGAGCAATTGAGGCAGCAGGCTAACCTGCTGAAATTTTGCCTTATTTACTCTTTGAACTGATAACTGTCAAGGATGAAGTTTACCAACTTATTTCACTGTTCCGACGTTCCATGGGATTTATGGTATTCAAACTGAAAGAGTGGTATATCCTCCTCCTCCTCCTGACTTTTTTCGATTGCAATAGCTTTGCTACGATTGATAAAATACTGATTTTTAAAACCTATACCGAAGGTACAAGAGCCTATTGGTAATGGTCGGAGAGACCCCTTAAAGTTATCCCCATTATGGTCAGGAGTGATAGAGGAGTCGATATAGCCATGTCCGTCTATCCGTCCGTTTGGTAATAGATAGAGACTTCGTTCTTTTTTCTTATTATTTTCCTACCTTTTTGTTTTGCACATTTAATGTGTTTGTCAGGCGGTTACCCCCGACTGTAATTTTCTTACATGTTCTGTATTATTCCTGTAGGAAATGCGGAATGTATTCTTGTTATGGAATGTATTCTAGTCTAAGCACCCCTTTGAAAATGAGGACCAGAAAAAGCAGCGATTTCACAAGCAAAACCTTCATCGTGATTTTATCAAGCCCGTACTCGCCTATGGTCTTTTCCTTGTCTTCAGGTCCTTTATACGCGCTGTAATTTCTTCAGCAGTGATAGTGGCAACTGAAAGATATAACTGGTCCAGTCTGTCGATCGTTGTCTGGACAATGCTTTATCTGCTAATATTTGAATTATATTCGAATGGCTGGAAGTGCGTTCTCAGATTCTCAGCAAATGCCTCTACACGTTCCATCAATCCTATTGATCGAAAATTTTGGAGACACATGCTGTGTGTGTGCCTCTTCACCAAAGTCCACAATGAGTGTCTTGAGTTCGCATCGGTGGTAACACTTTGTAGGAAACGTCAGAAGCTTCACGATCCTATTGACGATACTGCTTTAGACTCTATTTACATTATGGTTCTATGGGGAGCTGGGGGAGTCTGTTTTGCAGCCTTGAAATTTGCTTTGAATGCTTTCTGATGCAGCAATAAGGGTAGCTGCGTGCACCTTATTAAAGAACATCGCGTGTGCTTCTTCGATATTCTGTGGTTGAAGGATATTAAGATTTCTTCCAACTTTCTGCGAAATGTAGCCATATTCGAAGATGGTGGGATGGGAGGTATGCTGTGGTGCTCAAGACTGTTATAGATTAAGCCTGTCCACATCATGAGTAACCAAAGTTCGAATGAGAGCTATGTGTGTGCTTTGTTTTAGTTAATATTTTGTGAGTGCATTAGTTGCATTGCGCTTAGCAACGACTGAGTCAACATACTTCGTCAAGCGTTTGATAAGAAAAGGCAAATGTGATTGGCTCACTGGTGCTATGAACTCCAAAAAAATCATAATTCGCAATGCTTTGTTCTCTGTTTTTTTTTTTTTCTTTACATCTTGCTTTGCAGGTTTACGTTGACTATTCATTTCATTTCGTTTGTTTCTTCTCTCTGGCACTCTGTTGTTTCACGATTCTTTTTGTTCGTACATAATATAAAGACGAAGTTCGTAGAATAATTCGTTTTTGGTTTTGAATCAAGCATTAAACCAAGACAATTGGCTTCTTTAAATAGTTTTGTTAAGCGACATAAAGCTCAGGTTCTGGCATTTTCCAAGAGTTAACATGTAATCCAACTCCTTTGCACTTTGTACTCAATATAACTTCCATTCAATGGCTACCATCAACCAGCACAAACCAAATATTTCTCCGTGAATAACAACATGCAACAATGCTGAAATCTAAAACAAAAATATAATAATTAAATGCTTAAAATTACAATCACTGATTATTTTTAATTTACAAATTTTAGTTTGCATGTTTTTGCCAACATTTATTAATGCATTTACTAAGGAAATGAATTAAACTTAAACTTGATAATACAGATATGCCATTTCAATAGCCGGAGCAGTAATTAAAATCTGACATTTAATTCAAATGACTAGATGCAGCATGATAAAATGTTTCGTTCTGCCTGCCAGCCAGCCAGCCAGCCAGCCAGCCAGCCTGTATATTCGATTGTATCTCTAACTAATATTTACTAATACAAAGTTTTCATGTATACCAATAAACAAAAGCCCGAACAGATTTATTCATATTAAAACAATTTGCTGCATGTTTATGCCAACGACTTACAATACTCTACTATCTATCTATCTATCTATGCATAATATATGAACAATCGTGTATGCTATGCTCATATGATAATATGCAAGCTTTGCATGTTTGTCTATTTTCTATGAAATTTATTGAATTAATATTTAATCGCAAAACGTTTGGCATTCACTTTGCTATTCATAATTCAATGAAAGTATTTATTTATAAGTCTGCAGGCATATTTGTAAATTTAGATGCAAAATAGATGAAGAAACGTAAATAAATATTAGCAGCACAACTTGATACAATGTGGAGCATGAACATTCTCCTTCTATTGTATATAAAGCATACAATTGGCGAAATTAGATAAATTTTATAAAGAAACAAAAACTAAATGGAAAAACTGTTTAAAGGTAGATTTAGGAGCAGACATAAAATCAAGTAGATTGGGAGAGTCACAAAAAATCAATCTACAATCGTCGTATCGTCGAGCTGATGAAGCATTTATGATAATTCTGAGAATCGAGTGTGCAACCAGAATACAATGCTTACTTGGGAAGGCCAGGAATGCCGATTTTTGGCCAAAATTAATAATTCTTAAAAGACAAGAAATTTATGGCTACTAAGTCCACAATTCATGGTCTTCAAAAAGCATAAATCCTGGTATGGTGCCAGTATCGCAACAGGATATCACGACGAACAGGCACACATTTAATAGAGCTACCTTGTCCTTGTTCGAAATTCTGACTTGAGAGCTAAGCAAAGTTATTTTGAATAAATAAATTGACAGCCGAATCTTAAATTTCTTCTCTCTATCTATGCCAAGAAATAATATTGAAAGCTTTATTAATTAACGTTAGTCATCTCTAGCAAGCTTTTTAGTTAATTTAGATTGCAGTCTAGGTTTTCTGTATGGCTCTGTGTCCTCTCGGGATCAAAAGTTTTCCAGTTTTCTCGGTACGAGCATTTGTCTATTCACCATTGCCTATTCACAATAAAAAATCTGCACTTTATCTTCAAGATTCCAATCAATCATAGCGTTCCAAACTGCCTCTGCCTTTTCGCTTCCTGAAGAGTTCTCTAATTTTGGCACAGTTCAATAGCGCTTCAATAATTACTTCAATAATAGATACAGAATCCCGACACCTATCTAAAGCTGCCACTTAGTTCGGAGAAATAATAAAATTTTTCCTCATAGAAAAGTTAGACTGTATGCTTTCGTTAGAGGTGGGCAAGTTTTTTTGACTTTTTTTTCCATTATTTCAGATTCAAAAGAAGAATTGTCTTGTAGTGGCTTATAAGAAGGTGTTGATGTGTGCATGTTCCTAACCTAGGCCGTTTCCTTCTTTTCGGACAATTCTTTAGCTAGCTCCCACTGGCGCTGCAATCAATATAGGCAAAAACAAGCATATATCGGTTAAACTATAGTCTCTAGGGAGTTATTTGGTCTATAACTCCCTAGACAGAAGATCCAATAATGCATTAAAACAGTTATGTAAGGAGTGAATTATTTAATAGTCATATGATGCAATGGAGGCGAAGGACCTCCTAGCAATGGCGCACTTTATTTTGCTGGCTCTGTGGAGAAAGTTTGTGGTTTGAGTAGTTTTTATGAACAACACAACACCTTTTTCGATTAGTCAGCTCTGTGTGTTTTTCTGGTGTAGGGCCAGTTAGAAGTAATATATTTCCGTATAGATTTGATGTGCTTAGAATAATTTCTGTAGCACTTTAGACAATCAGATGTGGAAGCCTTTAAATCGAACAGTTCAACAGTTTCAATAACTCAAAAACAAATCAATCTTGTGGCAATGACAACATTTCAGATTTGGGCTTAAAGTTCGATGGTGCATAAATATGATGTGCTTGTGTGAACCAAAGTATGAGAGCTTGCATTCTCTTGGTGAGGCAATTGTTGTTTCTCAATTCTACGAAGACTTCTGAGAAAGAAATGGTTATGTACGAAGGTAGTTTCATAAGTTAGTGGCAAATGTTCCCCCAACTGTCATCTATGAATAGACTACAATTAAATTTAGAGCAAGCTACGGCATTAAGTTTGTGTTTGACTGCAATTTAAAACGTACAACCTCGAAAAATGGAAAGGTTTGGTAAATACTATGCGGACTCTGCACCTTAAGAAGTGGCTTGCTGAGTAACATCTTCAAGTTACCTAGAAGAGATCGTCAAACAGGATATTGAACAATCGGAGAATGAAAGTGCTTGAGAAGGCTGTGGCTGTTGGTTTCCAACTCAGCTGATACATCATATTTTACATGAATATTTGATTCGAACGAGTTTGTACACCCTTTTATTACAGTCCACGAAATATGTGTTCATCGAACCAATTAAAACAGTCAGGTTTTTCGGTGGGTTTGTCGGTCAACAATGTCATGGACACCAAACCGGCGAACCTTGAAACCGGCAAATATTATTCAGAACTTTTGAAAAGAGTTGCTATTGATTCTCCATTTGGATGATTGGGCTTTGGTTTTGACATTCTAACCATATAACTGAAAGATGCTCATGCGACAGTGTTTGCAATCTAACTTCGCTGCCAAATGTTTCATGCACAAGATTTGCCGAGATTTTAGTGATTCGCTGATTCTTCATACAAATTTTCTTCATAACTTCCACGTTTTCATTGGCGTGCTGAGGCGTCCAAAATGTTCAACGTGATTAGCATTCTCTGAAGAACTTTTACTTTGTTCAATGTAAAGAAAGAACTTTGCAGTTGAGTGTGCTCGACTTTGAGATAACCTTTACGCGCATTGGATCTTAAAATTGCTTGGAATATATATTTCTAACTTGATCTTGAATTAGAAATATATTTCTTTATAAACTAAACGCAACAAATAGTTTTTCATAAAAACCCATAGCAAAGTACTACAGATGTGTATGGAAGCTATTGGTCTAAATTGAAGATCATATTTGGTTAACAACAACAATAAAATTTGTTGTAGGGAGTTTAGGGCGTGTTCATTGCATAAAAGTGACCTGAAATACGAGCAACTTAATATGCAAATATGAAGGCTCTAACTATTTTAGTCTGCAAAATCTTGATTCTCATAGGAATAGCTAGACAGACGGACATGTCTATAACTACTCGACTATTGGTAACTGATCAAGTATATATATATATAGTATATATCTATGTAAAATGACTGATTTTAAGCCAAATATTAATATTAAAATTTAATACACAGAATAAATGCTGCCAACTGGAAAACATTTAAGCATATTCTATAAATTTATTATGCATTTAGCTAATTGAAACTTAAATTGCCCACAAACTGAGCAGTTATTGAAATATTTTAATTCAAGACTACTTATTTGCGAATAATATTTTAAGCAATTATTAAATATAAGAAAACCTTAAAATACCAAAACAAATATTTAAACGCAAGCAACGCGTTGGGCAAATAATGTCTTTAATGTGCTTTCAATTTGAATATTTTTCGCTTTTAATGAAGCAAAGTGTGAAGAAGCATATAAATAAGTTTATTGCAAAAATAATATTTCATAACACTTTATGCCATTCATTTAAACGTTAAAATATACAGCTTAATAGTGTATGCCATAAATGTGTACATAACAATTTCTTACTTAATACTCAAAGGATATTGAAGGATATTTTCTACTATGAATTGTATATATTGCACAAACTAACAGCAGCAGCAGTATACAAATTTAGAGCGAAAGTTTATTGATGCTTGCACGACATGCACGATGAAAGTTAGTAGACAGTCGTCCGTTTGTCTGTCTGTCTGTCTGTCTGTCTGTCTGTTTGTCTGTTTGTCTGTTTGTCTGTTTGTCTGCCTGCTTGTCTGACAGTCAGTCAGTCAGTCATGCATGAATGTATTTAGGTGCGCTGTTTCCTTTTTAATGGCTGCTTTAACGAATACTTGACAATTGTGTCGCCATTTTGAGTGCTTTACAAACGCCATGTTTGATGTAGTAGATACGCTCGCTCGTGCTGTGCGGCATAGAAATTGCGCTCGTGCAATTGTACAATATAAGAAGATATTGACAAAGGTATTAAGTACGAATAGAAGTAGAAATGCTGATGCCGCTTTGAAGACTTATGGCTTCATTTCCATGCCACTTCGCACTACATTAGCTAAAGTATCTTTGCCTTGCGGTTAGCGAAAGTCAAATCAAGCAAAAAATTTTGCTGCATTGATTTATGCAATGCAACGCTGTCGGCATTTTATTAATAACTGCAACTTCAGCAATGCGCTCAATTAATTTCTAAGTGAATTTATGCGCTACAGAGTGAGAGTGAGTGGGAGTGGAACATTTTACACGCATTTATTAGACCAATGCCACACCCGACGCCCAACGCCCAACGCCCAACGTCAAAATGCACAAAGCACCCGCATACCGCACGTCATGCAATAAAATTAACCACGCAAACAGATTCTTTATTTGACCCAGAAAAGAAAACCATAAAATCCAAAGAAAGGATAGAGCGTAGTAGCGTAGCAGTAAAGGGCGTCATCTCGAGTGTGCAGTGCATGGGGGCTGCCAAGTGCACTCAAGGAAACACGCAAAAAATGAAGCAGTTCATAAAGTTTTGCTGCTTCGGGAATTAAAAAGCATTACTTTGCCATGTTGCATAAGGATTCGCATAGAGCGAACACATGGCAAATGAGGTATGAGAGACGTACACAGCAGCAATGCAAGCAGCAATACGTAGAAAATTAAAAAAAAAAAAAAGGAAAAAAAAAACAGAACTACAAGCAAATATGGTTTAGCTTTGGTCTAACCGAAGCTTTAGTAGCCTTCGCACGAAATTAAATTAAAACGCAATCAAAATGGGATTAAAAAAATATAAAAAAATTAAATAAAAAAAAAAAAATGCGTAAAACCTATAAATCTTGTGGATGGGATGAAGGGTATGTTTGGGTTCTACTAATTAAAGTGTAATAAAAAATTTCAAGCTGATATTGCCTGAATAATATAATCCAGTATTTCGACTCAAACGACTGCTGTAAACGCTCACTTTTTCCATTCTTTAACTTTTTTCCATTTCTTTTTCGACTTGTCCCATGCTCTACCGATTTAAAGCAAATAAAAACAAACAAAATTGTGTTTGTTCTTATTTTAATTTTTTTTAAACAACTTCTTTTGTTTCTTGGCTTCGTCAGTAATTGAGAATGAAGGGCAAATACTCGAGTAGCAAGCCTAACATCTTTTAGAGTTTGCTGAGCGCACATATTCATATTCAATAGTGTGCAAAGTGAAACGGAATTCAAGTGTGACGAAGTATTGGCTTGTGAGTCTGAAGCATAGATAATGAGTGCTTATGCATGAGTAAGAGAGAGATGCGATTGTTATTGTTGATATTGTTTGGTTTTGTGCATGGTGAAATAAGCATGGTGAAAAAAGCATGGTGAAATAAGCATGGTGAAATAATTACAATCCATGGATACCTTTTCCCTTGTAACCGATGAGAGCGTGGGATAAATCGTGGAAGAGTAGAGAGTGAAAGGTATATAGTAAATAGTTAATATGCTGAACCATCTCTGGTGGCAATTTTGAAACTTGATTCCATTTTGTTGTCATATTGGATTATCCATTTTCACCTATTTTAGATACACTTACCCAAAACATGTACATACTTAATTCTTGGCAGTGTAGACTATCGCATCGGATGACGAAAAAAAAATATTCTACCTTATAACCTTGGAGCATCAAAGTTCACATCGTTGAGGTGCTCTGCAATGAAACTACTATCTAACGCACAATTGAAACGTCGCCCATCTCACTTCTTCCAAAGTTAACAAAATTACATCTCTGTATCTCAACTGTATGCAGAGATATGACGAATATTGTTCATCGCATTTCGCCCACTCCTTTTCTGGCCTAATTGGAATTCTTCTGTGATTTTGAGGTCTTTACTGCTAAACGCCGAACTGATTTTTACGATTTTTTCACTGCTTGATAGCTGATGTAAGAAGTAATTAAGGCTAGAATTACTTTAAATTGGATGAGGACACGCGTTATATCTTTGCATATATTAAAGGTACATGTTAATGGGAACCAAAGAAGATCACTTCATGAGTTTGGTGATGGTGATGGAAAGGGCGGTGCCACACCCACACACGATATGTCTATATCCTGAAAATCAAGATAGTCTGTTTTCCTTAAGCCATATTTGCACAAACTTGTTTATCCAACTTGGATGTTAAATTTTTTTAACAAATTGTTTCTATTTTAATTTTCAAATTTTAAAAGAGTAAAAAATTTTATACGAAAAGAGGACACAAGCTAAAAAAGAAGGCGTGGTATTTTTCATTTTACTGCTCCTTTTTTATCACATTAGCTGGGCATCCTTTTGATACTTTTGTGGCGATTTGTAGTACATTAGATTAATTAGAAAGCTCCATGAAGATTGAGTGAAGCCAGTCGGCACACTGTGTAGCCTGTGGTCTTGAGTTGGTTTTGTTGTGGTGTGCGAAGACAGATTCTTAATTGCATACCTGACAGCATATATAACTACCTGAAAGATGCTACACATGTTGGGTAAACAGTAGACGCAAGCATATATGTCTGTCGGTGTAGCTTGAAAGTTTGTTCTTATTATTTCTAGTTTTCCAATTTTGAAGTCTTGGCGTTTTGAAGTTGCGTTTCCACTTGAGCTGCGTTAAAAAAAAATCATTCCTCTCGTCCATTATATGACCTGAGAAGATTTATCTCCCGAAGTTGAGCTGCATTTCATTCAGTTGAAGTATGGCATCTGAAGTTCGCAGTTGAAGATTTTGGTGTATCGCAACTCTCTAGCTTTTGGAGTTGGTTGAAATATTGAGAACTGGGATGCATTAGATGGTATGCGGTTTTAGTCTTCAATTCATTTCAATATTTCTTTAACAATTTCCTTCTTTTTCTCAAATATTCGCTTTTAGCTGATTTTTGTTTTGCAGAATTTATACCAAATAGCAGATTTTTGTTTTGCAGAATTTGAGCGTCATTCTTACTAGTTGCGTGTGCCTGGAGTTCGGCATTGTGATATATTTTGAGCACATAGATCTAGTCACCACTTCTCGCTCCTTACTTTATCACTCGCTTCCGCTTTTAAGCTCCTTCGCCTTCATCTTATACGTCTATAAAACTCTCTAAACTGGCTGTTGCCGCTTCAATGTTTTCTTTAGTTCGTTACAAACTTTGCAACGGACTGACTATACCCTGTTCACACTAAGTGTAAATGTATGTAAAGCGTATAATAACAAAAATTTGTACAAGCGCATCGACCGGAATCGGAAGTGGGAAGTGTTTGCGCCGGTACAGTTCTTAGTTCTTGTTTTAGTCGAAGTTTTGTTTTTTTTTTTTTTTTTGTTATTGCTAAAACTATTACTGGAGCATTGTTATTGTTGTCTGCCTCCAGTGAACACTCTATTGCACATACATATAAAGTAAAAACTCTTAACCTTAGGCGCACTAGTCGGCCGGCCTACATGTACACACAATGATTGTCGGAGTTCTTTGTCGTCTGAAAACTTTATGCAGTCATTCATTTTTCACTCTGCCGGCAACAGCGAATGAGTGCCTTCAGGCAAATAAAAAAACTATATAAAAAAGAAAAAATACGATGATAATAAATGACAGCTCTACGGCAGCCATTTTCAATTTGTGGGTTTTACACTACGGTTTACTTTACTTTATCGTACATGCCCTTAGAAACCAATACAGGCTTTCAATCTTTCTGTATATACTACATATATATAGTATCTACATGGTTCACTTCAAAAGTTCCCATACTGCAGCGGTAAATGCTTAAAAATAAATGGAAAATGGACTTTTGCTACTTCTTTTTACTTCTTGAAATAAAATGTGGAAGAGCACCTACCACCAATTTGAACTCAATATCTCTCAACAGCTTTTCCTAATGACTTTAATGGTAAGTGCATCGCGACAAACTGAATAATATCTTTAATGTACATGAAAAAATCTCTTCATTTAGTTAATATGCAGATTCATTTGGGAGCACCGTACATCATTTGACTTGGGAGAAATGGATCCACAAAAATAATGAGGAAATTTGCAGTTCTGTATCCATAGACCAATCCAACATACCATTGTGTTTTTCTAGCTTTTATGTCAAGAACTTGTTTTTTATTTTTTGTTAGAAATTCTGTGGAACCTACAGCCAACTGTCCTTTTTGTCCTGTCTCTCGTACTGCGCCTCAGAACCTCAGATAGTTGTACTTCATGCTCCATGTTTCACTTATTATATTAAGTTAACATTTTTTGACTGCAAAACTTTTGAATCTAACCGCATGTCTGTAGTTGATCTCTCAGTTGATTTTTGATGCTTTTATTGTCCCCTGTTAGCAGTTTTATGCCGCAACCAGTGTGTTGCTCTGAGTTTGTATGTGCATGCAATTGTGCCAATTATTTACTAATGTATTTTGATTCAACTTTATACTCTGTCCATTTTTTTTTATTTTTTGTCTGAACACTGACAGCCATTGTGCGGTCATATCATGGAAACAGTTCATGGCTTTGTTTTGTGCATTCGGAAGCGATCAAAAAATAAGAATTTGATTTACTTTTTATGCGAAGTTTATTCTTAGCTGGGGAAGTATTGTTGTCTATGCTTCTGGCTGTGTGAGTTGAGCGCATTTTGGCATTAGTTATCATCCAATTACTAGCAATTCTAATATTTCTTTTATATTCTTTATAAACAGTGTAATACATTGCATGAGAAGTATATCAAATCAAGCTCAACTAGCTGTAAAATGTAACTCAGAAAGCGGTATGTTATCTTCATTATCCCAGTGCGATGGTTTATTGAATAGGTTTTTTGAAACGATGAACGATTAGATGGTTCATTAGACCATATTGCGTCGTGTAGTTTAGTATTCCACAGAGATTCATCAATAGTTTCTGCACGACTGACAATGTGACTTAAGAGTCATTTCTTGTTTCTGAGTTTAATAAGCCTTATATCATTGTTCTGAAATCGACCTTTTATTATGTATGAAAAGAAAAAGGAAGGAAGGACGGATGTATCATAGGTCGTTCGAATTTAATTGCTTATAAAATCGTTATTTATTCTCCGATTTTTGATTTAAACTTGTAAAATCCCAGCGAAGTCCTAGACGAAGGAAAAAAAAAACGAAATCTCTATCTATTACCGTCTCCGAGATCCTTTCGTTCATACGGACGGATAGACGGACATGGCTCTATCGACTCCTCTATCACTCCTGACCATAATGGCGATAATTTTAAGGGATTTCCGACCATTTTTGCTACCTGTTACAAACATTTGAATAAAACCAATAAGCTCTTGTACCTTCGGTACAGGACTTAAAAAATAGTACTGGGCTACTGAGAAAACTAGGTACATTATTCATTTCTTTTTTAGTTGCCCAATTAAAAAGAGCTTCATCTGTCAAAATTTGTTTGAAAGGAGTAAGTTGTAAGCTAGATCGAGCAGCTAATCTTTTGATATTTCCACCAATACCGTCACAAGGCCCTTTACCATGTGATGTTTCATGAAAGTGCCATTCAGCATCCACCCCAAAGTCATTCTTATGATTCAATAAATTAGAATTTATATGTTATAAGAATTTTTTGGAAAACATTCACAGCTACAGTATTACGTGTAAGATCATCAGAAAGGACAACCACACTATGAGGGTTGCTACATATATTTCTAGCCTAACCATGAAAAGACGGTAATTTATGAGAAAAAAAATCGCTTTATTGTTCTTAAAATAATCACCATCAAGATCGATTCACAGTTCTGCCACTCGGGAGTAAAAAACCGCTGTCCGCGCAGTTTATTTTTAATGTAAGGGAACAGGAAGAAGTCATTTGGTGCCAAGTCAGTGCTGTACGCCGGATTTCCCATCAATTTTATGTTTTAAACTTTGAAAAACTCATTTGTTACAGCCGAAGTGTAAGAGCTCGCATTATCGTGATGAAGTATAATTCGTCATCGTCGGTTGGTTTTCCTCAGTTCAACGAACACTTCAGACAAGCAAATGGTTTGATACCATTCAGAATTAAGCGTCCTTCTTTCTACAAGCGTCATGGTCGCAACATGTCCGTATTTCGAGAAGAAACATGCGATCATTAGCTTCGATGTGCTGCGCGAGCGAGTAACTTTTGTTAGATTTGGCACGTCTTTGAAAGACCCAGACACTCGACTGCTATTTTGCTTCGGGCTCATATGCTTATATCCACGTTTCGTCACCTGTCACGATTGAATAGACGGCTCGCATGACGCACCTCGCATGAATTTCTTCAGCATTTGTTTGCACCAATCGACACGAGCTGTCTTTTGAGCGATTGTCAAATTATGCGTTATGCAAGGTGAACAAACCTTTCTGATGACCAAATGTTCATGTAATATTGTTTTAATGCTAGTCATACTAATACCCAGGGATGCCTCAATGTCACACGGTATGTCACATGACCATGATCCTGCTTTATCAGTTCACATACAGCATCGATGTTTTCTGGATCAACGACCGATTTTGGACGAACTTCACGAAATTCGTCGGTGAGCGAACTGCGGCCACGTTTCAATTCGTTGTACCAGTTTTTCACAGTGGCCAAGGATGGAGCTTCATCACCTAAAGTTGTTTTAAGTTCATTGGTGCACTCTTGCCTTGATAGTCCACATTGCAAGTCGTAAAAAAAGATACATTTTTCAGTTACTTGTAAAGAAACCACATGGCGTTCGTACGTCAAAGTGTTGCCAGTATGTTAGGCCTAAAAGATTTCACATTTGACGAAGGAGACATCAGATTGCATCTGGCAACATGTTTTGTTGCTCAGGCTAGAAATATATGTAGCAACCCTCGTATTACGTTCAATAATAGCACACATCTGTATGATTGGAAACTTGATTGTTGTTCCAATGGAATGACTGAACAGCATTTTGAGCTACGAATGCGTAGTTCTCTACAAAATTATATAATAGAAGCAATTCACCTTCTTTTAATGTTTTCTTTAGATTGTCTAAATATCTTGCTTGCTGTCTAGCAAACAAAATCGTTATTTTCTTTCGCACCATGAACCGGGTACATATGGTAGTAAATTATACTTCTCAGGCCCACTAGTCTGCGGATGAATAAATTTATTTTTCAGTTTTTCAACAATTTGCAATAAGTCAGCAGAAGCATTACGGTCATCAATAGTTTGATTATCTTTCGCAAAAGAGGAATCTAAATCAGATTCGTTCTCAGACTCAAATTCGTTCTCAGACTGAAATTTGTTCCCCTCAGAGAACTCTCTTCACTTTTGCTTATAAATACTCTCCAAATAAATCTTGAATTTCCGCTATAAAATTTTCTTATTCGTATTTACTTTCTCCACATTGGCTTGCGGTCAGTAAGAAGGAAGTAACCTCTCCGTTCGATTCCACACTGTTGGCAATATTTCTGGAAATTTAAACAAACAAACTGTAGCTTGGTAGCTGTTATCAAAGCCTATCAAACGTTTCTTTGAACGCTTCAATTTAAACTTCAGTTGTGATTGAACTTCAATCAGAGATCCTGATAGATAACTAGCTACTGAAAGCCATGTGTCGCTCGGAAAAGCAGTTCTATTCATTGATAAAGTATTGGTTTGAGATACCAAAATACAAACGGAGCAGTTTTGAATTATTTCTTTTGCCATCAAACCATGACTACACCCTGACATATTTAATGCATACTAGTTGTCTGAAGGGAAATAAGGAGAGAATTCAATATTGACTCGAATTTTGAAGCTAATGAAGAGTATAAATAAATACTTTATTGGTTATGCCACACCTGCTACTGCCTAACGCTTGCATTGTCTCTAAGGACGAGGCAATACTGTTAACATTTATAAAAAATTTTAAGATTTCAATTTTCAATTTCAATCAATGTCCTTTTCAACTGTTCAAATGATGCTTAAAAACCCAGACGCATTTATATATTAATTTTCTAATGCAAATCCTTTGAGCAACATAAGGAGACAAAAGAAAAAATATTTTAATATTTTTCTTCTAATTGTATAAAAAAGAGCTCAAAATATATTTTTTAATATAATAAAGCTTGCATCATAAACAATTTGGCTGCTTATTATTAATTTTCATTTTCAAGAAGCTTCACTGAAAAAATTCTCCGCCTTTGTTCAATACGCCTACATTAAATTAATATCCCTGCCTTGCGAGTAAAGCCGAGTTTTTGTCATTCAAAGAAGAAAAACAAAATATTTTCTTTTTTGTTTTTGATTAAAATTCGTCAAAATTAGAATGAATGAATTAAGTGGAAAATTCGACTCCACCTACCTATGCCAATATGTATTTTTAATAAGGATACGTTCCTTTTTTTTTTTTTTATTTGGTTTTTTTTAAGACTTACCGCATATGCAAAATGAATATAGAAAATTTTTAAAAATAAAGCATATCCTTATAACCAATATTTCGTGTTTTTTTTCTGTTTCTGCTTATTACAGAAAAGTGAAGCGTCAAAAAATAGAAAAAAAAAGAAAGTTGAAACTGAGAAGGAATGCCGGAGACGGAAGTAAAAAACAAAGACAAACAGAAAATGGTAAAGCCACAAGCGAAGCGAACCAAAAATAATATGGCATAAAAAGATATATATATATATATATATATATATAGAAACTTTGTATGACGGAGCAGCCAAGGACTACAGCAACAGTGTTGTTATAAGGGATAGCAAGAAAACAAAACGCTGATGAAAAGATACAGTATATACGTACAGATATATATGTCTATATGAAATATGCTAAAAGACAAACAGCAACAATAAGAACAAAAAAAAAAAAAAAAACAAAATAAAGTAAGCCGCAGTAGCTAACGTGTAAGCAGCAACGAAACGAAACGAAACCAAGCCCAAACCTAAGACGTACAAAACTAATAATCACTGTGGGCGCAGCGTTGGAATTTCCAAAGCTATTTTCTTATTTTTAAGTAAGCGGCTTCCATGGTGACAACGCCAGCAGCAACAGCAGCGGCGGCGGCGGCGGCAGCGCGACAACAATGAGCTGAGACTAACGACAGATACGCTTTTGTATCTAGATACATGCAACTTAGATGTATTTATAACATTCTATGTGTGTAGGTATTTAATGAATTTCGGTATGCTCCTGAGGCAGTAGTTTGCGTGTCTTGGCTAAGAGTGATTAAAGTGGCAACAACAATAACAACGACAACAACAGCAACAACAACAAGAACAACAACAACATTATAATAAAAGCGAAACAGGACGTGGCCGGGTAACAGCAGGAACAAGTCGAGAAATAAGAAGCGGAAGTAAAACAAAACAAAACCGTCATATTACAAAACGGAAAACGCAACAAAAGTGCGTCAGAACAAAAACGGAAATAGTTGCAAGAGACAACAACAATAACAACAAAAACAACAACACGAAGCGTGTGTAGTGTGCCAATAAGAATAGAACAACGACAAGCACCGCCAGCCAACCAGCCAACCAGCCAGCCAGCCTTAACGCCAATCTAACAAAAAGTGAATTATTTCCGGCACTTCTAGCTACAAGGACTAGCCAGAACGAACGTTGGCAGCTAAGCAGCAGAGTGCGTTCAACCGAGCGTAAAGACAAAACAAATTGCAAGCGCGCAGCAGCTATACGCAGGCAGGCAGGCAGACAGATACAAGATAGAAGATACAAGATACAAATAGCCGGCTAGAACAGCAGAGAAGCGAACGACATTCAAGTGCCAAGCTTGACATGTTGCAAGGAGCAGCACATGTTTGATAGAAACATATACATACTACAATAGATAGAGACGCCTGCTACAGCGGTGGGGCTAAGTAGTGGAAGACGACGACGCAAGCGCAGCGGCGTCAGGACACACATGTATTCAAGGATTTTCTTACTGTCGCAGTCAACAGCGTATGTGCAGACATTTTTAACAACATACCATAAAGTAGCAGCAGTAGCGGCAGCGGCAGCAGCAACAGAAGTAGGAGCGGTAGTGTTAGCGGCTGTAGCAAAGGACGAGATAACATTCTTGTTGCAGCGGCAGCATATGTTGATGTTGTCAACGATGTGTTTGCAACAACAGCAGCAGCAGCAGCAGCACCGACAGCGACAGCAGCAGCTACGGCATAGATGAGCAGCAACAGAAATTGCAAGCAGGACGAAAGTGGTGACGACGACGACGAGGAAGACGAAGAAGACGAAGACAACGACAAAGCAGTTGCAACTAAAGCTGGTGCAGAAGCTTGCGACGGCGGCACAGGCAACACGCGTAGTCTGAAAAAGATGTTTATTTTAAATACAACAACAACAACGAACAACAACAACAACAATAACTATAAGCAGCAACATAGCAGCAAAAGCCGCATAGCAGTGCAACAACAGCAAATTTTTCCGCCTGCAACAACAACAACAACAATAACAACAGTACAAAGCCAGCAGCTACAACCAAACACGCCCACATCACTTATAAACCGCCGCCGCCCAACTTCCTGCCAACTTCAAACGCCCACCCATACACAACAATATACCCTACACATACACTACTTCTATACGCTGTTGCTTTGTCTGCTGCTTGCCAGCTTGGCGCCCGAGCACGTAAACGCCGATTGGCTAATGGATTGCGGCGATTGCCACTGTAAATGGAATTCGGGCAAAAAGACTGCCGACTGCAAGAATCTCTCGCTGAGCGTGGTGCCCGAGAATCTCAGCTCGGAGGTGCAAGTGCTTGACTTGTCGTACAATCGCATACCGTTTTTGGATCATAATGCGTTTATGCATGCACAGCTGCAAAATCTGCACAAGCTCTTTATACGCAACAGCACCCTGCAAAGTATTGATTCGCGCAGCTTTACACAGCTGGAGATACTCATCGAGCTTGACCTCTCCAATAATTTATTGCGCACGCTGGCATCGAATGTGTTTGAACGCCTGATCAAGGTACGCGCACTGGTGCTCAATGGTAATATGATCGAATCGCTCAGTAATTCTGCCTTCCAGAATCTGAAATATTTGCATAAAATTGAGCTCAAGCATAATCGTTTGCGGCACATCGATTTGAAAGCCTTTATCAACGTACCGCTGCTCTCGCAAATCTATTTGGACGGCAATCAGTTGAGTTTCTTGCGCAAGGACAGCTTCGAGTCGCTCAAGCGGCTCACAGCGCTCTCGCTCGATCAGAATCCGTGGAACTGCACCTGTGAGCTACAGATCTTTCGCGATTTTGTGCTCAAGCGTAATCTCTATACGCCGCCCACATCGTGCTATTATCCGCTGCATTTGCGTGGCACGCTCTGGATAACCGATGAGCCGGAGGCATTTGCCTGCAAGCCGAAAATAATCTATCCGGCACGTGGTGCATCGATCAATACATCGAAGGAGAATGTGACGCTCATCTGTCGTGTGCATGCCTCGCCGAATACGTTGATTGCCTGGGATTATAATAAGCAAACGTATCGCGCGAATACGGCAAATGCAGCGCATCATGGTCAGAGCGGTGTGCTATTGGCACCGGCTGTGGCATCGTCTGCGTCATTTTCAACTAGCGGCGTCAGCGGCTCCTCCTCCTCCAGTTCTTCTACATCATCCATGTTGCTCGGTGCACATCAGCAGAATCAACGCGTGCACATACAACTGCTGCGCGATGAGCAATCGGAAGAGAAGGAATTCGGACGTGATGTGTTTATCTCACGTCTAACCATACTCGGTGCGGAGAAGAGCGATGAGGGCATCTACACCTGCCTGGCGGAGAATGCTGGCGGCAAAGATGCCGTACAGATGAGTTTGCTTGTACAGAAACCGGGACCGCGTGATCTCTTGCTGCAGGGTAATCTAATTATAGTCATATGTCTGATGGCACTTGGTCTGCTCAGCGTTTCGGTGTTCTTGGCAATGGTGACGTGTTGCATCTATAAACGTTTCAAGAACATCAATCCGGGACATCATCGTCATTTGCATCATCTCAATATGAATACAGCGGATCAGTTGACATCGAATGCAATGGGCGATCATCATGCAACAACGACAACGTCGGCAACAACAAATGTTGTAGTCGCCGGTGGCACAGATGTCTCCATGTTGGGCGATGTAAACGGCAGTGGCAGCGTTGGCGGCACCGGTGGCATCGTTTGTGATGACGATGCCAATTCTTTGAGCCATTACAAACAGCATAAGACACTGAATTTGAATGGTGGCACGAAGCCGAATAGTAAATACGCAGATGTGATAAAACAACACCAGGTGGGTGTTGGCACCGCGCATGCGGACAATGGACTGATTGTGGGCTATGTTAGCGGCGGCGGCATAGGCGGTGGCAATACAGACGGACATCACAATCATCCGTTGCGGCTAACGAATTGTGGTGATGCGGAGAAAGCCTATTTGGAGCGAAATATTGAAGGTGAGTGCAGTTGCAGTTTATTTTTTTATCTACAGCAATTTATACATGCGGGAAATTTAAAATTATTTCTGTCTCAAATAGTTGCTGCGTTTAATAGTTTACAAAAAAAAAACCTGTCCAATAAATAAATCGGTTGAGATATCATAATTAACTCCGAATTCAGAAAGTTTATTCCGTACGAGAGACTACTTGTGTCTCTATGGATGTCTAAAATTAGAAGTCTATGTCGAAAATAGCTGCTTATAATCCTTAACATAATCTGCTTATTTAATAAAGTGTTGCTTCAAATAAAAACTTAAATGTGCGTCATTGTCTAACGTTGGCGGAATAACCTTTAACACCCACCACACCATAATACAATATAAATTCTCGTACAATCATCATCATTCATTAATTGACTTGAACTCAAAAATAACTCAAATTTCACAATAACCACTGACAACACAAATTACGATGAGTTGTTTTGTATTACTGCGACGCACATAAATGGAGGCTGCGTAAAATTAATAAACGTTTGAGTGTGAAGCTTTATATTTGGAATAATTATAAGCCAGCATTGCAAATATTTCGTGCGTATCGCGTAACAGCAGTAAACTGAAGCTGAATGAAGCTCGTAGATAATGCGGTGGCAGTGTACCGCAGCCGCAAAACACGTTAGCAGCTCTCACGGCGTTGCTAAGTCGCATGTCTAAGAAGAAATCGAGAGCTGAGTGAGCGTACCCAGTTATTCTTTGCACTATTTTTTATATATTTGACTTGGTGCGTTCTTGGTTTGACTTTTATGTATATTTGCGAAGTATTTGAGTGGTGTTTGCGGTGCAACGCTTAGACATGCAATGGAAGACGATACCGTGACGTAGACATGCCAATATTTAGGCAGACGAGTGATGAGAATAATCTATTGATTTGTTTAGTAATAGTTATGCGTTAACACTAAGGCATCCTAGATTTCAGTTGTGTTTGCATTATATTTCAATGAAACGCTTAACGCAAGAGGTGCATATAAGCTTAGAATGAATTAATTAAAATTTTGTTGTCGTTAAATTATTTCTAAAAGAGTCGAATATTAGCTCAGCAATGTATTATATAAACAATTTGTAGATAATCAAGAACATTACTTGTAGCCATTTAGCTGGAACTCTGAGAGAAAAAGAAAGCAAACTATTGAACATATGAACAGCCTAAAAGTAGGCAACAGTTTTCTTACAAGTTTCATGTGCTGCAGCAAGTGCAAAGCTAACTTTCATTCTGTACGCAGAGAAGAACATTCTTTTCACTTGAAGTTCTTCATTTATATTAAATATTTTAGACAAAAATTGTGGATAACTTGTTGAAGGAATCTTTTAATACAAGTCAACATGCATATACAAGTAGATCCAGTATGTCAACCAAAAGATGCATTAAAGTAAAAGGGCAGCTGTTTGTGCTTTTATGGGTGTAGAAAGTGCTTTTGAAAACACATTTCGTGCAGAAATAGCAAAGAACTTCACAGAAGTGGAGTAGATGCTTTTATAGCAAGATGGCTAGCATACCACTGAGATTCGAATTGCGTTTTTCTCGACGTTGCTCAAGCATACGATTGCGTATGGCTTTCTCAAAATACTCTCCAGGTTCTTGAAACCTAACTCACCTCACTAAGATTATTCAACGTAAATTGATTTTATCTCTTAAGAGTCAGAAGTTGAAGCAGCTGTACCCTAAGTTAATGGTTTAGGTCCTTTATTCTTTGTTCTTTCAGCAGATATAGCAATAAATCACAGACTCCTACTTTGAGTGTCTGCCTATGACACATCAATTTCAAGTAGATCTCAATGCCTTTCCTATTAAACAGTAGTACTTGCATCATTAATTCTAAATAATATCATAATTCCACACTCCAACGATGTCGGGCATCTTTGCATTTATTTTGAAAGGCGAATCTCTAATCGAGACACATAGAAGCCAGGAAAATTTAACTGAAAGTTAGAGTAATTTTTTGACTGTATAGTAATTCCACTGGCAAGCTGCAGATTCACCAGCAGCATTATTGTAGTCATTAGTTCTGTAAGAGTGACCTCTGAACAAGCTTGTTTATCTTGTTCTCAAGTGACTCCTTTTCTTTGAACCGCTCTAAATTGTATGATGAGTTGTCTTTAGTAGGCACCATAGACCATCTGATTTGTAGCTGCAAATGTCGCTGTTGCGGATTCTTTTGTCAGCCTCTTTAATGACTCTGCCCTGGTAATCAACAATTTAAATCGTTCACGATTTGCAGCTGTGCACACGAAGCAGAGGAAGACAGCGGAGTCAATAACTCCAGCCAGTTGGACAGATCCTACAAATGAAATAAGACTTCTGGCAAGGAAAAAGTCTTCTGGATACGACGGAATTGACATAGCAACAATGAAAGCACTCTCCGGAAAGTGTCAACAACTGATAGTGAAAATATTTAACGTTTGCTTCAGGCTTAGCCACTTCCCTAACCAGTGGAAGTGCGCAGAGGTAATTCTAATTGCATAGCCCGGAAAACCCGAGAATGAACTGCTGGCGGTACTCTCAAAAATATTCGAAAGAATATTACTTCGTAGAGTGCGTAGACCTGCACTAGAAAACGACATCCTCCCCGACCAGCAATTCGGGCTTCGACGAAGGTACGGAACTCCAAAGCAGGTTCACAGAATCGTTGAAGTCATACAAAATTCTTTTGTAGAGAAACATTTCTGTTCGGCCGTATTTCTTGATGTAAAACAATGCCAATTAAACAAAACCCAAGACTAGTTGAACAAGTGGAATATTTCAGTAAACACAGCCAAGTCCGCCCATGTCTTATTCGCACTTCGACGTAAGGGTAACTCTTGGGCTCGATTCAATGGCGTTGTGATTCCAAACCAAAACAAAGTCACAGACAAAAGGTTGACTTTTAGGGATCGTATAATGGCGAAAAGGAAGCAACTAGACCTAAAAACGCGTCGTATGTATTGGCTATTAGGCCAGAAATCTAAGCTTAGTCTGGACAACAAAGTAAGACTATACACAGTCATATTCAAGCTTATCTGATAATTTGAGTATAGCTCCTGCATCGAACTGATGCCACATCAAAAGATGAGAAAAAAAATGGTACATTTTTTGAGTACTCTCATTGATGTCTCCTCAACTGCCGTATGCGAGTAAGGCGAAATGCTGCTCAAACAACAAAATTCTTAAGGTTTCTCAAAATAATGTTAGTCTCTTAAAAGAGATGCATAGAATTGCAATAATTTTCTTTCTGATGCGCTACAGCTTTTAATTGCATAGCATTAAAGATTAATTAAATATATTACGAACGTTTGGTCAACTAGTTGCCATGTAGTGCCTTGTGCTGTTATTATTTTCCATAGACATAAACTCTTTACTACTTCTCATAGACAAAGTCGCCAATGTCATAATTGTTGACATTTTACTGCTTGATGAATTTCGTAATTAATTTCCAGCGTAATTTCGTTGTAAAATGCATTGCTGACCCTCAATTTGAGTTGAAATTCGTACCGAAACAGCAGCAGATCTTAGCTTAGATATGCTCATCGGTTGGTCGACCGAAGCACGTTCCATTTCATTTGTGTTTTTCTGCATTGTTGCCGCAAGCTGCCGGAATCCGGTATACTGCGAAAGCACACGGTCACATTGCACGTTGGTCGCTGGCTAACTGACTACCTACCGCTACCGCACGTGGGTCGTGTTGGGTCGTTCGTCAAGCACCCCGGGGCCACAGCTCATGAATTTATAGTCGAGTATAATTATTTCATAAATCACAGACGATTATGGCCAGCCATGTTGGCTACTGCGACTGCGACTGCTGCGGCTGTTTTTATTTTGTTAATAAAAAATAAGTAAAAAAGAAAAAAAAAACAGAAACCGTATGCCTTATTTTTAACACTCACCGTTCAGCATATTCTTCAGAACAATAATAAACATAATGGCTATTGGTAGTTTGTTAGAGAGTTTGTTATATACTTCTTAATTGGTAGATTATTGCAGATATTTATTTATAAATTTAGTTAAAATATTATGTCTAAGGCAAGGAAAAGAGTCCTCCTCCTATGCTACTTAGAAAACATTTAAACTTTATTGCATATTATTTATTATTAAGTTAATGCTATTCAGGCTATGAAAAAAGTTAATCCAGTTAGCAAGATGTACAAATTTCAGCTTCATGAAACTCAAATTCATATCTGCATTGCATATGTAGGGTATTCGCATGAAAGCTGCATTTTCCGCATAGAGTTTAGTGTATAAATTTTTTCTTTTTTTTTTTCTGTTCAGCAAATTTTTATTCTTCTGCCACACATTTTAATTTATGCGCAGAGTCGCCATTGTTGCTGACCTGCAGCGTTCGAACTTGTTGATTTATCGTCATGGCGAGAGTTTATGAGCCAAAGCATTTGAATGGCGAAAAAATGAAAAAATGGAACATAAATAAATTAAATAAAATAAAAAACCCTGCCATATAATTTGTTGATTTAGTGCGCTTAGCACTAGTTTCTATAGATACAAAAAAAAAAAGCTAAAGCATCAAAAACTCGCAAAACGTCAAATTAGAAAATATTTCAAAAAAATGTTTAAATAATTTTTAAAAATAAAATTTTATAAGCTGGTACTTGTATATGGAATAAAAGTGTGTAGTACAGTGAGAACTGTACTGTAAGAGGTAGCTTCTTACAAAACTCATCCTATTTTGTTGTTATTTAAGCTTATCAATCATAAAAACAATTATTGACTGGTGTCATAGGTATGAAAAGTATCACGGACAAGTTTTGCATAAGTATTTATTTGTACAATTCAGTATGATGATCTACTCTGATCCGATGTGCAGAAATATTGTCAATTAAAGTCAACTTCCAGTTACAGATTCGACGAGCATGTGACGAGTGGTCTGCTTCTCATGGTCACTGAATCTGCAACCCATTACTCATATTCCTTTACTGAAAGCATTCATGTCACTATTTTTAATTCATTTCCACTTATTGTTGGTTAGAATATGAGTTTTTTAGCTGTAATCTTTGCTTCATTTCAACCAACAATAACTTCGTTAATCATTTTTCCATAAAAGATTGCTGTCTAAGAATAAAGACAGATCCTTAATTGTAGCAGATGTCCTGCAGCTTGCTTTTGAATTTAAATGACTGCCAGACTGCATGTATTTCTGCCTGTGGTACACTCTACGAATCGGGTAGGCATTGCCAGCTAATAGGTAGACGCCAGCACTTGTGCTCCTATCAGACTTGAATCTGTCGCTGCAGATTGTAAGCTTTGTCCACCAGCTGGAACTGTCCTTGCTGGTATTTTCACGACGGAAACTTTATAAAATAGTTTTCTTTCCATTTGAGTTCTGAAATACAGCTGTTGCGTTCCTTCATCTAAAAAAAATTCATGTATCTGCTGCCATAGCTATCCCGGTGCGAAGACAACTCCAACTTCAAAAAAGAAGTATGCGACGTATAGAACAACAAACATATTGTTCTGGAGATAAGAATGTCTTCAATAGAGTTTCAAGTCAAAACTGGAAGAACTTTAAAAATTCAAGCGTTGGAGTTTATCGTCAAATCATGGAACCAAATGGGCCAAACTGCAAAATGTGGAATGCCTTAAAATATTTAAAACCTTCTGCAAGCAGAGTGGCATCAGAGCAACTATACAACTTGTCAATATAACCCAACTATGGCACCAGTAATACACTCTGAGGTTTAAGCTAAATAAAAAATAATTAAACCAAAAAAAAAAATCAAAAGGATTTGATGGATTTGATGTGACTACTATAACAAGGCTCTCATATAAGAGTCAACTACAAAGCGCTCCTTCTGCTTGCTTTATCATCTTCAACGTTTGCTTTAGGCTTAGCTATTTTCCCAGCCAATGCAAATGTGCCGAGCTAATACTAAACTCAAAGCCTTGCCAAAGTATTTTCTAAAATATTTGAAATAATATTTGCTCGTAGAATGCTTCACTACTCAATGTTGTCATACTTCCAAATCATTAATTCGTCATGACAGACCGAAATTAATCCATCGTATTGTATGTTCGATCATCTTTGGCAAAAGGTAATTGTTTTTAAGATTGAGGAACACATTTGCTTTCCCTTGGATAACGTTTGACGGACAGATATTTTTATGAAAAATGCGAAGATATGCCACTACCAACAAAGGTATACGCTCTGCAGTTCCTCAAAGTAGTGTACTAGGGCCATTGCTTTACAAGGTGTATACTGTGTCATGAACTGAAATTAGCTACATACTCGGAAAAATCTCATAGAAGCTAAAAGACAACACCTCACATGTTCTGGTTACTTGGTCCCCGTTCAAAGTTCAGTCTTGAAATCAAAATAGGGCTTTGCAAAGCAATGACGAAGCCAGTGTGGACATAGGTAATACAGCTGTGGAGAACTGCAGCTATGTTCAACATAAATTGACGCACCATGGTATGGCCGAAAAGATAACACAAACAGAGATCTTAAAATTCCAAGGATTGTAGAAGAAAGTGGATGCCACAGCTATAACTATCTTGGAATGATAACCTTGCATCTAAACATTCTGGCTTCTGACCTTATTAAATCATCACTTCATTTCATTAGGACTTTAAAAAAATATAACATTATTGGGTGATAATCAAGAAGGCATAACTTGGTGGGAGTTGTGAGCGTGGCATTCGCGGTTTTCAAGTAAACCAAGTCTTTTGACTTTAAACATTTTTTTCTTATCATGCGATATATTTGTGTATTGTGTAAAACTTTTTAAAGATATTTCATATCTTTTCCATTAATCATGGCTATTCCAATTTATAAGTAGACCCCACTACTACACTTTGGTTGCTTAGCAAAATCACACAAAAACTTAAAATACCCACAGACACTATGAGTGTAGCGTATTGAAACAGTTAAACGCCCTACTGTTCCGCATTAGCCCTGGGGGTTTGTAACGTTGCCCTGCCCAGCAGATTATTATAGCAACACGAAGCCATAAGAATGATTTAGTATGCGTATTTTGAGGCTATTTGAGTTGTGTAGTGCGTTTGGTCAGCTTTTAATAGTAACGAAATGTTAATAATAATGAGATAAGATGTGCGCCGAAGCACTGCCATCATGGCTGCAGCCGCTTCAACTGTAAAATGCTGGACACTTAAGCGGTTTGCATTGTTTTCGGCCATTTTGTGTAGTTTATGAACCGGAAATGAACTGAGGAAAACCGAGTCAAATAAATAAGTCCATGCGACGCAGAGCCGATTGACTGACTGAATGGATGGATGGATGGATGGCTAAATGGTTGAATGGATATGCATGGCAATATTTCTGTTGCTGTGAAAACATTTGCGCAACGGCCATCAGAATAACGAGATAATATTTAGTTGGTTAGTTGGTAGCATGACTGAATCAGCGATTCAATGCTGTTAGCTGTTGTTTATATAGATGCGCGTTTGACTGTTTGTATATTTTTGGTAGCATGTGGCCCAGTTTACTGTGCAACTAAGCCCACACTAATACTAACTCTGTCTATCTATCTATCTCTGCTCTTTACAGATACGCTCAACCTGAAGTACCCGCATGGCAGCGCAGCGCAGAGCGGCGAGCTGAGCTATGCGGCCATTGCACATGCAACAACGATGACAGGAACAGCAACGACCACATCAAATACAACGCGTAGTAATAGCAGTGGCACGGGTGGTGGCGCTGGCAGCGGCAAATATCGCAATGTCTCACCGTGCAGCAACAATATGGAACTGATGAGTGGACGCAGTGCAGCCGAGTATCAGCCAGATTTGCTGCCGGCATACAGCAGCAGTGGCAAACAACAGCAGCAGCAGCAGCAGCAGCAGCAACTTTACAGTCCAATAAAGTCAACGCGTGTAATTAATTTAAATGGACAACAACAAACAACATCGACGGCGACAACGACAACGACGACAACGCGAAGTAAATACAATATTAATGTGCAGGAGTATCTGCAGGCCAAATACGGCACCATTGGCAGCGCAGTCAAAGCGGCAGCGACATCCACAAATGCTTACAGCAGTGATAATCGTATAACGAATAAGCGTGAAGCGCCAAGTATACCGCTCAATGCAACTGCATCGCTGACTACACCGACGGGCATATCGACAGCGTCACAGGAGAGCGGCTTCTCAACGCTGCAGCGCCACTGTAAGTCGCTAGGCTTGCCACATCTACAGCGTAATGCAGCAGCAGCAACAGCAACAGCAGCAGCTGCAGCAGCAGGCGCAACAACAACACCCACCGATCATACTAGCAGCAACAGCAGCAGTGCGTATGAGTATCGCCAGCCCCCGCCACCACCCTATAATGCGCCGCATCGCACGAGCAGCAGTGGCAACAGCAACATCACCGGTACATCTGGTACAAACGTTGTAAGTGGACTACTTTCGCTGCAGCGACGTACAAGTGCGTCAAGCAGTGGTGGTGTTGGTGCTACTGAACCGTTAGCGGAACATGGTGTTGGTGTTGGTGTGGACATCAATAGCAGCGGCACCACGCTGACCCAGACTATTGTTACGGCATCACCGTCATTGAATTTTCTGACAACAACAGGTAGCTATACACCACGACGTCAACTGCTCTGATAGCTATCCGAGACAGATATTTAGTTGCATTTAATAGCGCGTCTGAATAATATTGCGGTGTGCGGTGAATTGGAGGCGCAGTGGCTGCTCTCAGATGGTGAAATGTAGGCGCTTTAGTGTTGTGGGCTTAAATGTTTCTAATAGATTTGATTTGAAAGTATAAAAAGGGTTTATTTGCCTTTTAATCGGTAGAGTAGACAAGGCGAAAAAAAGTGGCGAAAAAAGGAAAAACAAAAAAAGTGTGAAAGCAAAAAGAAATGCAAAAATGAGTACTCTAGAGTTCTCTCTACAGCTAAAACTAGTAAAACTCTCTCAAAATAATATTATGAGAGAGTGTTGAATGTTTTTTTTTTATGTTAACAAAGCAGCAACGAGTAGTAGACCACTTCAAAAGCGTGTTGAAACTAAGGAAATGCCAAATGCATGCGAATATTGCAAATGTTAATGAGGTATTGCAATATGTTATTATTATGCTTTAAGCAATATACACATGCATGCAGAGCACACACATACGCTTACACATTGACTTGCGCTCGTGCACACTTGTCTAGAACGTTCTTTCTTTTTTGTTTTATGAAATTTTTTTGTCAAACGCTTATTTTCTGCCTAGTAAGGCTTCTATTTTTCGTTTGGTTTATCAATAGTCGTCACATAGTTAGATTAAATTCTCAATGCTCTTCTCACTTAATGTGTAGCGTACAAAAAATCAGCAAAGTATAAAAATGCACTTCATGTTTTTTAAATGGAAAAATAAAGTTTTTCTGCCAGCTTAAATATCTCAATGCAGATTCCGTGGAATTTTTTATTTTTCGGCGACTTAACGTGGACAATTTCGCTTTTCCTTGAATAAATACAGATATATATAATATGTATATGTATCTATATACAGACACCGTTAAGTTTTTATTTTTTATTTTTTTTCAAACAATCTGATTGCAGCGTTTCCACTTCCGGTTTAAGGCAGAAGTAGTGGCAAAAGAGACAATAATATACACATACAAAGATCCAATACCAGTGCACGTGTCTAATGTGAGGGCAATGCTTTAAGTTTTTAAAAAAAAAAAATGTTTCTTTTCAAAATATAAAAAAAATTTGCTATTTTAACTTTTGACCAGGCATAACAAAGGAAAACACATAGTCCGGCTGATCAGACTAGCCAATACTTAAGTATTTCGTGTAGCTGAAACCGAATCCGAGATCAAAATGTGCCATTTGGTGCCTCTTTGTTTTCTAACCTCAAAAAAAAACGTAACTTTTAGTACAAAAAATGCCAGAAAAAAATAAGGAAACAATTTTTGAAACATTTACTGAATCCAATTGCGGAATCAGAATATTTAATTTGGTTCCTCATTTTTTTCCAACCTCAAAAGACTTAAAAACAAAGATTTTTGAGGTTTCGGATTCGTATTCAGCGACTCCAAATACGTCTGATTTGGCGTAAAATTTTTTTTAAAGAGCTCTACAGAACAATTTACAGCATCATTGACCTGAAGTATGGTATCCATGGATTTTAAGTTGAAAGTTGTTGAAGCTGTTGACATCGTCATTTCTTGCATTAAGAATGGCTCTTTCGTGCATCCATGATGCAGAAGTTTCTTCAATTTGTTGTAGGTTATGTTAAATTCTACCAGTTCAGATTATTAGGAAGGTTTACTTGACCTTTCACTTTCCATAGAACCATAGAAACAATGACATTAGGCAGGCTTTCATTTGCAGGTGTTCCATACGAAACAATGTTTGTCTCAAACGGTTGCAATTTAGAATGTCTTGAAGCGATGTTTGGATCTCCTAAAATAGTTAACATGATAAAAACAATATCTCTTTATTGTTTACGACAGTTTTTTAGCTTAAATAAATTTAATCTTCACATATAATAAAAATTGTAGACAAAATTGTTGCCTTTTTATGCGCGCATCATATAAAAGACGCTCATGGGACTCAAAATCGTGCTACTGAAAGATTAGCAGCTTTATTGTGAGCAACATTTAGCGTTTATTTCATCAAAATCCTGACATGTAGAGTCAAAAGAACTTAATGTTAAAATGTAAATAAAATTAATAAGCTTCAAATTTTGCTAAACACTAATACTTTTCAAATTGTTTTCAAACCTGTGCTACTCAAACTGTATATTCTTCAAACTACATGCCACAAAAGGAAGAAAGAGTGGGAGCGTAGCGCGCAAGTCAGGTACACTAGTCCTCAATAAAAATGAGATTTCAGTTAAAATTATAGTCTTGTAGCAGTTGTCCGTCTCTCTCTCAATTTGCCACTAGGCGCTTAATAGTCCGATTAATTATTTCTCTACGAATTTGTAAACAATTTTTAAATAATTTTAATATTATTTTCAGTTACCTAAAAACTATAGGTGTAACCTTTCCAATTTATTTTTTTTTTAATAAATATGTAAGTGCACACAAAAGAGACAGCAAGTAAAATGTGCAAGTGAGATGACAGTTGGCAGTTGAAGTTGAGGCTCAGCAGTAAATTGTTAAAGCGGATTTGCATAAGTTTAATGTGCTTCAGTTTCGCTTTGGCTTTGGCTTTCATAGACGCTTCGTGCAGGCATTTCATGGAACAATAACAAATACTATATTATCCTGTTGTCCTTGACTGGCTGTTGCTATTGTTTGTTTGCTGCTGTCGTTGACTTTATGCCAACGCGCTTTTTGCCAATTCCCTTACTATTTTGTACAATACAACTCACTTCCTTAGACCCGTGTACTCATGCTATCTGTCTCTATAACTCGCATAGTAGTCAGTAAAACTGCTACATAGCGCAAGGATAATAGCATATTTGTTTGTTTACTTCTTCTATATACTACATATATATATATTTGTTATTGTTGGCGGCGGCGGCGACGGCGGCGGCCTGCGAAAATGTGACTGAAATATTTACGAGTTGGCAACTTTTTGTTTTTAGCTTGTTTCTTGCTCTGACTTAAGTTTATTGCATGCAATACCCTACAGTAGTTTAAGCGTAATGAGAATATTAAATTATAATTGTGTTTGGTAGACATTAAAGTGAGAGAGTGCAGAGAAACTTATATATTTTAACAAAATCGGTTGATAAACATTTATAAACACTGTTGAAAATATTATAAAAAAAGTTTGACATAAGCTACTGCAATTTTCTGTTAAGTCACTGATTTTTTCTGTTAATTCACAGATTTTTTTCGGTTAATTCACTGATTTTTTCTGTTAATTCACTGATTTTTTCTGTTAACGCAAACAGTTAACAGCAATGCAACGAAAATGAGTAATGATTAAACAGAAAGGATTGTACAACTTTTTTCAATCAAATTTAAGCAAATTTTTGTGCCTTAAGACAAATATTTTGAACAATTTTAATGCAGAGCTATTAAAGCTTCTTAAGCAAAGACTATCAACAAAACTTTTCCAAGCTTATTTTACTATTTCGGTCTTGCCTTGTAACTTTAATATAAATGCATAAGTTTGCATTAAAACCAACTTAGGCAGAGCATATTTGTTTAATTTTTTTTTGTGATATTCTTTTTTTCCTTCTGGCAAAACGTTGCATTTTCCGCCATTTTCCGTTTAAGCTTTGTGCTTTCTACTAAGGATTTGAGAAATTCTTGAATTTGCATTCAAGCATTTGTGTATTCCTTCATAGAGCATTCGGAGTTTTCGCTGAAAAAAAATTTTATTATGCTAAGGTTAAAAAAATGTTTGGTGCATGAGGCTGTCTGCCTTTAGTTAGGCAGCCAAAATTATGCATTTGGTGATTTATTTTCAAGAATACTTAGAATAATTTTAGAAAAATTTTTCTATTTCTTTTATTTTTTTTTTTTTTTATGGTTAGATAACTGAAGTATCTAGCTTTAAAGTCATGGCATGAAGTACTTTGTGATAAGAATGGAAAATAAAAAGCGCGCGAAGAGTCAAAGCCACTACGGGTGCATACTTCTGACTTTCATCCATCATTAGGCTGATTTAGGCTTCGGATGAGCAATAATTGGGCACGGAAATTTGCTTAAAATATCCAATCAGTATGATTTAATATCGTTGATCCAGTCCTCTTGTAACTTGATTGCCCTAGGCACTTTGTATTACGCTTTGCCTATTTTGATTGTAATGATATGATATTATATGATATGATCTGTTAACATATCGTATCATATATCATATCATCTCTTATCGTATCATATCGTATCATATCCTTTTATATCATATCATATGTTATCATGTGTTATACTATGATATTTTATGATATGTTGTGATATGTATGATATTTTTTTTTAATATAGTGTTTTCTTTATTGGATCTTCTTTCGATAAGAGACTAATAATAATTTATCGAATCTTAAATCTATTTACACTAAGCCCCCGGTTAGAGACTTATGTAGCAACAACAACCCTAAGAGCACATCACAGCGCTGGGAGGTCATTTCTCCTGAGTCGTGTTTGGATATGGTGTAGGCTTAGAGATCTTGCGAGTGGATTTGTGTGAGAGTTGAGTTTGCATTCGTAGTTCTGCTTGAACTGTTCTATTTCAGTTTTGACAGTTGGAATGTTAAGATTATTGTGAATGTGTGTATTGTGAATATACCAGGGTGCACCGGTGAGAGTTCTAAGTATTTTTGATTGAGCACTTTGTATTATATCCACATTACTGGAACTCGCATTGCCCCATAATTGTGAGCATTACGTTCAAATAGGCTTTATTACGGAGTTGTAAAGAAGAAATTTGCAATCCAAGCTTAAGGGGAACCGCGGATTTATAAATCAGTGTAGGGAGTTGACTTTTAGCTTTATTTGTGTTTTCTTGGCTTAAATATATTTACGATAGCTGAGCCAACTTTCGAGATGAATGTTGTTTAGAGTCAGCGATGGACAAGTACCACTGTTTAAAATGAATTTGATGTGTTTGCTTTTTTGCCAGTTAGCTAGCCACTCCTCGAGAATAATGAGATGGTCTGCTAGTAGTCTAGTTCCTCCTATTATGCATCGAGATCTAGCAAATGTGGATATTGTGAGTTTGTGATCCGTTGTTATGTCTGATGTGTATAGAACATATAATAAAGGACTGAGAACGCTGCCTTGGCGTACTCCATCCAGCTTTAATTTCAGACTCCTGTGTTATGTAGTCATTCTGGCGTACTGTGAATGCTCTATTGCTGAGATATGTTTCCAGAATTTTGTGTGTATTTTGGGGAAGCAATACTTTTATTTTGTACTTAAGTCCGTCGAGCCAAACGCGATCAAATGCTTGAGCAACATCGATAAAGATTGCGAAACAGTATTAGCGGAGTTCGAACGCTGTTCTATTCTCTGAGGTTAATCGGTTTACCTGTTTGATAGTGCCATAGTTTTCACGAAACACAAATTGGTGAGTGGGAATAACCTTCTGCATGTGTTAGTTGATTTTTAAAAGAACCAACTTTTCAAACAGTTTGGATAGGCATGATAGTAGGCTTATGGGTCTATTATGACGCTGCCTGTGTTTTATTCTTTCCGGTTTTCGGTATCATGACTATGACCGATTTCTTCCACAGAGTTGAAAAATATCCGCATTTAAAAATCGCGTTATACAATTTTGTGTTATATGTCACAGATGGACTGGGAAGCTCCATGATCATTTTTGGGGAAATTAAATCATGACCTGCAGCTTTCTTGGGATTGAGCTGGGCTTTTATAACTTTATGAACTTCGTCGTAGTTGAAAGAGAGAAAAGAAAAAAAGCGTTTTTTGACGGATTTGGCTGAAAAACAGTTCCTTAATGGGTTGCAAAAACTTCTGCTTTTTCTACGTCCTTGCGTGCTAACTTTCCAGTGTGGTCTCTTATGGGTCAAAAGAGAGATGTATCGATGTATCGTCTCTGAGTGATTTTTTCCTCGAGTTTAAGTGCTTTGCTTAGCTCACGTGAAGCAATCTTTACAGTTTGGAGATCTTAGACACTGCCATTCCCATCTTAAACGCCGTTTCGTCATAACTCGCTGTTCAATATGACTGTTTGTTAGATTGTGGATCGATTTTCTTTGAGGTTTGAAAGCCTTGAGCCTCAATGTGTATGTTTGGCATTCTAAACACCTTTAAAGCGATCGAAGTATTGTTTTTCAGTTACCATAAACCTTGGAGCGCAATAAATTGCCGATAGTGTGAGACTTTGTCAAACTTAGTTTGAACATTTTTTGAGGTGACTTGGATATAATTAGTTGCAAATGCCTGCAGAGAATGTTGTTTAATACGACTTCTAATGAGTATACCAGTTCCGCCATCTGCAATTTTGAGATTATATAATAATATGCTATGACATGCTTTCATATCGATATCGATTAAATTTGATATTCATAAACTTAAGCAGCTAATGGAAACGAATATTCATCTGTCCGTCTGTCTGTCAGTCAATCGTTAAATCAAATATTAGCAATTTTAACAAATTTATAAAATAATTTTATTTTTATTACACTCAACTAACAAATTTATTTCCAAACAAACAAAATTTTATTACATTTTCATGGCTTTCGAAATTTTTTATTGATATTTTAATTAAAACAATTTTTTGAAATAACAATTTTTTTAATTAATAACACTTGCACTTGTACATAAATTATTGTAAAAAGCATTTGATGTAGTTGGAGAATATTTTTGGCCATTTCAAATGAAACAAAATTTTAATTAGTTTAATTCAATTACGAATCCAATTTTAGTAAAACAATTTCGCAGCCGCGCCAAAGTCGAAGGTTATATACGAGCATTTACAAAATATTATTTTGTAAAATGTTGCCGAATACCGAAAATATTTTCGCACAACTTGCAATTGTTTGTTCAATAATAATAAAAATCAATAAAAACAACAGCAATAAAAATTAAATAAAATTATTATTTGTTCGAAAACCAAATAAAATATGAATGCAACAGCAAAATATGTTAGTAGCAAAGGAGAGCGGAAAGCAATTTGTATGAAATAGTAAAAGGATATAAAAATAATAAACAAGTAAAAATACTTAAAAAAACAGAAATAATAATCCAAACTTTATCAAAAAAAAAAAATTGCCAACAATTGAAATACCCTTTACATATACATATTAATATAATAATAAACCAAAGAAAAAACATTGAGCGCCCTTTCAAATATTGCGCAGCTGCTGCTGCTGCTGCTGCCTCCATACTCCGTTGCCGCAAACATTGTAGTAGGAAGTACGCTTAACTGGAATGGGACTAAATATATTGCTTACAATTAACAGTATTTGAAAATTTAATTAAAATTTATATATTTAATATATCTAAACTAATTGCAAAAATATGCAAACAAAAGAAGCAGAGAAAAAAAAAACACTCATAACTGAATAATTGAATGCAGAAAAATTTATCGAAACTTGATAAATGGAAACCGAAACAATAATGCGAATAAAAATATTTAGAAACAATAAACTAAATAATATATTAAAGCAAAAGAAAAAGGTAAATAAATTAAAATAAGTAAATTTTTTTTTTTTTGTTTCACTAGTTTAAGTCAAATATTTATTAGAGAAATTTCAACTTAAAATATTTATTAAATCATATAACAACAATTAAAATCTAAAATGCAGCAGAAATGTGTATGTGTGAGTATGAATTGGAAAAAAAAAAATATATTAGTGCGTCTATGTAAATTGCATCGAATGTAATAGTGTAAGTGTGAGGTTTTTTTTTTTGTTTTTTTTTTTTGAGAAATTAGAGAGTATTCCATTTATAAATATGTTGAAATTTCATGGCAAAAATCAAATTGTTTTTGTTGCAAACAGTAATAAAGAAAAAAACAAGCAAAAAGTGGTGAGAAACGTTGTATGAACAGAATGGAAGAGAAGAGGAAATGCACGTTTAGCAAGTCTAATATGTGTTTATGCATGAGTAAGAGAGAGAAAGAGAGTGTGTTGCAATTGTTGTTGCATATGTTTTTGTGCATATGCAATATATTTCACCATATGGTGAAATAAGAACATATAATAGCGTTAGATCGTGATAGAGATAAAAAGAGAAAGGTATATAGTAATTAAATAGTTTTGCTGTATTGATTTTTCGTTTCTTTTTAATATTAGTTTGATTCATGTTGGAATAACTAGCAGGTGACGGATATCTTCTCACTTGTTTAGATTGCAACGAAGAAGTTTTTCATATGGGAATTAAGAAAATGTAAAAAAATATTCCACTTTATTTTGTATGTAAAACTGGCGTTCAATAACAGCCAACACATTGACTTTAAAGCTGATATTAATTAAATAAAAGAAAAAGTTTTTCATACAAAAACCTTATAAGCGAGCAGTGTGTTTGTATGGGGGTAACCTCTAAATGTGATAGGCTACGCGCATTAAAATTCTATAGAAGCCACTATATAGACTTCTTAAATAGGTATTTACTGCAATAAAGAAGTTTTTCATGCAAAAATTTATAAATGAGGAATGGGTTTGTATGGAGGTTATCCCTAAATGCGAGAAATTGTATGAGAAGCTATTATATCTACGTTTAAAATGATATTGTCTAAATCTAAGCAGTTTTTCATACAAAAAGCTAAAAGGGAGTGGTGTGTTTGTATGTGAGCTACGCCTTAATGTGAGTGGCCAAGCTCATTTAAATTGTTTGTGAAGCAGGCATACATCAGAAGCTTCTATATCAACATCTAAATAGATATTTACTTTAATACAGAAGTTTTTCATACAAAAATCCAGATGTAGCATATCAATATGTATATTTTCTCAGTTTGGGCTAAAAGTTAGTCTGTAATTCAGCCAGTTAACTCAAAAATTAAAACAGATGTATGCAGAAGGATCGACCTTTCTCAATTATTTTAAATGTAATAAAAAAACTTCTGATGAACCCGAAATAAATTCCAAGTTCCAACTTAAAGTAGAAAGTCCGTACGTTTTGTGACAAATGTTGTTTATATAATATTATAAAAATTTCCACATAAGTAAAAGTTGAATTCCGTTTACTTTCGAGCAAAACTTTATGACATTTGATCTTTACACCAAAAAAAAAAAAATTCTAAAACAGCTAAAAATGGACTTAAATTTTAGGAAAATTACCTAAATTCACGTCCAAGGAAAATAGGACTGATTTTTAGGACATTCATTGCCTAACTTTTTTAGGTCACTTTTTCCTTAAAAATAGTCCTTTTGTCCTTAATTTGACGGTAATTAATGAACTTAAAAATAGTCCATAATTACCTAAAATTTTAGGTAATTATGTAGAAAGCTGTGATCGAAAAATTAAACAAATTAAACAAAATTAAAAAACGAATTCTTTAATTTGATGAAAGCACTTCATGGTGAAAATTTTTTTGAACATTTGTAAAGAATAAAAGATTAAATTCCATTATGACTGGTAAGAAGCCGCAATATGGTACCAAAACCAAGTGTCAAAATATCGAATGGAATCACAATGGAATCATCTATTATTTTGGCTACTGGTATAGCCAGTATATTTATTACATGTTTATCTTTTGTATAAACAATCTATTTTCTATTCTACAAACCAAAATTTTAACAAAGATGTAGCGCACTGCATACAAACAATAAGTTTCTATGACGGGTCGTACCAGTGCAGCCCAGCAGCATTATATGTTTTTTTTTTGTTTCTTTTTCTAAGAAATTGTTTGCTCCGCCATTTCATTATATTAAAATATATACATATAAGCCAGCTGTGACTCCAAACATCCGAACAAACGTCTGCTTCAAATGGTGTTTCTACTTGAGACTAAGTCATTCTTTAACTTTGTTATGCAGGGTATTCAAAATAAATAGGATAGCATTCGATCTCACAATGTTGTGACTTATGTATGAGGATTATTAATTATAAAAAACTGATTAACGAATCGTTATAAATATGTACGTATGTACGTCTGTGTGGCTGGATCTTGGAAACTTTAAAAATAGAAGCTTAAAATTTGGTTACAAAGTCTTTTTTATTCTTGCGTTAAATTATTATTTTGCCAGCCGCTCTCTAAGAACTTGTACACATAAAAACCTGCTTTCTAAGTTTTTGTATGAATAAATTTTTACGCTGTTCATTATCTTGCTTCAACTCTAATAAGTAACTCCATATATAACCTATATCGAAACATACAAATCTGAGCTGGTTTAGCTTGAAAGAACTAGTCGCACCAAACCATGAATGCAGATAAAAATATATGCCTTACACAAATTTAAGGTTAAAGTATATTTCGAAGTGTAGAGCATGTTGAATGTCAAGCTCGAATATGTTCTGAACAAATTTGCTCGACGAACCTGCTCGGCACGATATGAGACTCGACTCTAATATGACCAAACCGGCCAACTGTTTTTCTAATTGAATATAATGTCATCGCATATACACATGAAAACTTCAAAAACAATTTGATTTTGCCAAAATCTAATAAAAAAAAAAAAAATACCATTCCAACTATTTATTTAGATGGTTCTGAAACTCGAAAAGTATTACTGATTCGATTTCGATTTTCGAAAGTGAAATTCGGCCAACCTGTTTATACAATATTTAAAACAAATTTAATTTGAACTCTAAATGGTTTCATCTGCTGAAGCTAAACGAAAATTAAACAAAAAAAAAAAAAAGAAGAAGCTACCTTAACATAAATAAATATTTGTCTGTGTGTAATATCTAAAAAAACTGCTGGTCTATGTGTGTACAGAAGAGTGTTATATAATAGCATAAGCAAACAAATGGATTTAATATTAGTAGACGTGTCTAAAAAAAAAAAGAAAATCTGTTGCGTATGAAACATACAATGTTTTTTTTTTTTTTTTTTGTAGAATTTAAAAATAAACATTAGTAAATTAAGTAAGAATATGGCTATGTATTATGCTGCATATTTAAAACTTTATAAACTAAACAAAATAAACAAAAAAGCATATACAAAAAAATTACGAATAAAACTGAAGAAATGTATTGACTAATAATTAATGCACATTCATAGATGTGTACTACAAGTTAAGAAAATTAAAAAAAAAAAAAAAAAAACAAATATATCGAGTAATAAATATATAAACATATATATCTGCATATATAAAATAAATATATATCTTGATGTAATTTTACATAATTTAAAAATAATATTTGTAATTAATGTATACATAATTAAATACATAAATATTTAATTGAGTGTAAGTGAATTTAGCTGTAAGCAAATAATGAACTTTTTTTTTCGTCTAGTATAAAGTGATGGAATCAAGTTGGAGGTTGAGAAGGAGGTTGGTTAAATGATGTAGATTCTTGGTGAGTTTTTAAAACAATGCCTGCGTCTTAGACTGTAGCAATTCATAATATTTTATTTAAGTATAATATAACTGTAAAATTAAAAAAAAAAAAAAAAACAAAAAGAAAAAAAAAGAAATCTATTTAAATAAATAGTCATTAAAATGATATTATTTGAAAAAGAAAAAACAAACAAAAAAAAAAATAAAAGAAATAAAACTATATATAAAAAATAATAACTAAATTAAAATTTGTTTTATTTATTTATTTATTTATTTATTCAAGAACTAACTTAATAATTAAAAATTATAAATTAGTTAAATGTATGAGCAATAGCAACGAGTGCCTTCAGCTCGATATGCTTATCAAGAAAATAATTTAATGGATGAAGTATAAACAAAAAAAATAATATCAATCGTATTTACAATATTTACAGCGGGTGTTTTTTCTTTAGAGGTATAGAACTTTAAATTGCAATAAAACAACGTTGGATTATTCGATTGACATGAATTTTATTTATCCGAAAGATAATCTTGTGGCATTACATTTTAAATATGATTTCTGGCATATGACCGCCACGGCTGGCTCAGATGTAGTCCAATCTGGACGTTCAATTTTCGATGACTTTTTCCAACATTTGTGGCCGTATATCGGCAATAACACGGCGAATGTTGCCTTCCAAATGGTCAAGCGTTTGTAGCTTATCCGCATAGACCAATGACTTTACATAGCCCCACAGAAAGTAGTCTAGCGCTGTTAAATCACAAGATCTTGGAAGCCAATTCACAGGTCCAAAACGTGAAATTAGGCGGTCACTAAACGTGTCTTTCAATAAATCGTTTGTGGCACGAGCTGTGTCTTGTTGGAACCACAGCTCCTGGACATCATGGTTGTTCAATTCAGGAATGAAAAAGTTAGTCATGGCTCTATACCGATCACCATTGACTGTAACGTTCTGGCCATCATCGTGCTCGATGGCGGATAGACTCATACGGGTCTTCCTCAATGCTACGCTCTACAGCAGCAATAGCTTCTTCTGTACGCACCGTACGGCGTCTCTGGGGATGCGAGTTATCAATAAGAGTAAACGTGGCGCGAAAACGTTCCATGGTTAATCGAATTAACTGCTCTGATGGACGATATGGAACAGGCTGAACTATTTTGCACAAGTATCCTTGTGATAGTTTGGTATGACCAAGGCGAAGTCCGATGTATTTTATTACATCGAGTATTCTGAAGTCATCGGGAGGAACTACAGTCAGGTAATGTTTAATTGTAAGTCTCTTAAGATTAACTAATTTGTATAAATTTTTTGATAAATGATTTTATATAATTAATAGTGTCTTCTGCGGAGTAATTTGGTGAAGTTATAACAGCGGAAATTGCGCCTTCTTTAGCAGATCTGTCTTCCATTCCAGATTAAGGTTATTTTACTAGGGTTTCGTAGAAGTATATTTCTAATTTTACTAGCGTAAAAATTATTGGATGAGATGTACAGACAGAATTTATCGAAGATAATGAATCAGAGCAACTATCGAACTTGCCCTTGTTTTTAATGGCAAAATATCTAACTTCCAGAACAGCGATGAGAACAGAGTCCTCGTAAGTAACACTGTAACTGACATTGTGGTCGGTCTTCGAGCCATCTGTATACATGAATGTACAATTACTTACTTAATTCGCTTCTTAAATTATTAAAAAGAGCTCTGAATAGTTGAGGATTAGTTTCTGATTTAGAAAAGGTATGCAGTGATATGTATGTTAATTGATGAAGGCATTAGGTTCCATGGTGTTGGGGGTCGGTGAATCGGCGCTATAAAGTAAACACTTAAAAAGTTTCGAGATGGTAAAATCTCTTTCTAGCTATAATGCACGAACTTTAGTTTCGAAATAAAGATTTCAAATTGGCGTGGTACGGCAGGCACCAGATGCAAAATGAAAAGCTGATTTTATTATGGTTTTTAGTTTGTTTAGAAGCGTTTTTTTTTTTTTGGTGAAAAATTGATAGTTCGTAATAGAGTTTACTTAGAAGAAGTGTTTTAAACAGCGAGAGTAGGATTGAGGTATTGCAATTTAGCTTTGGCTTAGATAAACATTTTATTACATTTAGTTGGATTAAAGCTGTAGAGCATAGGTGTTGTACATGTGAGTTCCACCTTTATTTTTTATTGAAATGCATAACTAATATTCTTAGGGCAGAGACTTCTTTAAGTAGTATGGTTGGAATAAACACTGTGCATATGCAATGCATTTTTCGGCAAACGTGAATGTATTTGCGTTTAGCTGAGGCGAGTTTTGCTGCGGATGAGTTACACCAATTGTTAATGTCGTCAAATAAACTTGTTAAATTTATTTTAGGATTTTTTGCTTTGTTATTTTTTATAAGAGCTAAGAAGCTGATGCGTTGAGCACAATTTGTTGTACGCAATTTAAAAAAGAATAACTTATAGCGGTGAACCTTCAGGTATCCCATTATAAAGTGGATAAAACAAAGAGCAACTGGAGGCAACGCGATCTCTTAATCGACGGTTCGACATAAATTAATGTATAAAATTTTTTATTTTTGGTCCAATACCCGACACTGTATATATACTATGTAGTCCTATCCCGTCGAACGCTTTTTCAAAGTCAAGCGATAGAATGGTTATGTGGATATGCCATCTGCAATTGCATGGGGTTCATATCATAGAGCATCAATTTTAGATTTGCCCTTTTTGAATCCGAACTGCCGACTGTTGAGTAGTTTGTTTGCATTAACAAACCACCAAAGTCTATTGGCTATTATTTTATCTAAAATTTTTACTAGACAGGGGTTGAGAGAAATTGGTATATACGATTGGGGAAGATCTTTAGGAGATTTGGGTTTTACGATTGCTATAACTGTACTTGTCTTATACTGTTGTGGTAAGTTGCTGTTAAGGATGTTGTTGTAGAAAAGGAGAGGGCGATGTTTGTATATTTGGGGAGTATTCTTGATCATACTATATGTTATCCGGTCTTCTCCTTTTAGCTTGTTAAGTGCTGACGCCAATTCGAAATAATCAATGTCGGACTCCATACGCATAGCATTATGATTCGTTCAAATATTAGATACGCTGCTTGTGCAATTGAAAGTTAGAAGAGAAGTTTGTATTTTCTGAAAGGTTGGACCAGAATTTAGCTAGTTCATTCGAATGAAGTATTGCTGTCAGTGACAATACTGCATGAAGAAGCGTAGCCCATCTTTGACCCATCGGTATAAATAGAGTTGTATGTGCTGAGGGATTCTTTCAATTGGAGAAATTTTTGGTGATAAATTTCTGGTGGAGTGGAAGATTTTGGTAGTGAGTGTAGAGAAGTGGCTGATAGTGAGCTTATGTTTGCCCATGCTCGGAATCGGTTTTGTTGGGAGCTCGAGGTTTTGGTTAAGGTTTATAGCATTGTGAAGAGCGGAGCCAACTTTATGGTTTTGATTTTAGGCCCTGTACCGAAGGTACGAGAGCCTATTGGTTTTATGCAAATGTATGTAACAGATAGAAATAATAATCGGAGACCCCTCAAAGTTACCACCATTATGGTCAGGAGCGATAGATGAGTCGATATAGCCATGTCCATCCGTCCGTCTGTCCTTCCGCCCATCTGTATGAACGAAAGGATCTCGGAAACGGTAATAGATAGAGACTTCGTGTTTTTGCATTCGACTAGGACTGCTCCGGAATTTTACAAGTTTATTTTAAAATTTTGCCCCTCCCTCCCCTTCACCATAAAATCACCCCCAAGGCTAAAAATTTCTTCGGCACAAAAAATGACGGATAATAAATGACGATTTTATAAGCAATTGAATTTGAACGACCCCCCTTTTCTTTTCATTCATATTCGCGCAGTGAGAAGTGGTCATGTGTTTGGTCATAAGCTCAGGAAACATTTAATGTGTTTGTTAGGCGACCTGAACTGGTACATGGCCTCTTACAGTCGGTTACGCCCGACTGAAATTTCCTTACTTGTTTGGCTTTGTTTATCTCAAATAGGAGAATGGTTAGTGGTGAGTTAGGGGAGAGAAGGAACGGTTTGATCAGTCTGGCTGTGACATACTGTTTTCTGATTTCTTGCGGGAAAATGTTGGATTCGTAGAGGAGATTGTAGCTAGGTGTGGTCTTAAAAGCATTGAGAGCCAATCTAATTGCTAAATGGTAAATTGATTTTATTTTATTGGTTTGGGATTTGGGATTTGGGCGCGTTTCCATAGAGATAGATGCCGTAGTCAATTTTAGCCATTATTATAGAGTTCACGACTCTTAATATAGAAATTGGGCTGCTGTTGTATTTATTATTGGAGAGGCATTTAATGATGTTGAGTTTTTTTGGATAGGGACGTTTTGAGATAGGTGATATGTTCATATACCGAGAATTTTTAGGGTTAGTACATCTGAAATGTTTGCAAGGGATGTGTTGGCAATGTTTTTTCCTACAGAAATGAATGTGTTTGCACTTGGGTATAAAGAGAGTTTCGTTCCTGAGTAAACACATCATTCTAAAATATCAATAAGGAGTTTGAGTTTCTTTACAATGTCATGTAGTCATCTGCATAAGCATAGAATTCGAAGTTCCTGTGGATGTGTAAAACACGGTTAAGCTTGTTGTAGGCTAGTACGAATAAAATGACGCAGAGGGGTGATCCTTGAGAGATAGCCATTAATAATTACTACCCTTTTTCGGTTCCTCATAAATCATAAAATTATGAATGAGTGATTCTGAGTGGAAAGTGAGGAATATATCCGATAATCTAGCGCGAGTAGATTGACTTTCCCTTTCTAAAACCGCTTTGCCGGCTATCGATTGATTTGTTATGAGAAACAAACCACCATAGCCGGTTCGCAATAATTTTTTTTAGGGTTTTGGCGAAGCAAGAATTTAATTTAATTAAAAGACAAAGCGAAGACAAACGAAGCTTTGGCATATATTTCCGAAAATTCTTTAAGTAAATCACAGCACATAAATATGCGAGACATAAATTAAAAACATTTCTCTGATATATATTCGCCATACGACCAGGATGTATTAGTTACGGAAGTCTCATCTAGAGCTATCTTGTAAAGCTTGCTTAAACACACTGTACTAATGCAGGGAGAAGTATTTATTTTACATAAATCGATCACAAACTTGAAATTAATCGTGAGTTTTGGATTCGACGAAGTCTACAGGTCAAAGTATCTACAAACAATGATGAACCGTCTTCCAGTGACCACGCTTTATTTATAACAACTAAAATTCCATTTAAACTAGTGCATAATATTGAAACCGAACTTCGCAGTAAAGTCTTGTAGACCACTTAAACTAAAATTCATTTAAGAAACAACAGAATATATTCTTGCGAAAAAAAAAGATTGTTTGCGCACGAAGCACTGCAAATGTGTCATGTGGACACTGTTCCGCTTGAACAGTCAATTCTGTGAACGGTCAATTCTGTATGGTACCAGACCACTTGTTTGCCTGAAGTCTTCCATCCATCCGCCGAAGACGAATTACACTCCACCATGCCAATGCAGCTCTCACACAGCGGCTCACACAAGAGCGTTTTTGAGCAGTCAAAATATCGAATTGGTGGGCTATCCGCCGTGCAGTTCTGATTTATCACCCAATAATTAAATTTTATTCCCATTCACAACACATGTTTTCTAGCTGCCTCAATCGAAGTGGAAAAAGGGCTTCAAAAACTGGTTTGAGCGAATGCAAAGTGCATTAATTTGCATGCAGTTGACTTTCTATGGCATTGTTGGCTTTTACACAAAACCAGTGAAGAAACCATATCTGATCGAGGTATCGTCTGAAGTTTTTCAAAATCAGAATCAGTATAAAAAGCACCATTTAATGTGAAATATAAACCTTTTGGTACGTTAAATTGCGATCTAAAACCAAACTGAGTCAATGCCAAAATGTTTTTTTTTTTTTCTAAGTGCATTTTAGTCTTATTTTTAATATTAAGGAGTTACTTAGACATATTTAATAGCTAATTTAATGTTTATATAAAACTGTTCAATTTTTTTCTTAGATGGCTTAGTAAAAGATAGAATAGACCAGCAGCACGACTCGCAATAATAGCAAACGGTGTAGAGTATTAAAACTTCGAATATAAACATTTCCACTTGCCTTCTCTTAAAGGATTTTTTTGTTTTTGTTGTTTTTTTTTTTTTTTTTCTTTTCGCACATCATAATAAGCACTAAAAACTAAAAAATTTGCATTTCGTTAAGATTCCTGTTCCTATAGACAAATGCAAGAAGCATCTTTATTGCCCTTCACTTGTCATCATTGCATCGTATTGCTCTGCTGTTGCTCAGCTGACGTCGAAGTCGACGTTGATGTTGATGTTGCCAGAGCCGTTTCCCCCTTAATAAACTTTCAAAGAAGTTTTCATTGCAACTTTCTTAAGATTACTTTGCATTTTGCATAATTCAACACTGGCTTGGTTAGTGGATTCTATACATATTTAGTTAGTTAGTACTGCTGGCTGCTATGACAGGCGGCAAGTGCGTCGCCTGCAACAGTCAACGTGTTACGTTGATTCTGTCTAGGAATACGGTCGTCAAGTTGCGATTTGGTTGGGGTAAACTAGTGACTGCTCTCTTGACAGTTCGTTGGCATTGCGGCTGCATAATAACTTTAACAAGGCATCTTAATTTTCTGTCATGCGGCTCAAATGAGCGCATTAAGTTTCATCCAAACTCAACTATAGCGCTATGTCCGTCCGTCCGTCCGTCCGTCCGTCCGTCCGTGTCTGTAAATCGCGTTTGTGAATGATTTTCTTCTTTTACTTATAAACTTTATTCCTTCTTAGTATAATTTTTTGCAAATTTTATGCTTTTTGCAATCAGTACAGAGACGGATAGACTGACTGACAGACTGACAAATAGACAGACACACTCACGCACGCACAACTTTAGCGCATTAAATTAAATTTCGTAGTCAAATGAATTTACCGTGAAAGTGTCAGAAGAAAGTTTAATGGACAAAATTAGTTAATAATTCACGCCTCGTCGGAAAATTCTTTGCAGCATTTGCATTAAAAACAACAACAACAAGAACAACAATGTTCACCATGGGTATTTGGGTACCAGCGCCCAGCGCCCAGCACCCAACAGTATTTATGTGCTTGTCAAACGCCTTTATGCTCCATCAGATTTTTGTGTATGCTTAATTTCTTACATCGCCAATGGCGCATCTTGCCCACTGTTTGTCCTTACATTTCGACCCACTTTGAATGCAATTCACGGACCAGCGTTTTGACGACTTGGTAGCCCTACGGCGACAGTTAACTGCTGCCTGAAAAGTTTATCGTCATTTTTGACACTAATCGCTTTTCGAGAATAATACAAAATTTCAACAAAGAATGTCCAGTGTAAACAGCATTTGTCAGAGTTAAATGATTTACTGAACGCAAAGCGCACAGTGGCAGATTTCTTATTTGCACTGCAATGTGACAGCAAAAACTGAACAATTGAGGGACTGTTATGTTCAGTATAGACTGTCCTATATCACAAGCAGAAGTATGAAACATTTTCGGTTTATGACTACCAAATGCAGCAGCTGTAAAACGTCATTTTGGACAATATTTTAGAAGTATTCCTAGGCTGTGTGCTATGCTAGAAATCTTTGAAAAAATATTTTAATCAATCAATTGACTATACTCACAGAAATTTCTCAAAATATAAATCTATTCTCTTTTATTGTAGACATATTTCTTGAATAAAATTATTTAACTTTCTTTTACTTTGACTACACGAAGTATCTTCGGTCACTGGGCGCAATCGAGCCCAACTCTTGTATTAAGCCTGTTTTCATATTCAACGCTACAACTTTTATTTCCGCTACTGTTTCCGCTTACGCTTACGCTTCCGCTTCCGGTTGCTGTTTCTGTTTCAACTCGCACAAAAACTTCAACAAAATATGCCACTAATCTACGGTACTACCAACCGCCGTAGCTGGGCTATTATTATGTTAAGCTATGCAAAAATGTTCATAATTTATCAAAAGTGTGCTATACGCTTGCTGCTGCTGCTGCTGTTGCTGTTGCTCATCCAATCTACTTACAGCAGCTATATATCTATTTGGCTGTACGTCCGCCTGCCTGTCTGTCTGTCTGTCTGTCTGTCTCAATTGTGTCGCTTGAAGGTATCCAACTGTCTTATTATGCTCATTAAAAGCAGTAAAAGTGTCGGAGTGCTGCTACATTTCGCGATTAATAAACCGCGAAAAGCTGAGCTAAGCTAAGCTGAACTGTACTGAGCTGCGTGAAGTGTCCTTGAAGTCTTGACGAAGAAGCAGAAATTGTAAAAGCATAAGTTTTTCCAGAACTATGTCAGTTGATGTTGTACATCACTTGTGATGCCATTGCCTTAGAAGTTTTACTGCTTGAAATACGACTTCGAATTTGAATGTTAGTTTCTGCTTGTCTTAGTCATATAAATATTTAGTTTTTTTTTTTTTTTGTATTTTAACTTGAATTTTTCTTCAAATTCCATTCAGTTTTGGAAATTGTATTACTTCCTCCAGCATTTCGGCTGCCATGTAGAAATGGCATCTATATGCATTAGTTATGTATGCTAACTTTTTTACGCTTCGAATTATTAAGTGTTCTTAGTTGCGCAAACTTTCACAACTTGCAAAATTTATAAGTCCGTATGGAACTTTTTCGAGCTGTGCACAAAGTAGAAATGTACATAAATAAACGTTCAAAAGTTTACTCGCATTTGGCGGCAAAAGAAAGTTACAGAAGCGTGCATAAAAAAAAAAATATGTATATATTATATTCGAGTATTCACGACTGCAAGATACACTGCAGACAGTCTAGATAAGTTGTTAGCTTTTGGCTGCTATATTTCTTACTGATGAACCACTTAATAAAACAAAAAGTTTTGAAGTAGGTTCTTATATGCGCTACACAACAAGACTGAAAAGTGTTAATCAATTCTTTATAAATGTGAAAATATTGCGCCATATGAGTCTGCTCTCAAGCTGGTGACCAAAGTAGATTACTATATTTCTTTGAGCAATCTGGATTTGATGCGATACAATAAAATCCATGGACCCATGCAAAAGCTTCAACTGCTTTAGAATGAGGATAATATAAAACTTACGTTGTCAGTTGTTGGCATATTCGAAGACAATAAATGCACTACTTACTTACTTAAATGGCCGTCAATCGTCTTCCGGTCATGGCCGCATTTAGGAAGGCGTGGAAGCCTCCATAATTTTGTGCGCACTGGCGCCTGTCGTTTTGAATGATAAGAACGAAGAGATCTCTCCATACCTGGTCATTCAAACGCGTGCCCGGTCGTCTTCTATGTCGGCGTCTTCCAATCAAGTTTAGGCCCCCAAGTAAACAATGCGTGCTGCAGCTCTTTCATACATTCGAATGAGGTGCCCAGCCTAGTGCAGCCGCTGGAATTTTATGCGCTGGACTATGTCAACCTCATCGAACAGCTCGTACATTGGACCAAAAACCCTGCGAAGAATCTTCCTCTCGTAGACTTCCAACGCTTTTTCTTCTAATTCAATCACGATCCATGCCTCTGCGCCTTACAATAGAACCGGAAGTATCAGCGTCTTATAGATCTTGATTTTTGTCTTTCGAGAGAGTGCTTAACTTCTCATTTGCTTGCTCAGCCCAAAAAAGCATCTGCTTGCAAGCGTGTTTCTTCGCCTGATATCCAGGTTGACATTGTTGTTGCTGATTATCTCGGATCAAAGATAGACGAAGTTTTCTACCACACTGAAGTTGAAATTCTCCATCGTCACTGACCGTCCAAGACGCAATGACGGAGTGCGAGAAGACACCAAGTACTTCGTCTTGTCCTCATTCACCGCTAGACCCATGAGCCGAGACTGTTTTTTAATCGCTGAGAACGCCTTGCTGACTCGCAGTTCCTGCGTGCCGATGATATCGATGTCATCGGCGTAAGCGGTCTTCCTTTTGGAAGATCGAGCCCGACATACTCTGTATTCCATTAGAAGATTGTAAAAAAATCGCAGGACAGAGCATCGCCCTGCCTGGTATCAAAGGGGCCGGAGATGTTTTTCCCCACCCTGATACCGCTTTGTGTGTGAGTAAGCGTCGTCATGCAAAGACGCACAATCTTTGCCGGGATACCTAGTGCAGACAGGGCATCGAAAAGCTTCGATCGTATCGGCGTGTCGAATGCTACTTAATGGTCGACAAATATGTGTTGTGTGTCTTTGTTAAATTTACGGGTCTTTTCCAAGATTTGCACCAAGAAATGTGAATATTTGGTCACTGGTCGACCATTTTGGTTTGAAGCCACACTGATATCGAATCCGTATATGGCCTCACACTATTACACAATACGCGCTACAGAATCTTATATCCGATGGAACGAAGACTTATTGAGCGGTAGTTGGTCTCCTTTCTTAAGGATAGGACAGAGAACACTGAGATTCCAGTTATTGGGATTGCGCTCATCGGACCATATCTTGCATAAAAATTGGTGCATACTCCTAACCAACTCTTCAGGGCCTGCCGCTTTGTTATTTTTTTAGCTTTTTAATAACTGAATTGACCTCGTTATAGTCCGGTGGCTCTACAATAACTGGTGGTTCCTGTGTCATTTCTCTATCGGTGGAATTGTGCGCTTCATCGCCTCCGAGTAGGTTAGACTCCTCCATAGTCTCAGTGATTCCTGTTCATCCGTTAGCAGATTTCCATTGTCATCCTTAGAGAAAGTTACTCCGTGTTTAAAACCTTCTATCAGACGCTTGACCTTTTGATAGAATTTTTGAGCTTCATTTCTGTCGCGTAACTTCGCAACATCCTCATACTTCTCATACTTTCTTGCTCCTTTTTCTTGCGTCTGAAAAGTCGTTTCTTCTCTCTCCGTTTCTCTCGATATCGCTCTCTAACAGCTCGCGTTGCTCCCGACTGCAGAGTTCGCTGATAGGAAGCGTTCTTCTCTGCAGTAGCATTGCGACACTCCTCGTCGTAACAAGAATTCTTCACAGGTTTTGTATAAACAATGACATCCTTGGCAGCCCTATCCATGGAGCGTGTGATATGTTCCCACTGCTCACATATATCTGGAGAAAACGGAGAGGTTTCCCGCAGCAGTCGGGAGAGTGTGTTTGAAAAACCTTCGGCGGTCTGTACTGATTGTAGCTTGCTGACGTGCTCTACGCAGAGCCCAGTGCGTACCTTGACTGCGACAAGTTAGTGGTCCGAGTCAATGTTGGAACCACTTAACGTTCTTAAGTCCAACACGCTCGATGCGTGACTTCCATCAATCAGAACATGATCAATTTGGTTGCGTTTGGGTTATTTGATCTGGACTCAGCCATGTAGCCTTGTGTACTACAACCTGCTGTTCCAAGTGTGTTTTGTTGGCTGGCACATGCGAAGGCTGTAATATAGCATCGGTGTACAACCATGTCCAGTTTTCTAGTTTTAATCTTGCAGCATCGTCGTTTAGCAACTTTGGAAAGACGTCCCCACTGGTGTTAATTTATGAGAACTGTCGCAATGTGGTGTTTACTGATGATGGGCATAAAAGCCAGTGTGGAGACGTATCGGTGTGCGTGACTGCTGGTGGTTGTACCAGTCAACCGAATGGTAACATGATTTTGGTCGAAATAGTATCCGACAAGAAGTGTTGCCGGTGCAACAGATCAGAAAGTTGGAGATTTCGCAAACTGGTTTATTTCGCTTATGACATACTCATTTTGTAAGCGTTGTGTATAACTAGCATGGCATGAGGTAGCCAGTGCATCACAATAAAATATTTATTCACAGATGAACCAAAAACTGAATTAATCAGCCAAAGCAAAGCTTGACACTTGACGCTTTCTGAAGGCTTGTGGTTTCCTGATTTTCTGAATGAAGACAAAGAATTGTTATATTTCAAATCGCTGCATGCTTTAGCACAAAAATAAAAACAGAGTAAGGCGGTCTTACTCCTATGCTGTTTTATAGATTCACATGAACAATTTTTTCCAAAAAATACCCTTTCTATCACAATTAGCTTCTTGAAATCGCCAACGAAAGTCTTTGCTGCCTTAACGCCTAGGCTTGCTGTTTGACGCAATGGATGCCAGTTAAGATTTATATTTAAATCTATCCATTGTTGGTTTTTTTGGAATACTAATAAATCTTTCAAATCAGCAGAAGTAGTAAAACTTCAAACATTACAGAGTGCTCTGATCTTCGGCCATCAAAGCTGCTAATGTCTAAATAGTAAATGAGTATAGAAAGAAAATCATTTGGCTGTTACATACATTTGCACATGTTTCAAATAGCCTTATACCCTACAATCCATAAGAAAATGAAAGTAGCTATTTATATGAAAAATTGTATCTCTCTAATGAAATGAATTTTCAAGCAGCAAAATATGGCAGCGTTGAAGTATTTTATTTAATTATTTTGAATGTCAAGTAGCACTTGGACAAGTTTTCAGTATAAATAAAAGCGTATTCAATTGGTCATTGGTAATTTAGCGCCCGAGAATAAATATATTCTATAATGATATCATGAAGTCCAGACTGTGCACATACCGAGATGTGTTATCGGAAAACCAATAATAAGTTTGTATGTATTTGTGTGAGTATTAGCTGTCTGCAGCGGCTGTCAAAAGCCCAAAACAAAAAAAAAAAAAAAAAAATATATATATATGTTATGTATATATAAAACCGAATAGTCGATTTTTGTTTTTTATATCTGTCTGCCTGTGTATATGCATTAGTAGTAAATATGTTCTTCTATTAAAATATCTTGCTGCCATTTTGTTTGTTGTTGAGATATGAAATACTTACGCATACAAGCAATCCGGCAGCTAAACTACATGCATAGGCGTATGCTGTATTGAGACCGGAGACATGCAGAGCATTCGGTTAAGCACTGAAGAAGTCTGTCATAGATATTCTAAAAAAATTCGACAGACAGCTGTATATGGCACTTTTAAATCGATTTGCTTACTGATGAAGACTATATTTTATAATAGTTTTTATCAGCTGTCTGTCTTAAATTTTCTAAGCTTTATATTTAAAAAAAAATACCAGCAGAAAGGCTGCACAACTGTGTCACGATTTCTTGCTTCTCTTGTGTGAATAAACAAGGTTTTGGGACAAATCTATTTTGACATTTCTATCATTTAATTACAGACGTGATTCTTTAGTTGTGAATGCTCATAAGTTCGTTTGGCATTTGATAATAAATATTTTGAAAAGTGTTCCTTCTTCTTGTTCATTTTTATTTTTTGAGTGTTTGTGACTTGGAAATTCTAAATCGTGAAGCTTGAAAAATGTCCTTCTGCAACGGATGTCACACTACGGCTCTGCACATGCATGAAGCTTCAGATACAATGTTAACCTTGAAGCTTTGCTGCACAAATTTAAGCATAAAAATTAAAATTTAGTAAGATACAACTTAAGTGAAGCCAGTTCAGTGGATTACTGTTTGTATTATAATTATTAATTAATTATTTATAAATATTATATTTCGTGGCATAAGTAATATATTTTCTTGATTTTGTAAAAATAAAGTTTTGACTTGTATTCTTATAAAAAAATAAAAAAAAAAACCAGTTAAAAGGATATTTTCAACTTATGCAAACGCGTGTAAGAGCCCAATAGAGGCATAGAAGAAGTCATTTATTCTGCAATAATATTCAAAAGTAGAATCAATGACTTAAGAGGCAAAATGGGTTATCAACATTTAACATAGAAAATATTCAATCAACAGTTCAGCCAGCGATGGGTAGACGGGAATTGTACGGAATTGTACTTTACTTAGTCATTTATAGAGGACTCAGCCAACTGAAGCATCATCAAATCCGATAACTACTTACGCGACAAGCCGTATAAAGCCAAACAAGGAAGATGTATAGATTGCTGGATCAAAAATTAAACCAAATAAAAAATAAAATAAAATCTGTAATCTCTAAGGCTGAACACAGCTGGTCTTAAACTAAGAGTTCAAAGGGACTTCAAAAGAAGTCTATTTGGTGGGTTACATCTAAAAAAAAGATTATAAAAATAAGAGAAACGAGTTTTTATTGTTGAGTAATAACAACGCGAGCTGTTAGAGTGCGATACGGAGAAACGGAGAGAGGAGAAAAGCCATTTTAGACGCAAGAAAATGAGCAAGAAAGGTGGGAGTATGACGATGTTGAGATGTCACGTGACAGAAATGAAAAAGTCAAAAGATCAAGCATCTGACTGAAGGTTTTAAGCCCGGAGTAACCTTCCGTAAGGATGACAATGGATATCTGGTAACGAATGAACAGGAATCACTGAGATTATGGAGGAGTCATTTTTCTAACTTACTTGGAGACAATTGCGCCGATAGAGAAATGACACCGGAACCACCAGTTAATGATGGCACTATTGTAGAGCCACCGGACTATTACGAGGTCGATTCAGTTATTAAAAAGCTGAAAAATAACAAAACGGCAGGCACTGATGGGCTGCCAGCTGAGTTATTTAAGACTGGCGGCGAAGAGTTGGTTAGGAGTATGCACCAACCTTTTATGCAAGATATGGTCCGATGAACGCATACCTAATGACTGGAATCTCAGTGTTCTCTGTCATATCTTTAAGAAAAGAGACCCCGCGGAATAAGTCTTCTCTCCATCGGATATAAGATTCTGTCGCGCGTATTGTGTAATAGGCTGAAGCCTTATACGGATTTACTGATAAGATGATATCAGTGTGGCTTCAGACCAAAAAAGTCGACCGGTGACCAAATATTCACATTACGTCAAATCTTGGACAAGGCCCGAGAGTTCAACAAAGACACTCACCACCGCTTTCGACAAGCCGATTCGAGCGAAGTTCTTCGACGCGCTGTCTGCACTAGGTACCCCGGCAAAGATTGTCCGTCTTTGCATGGCGACGCTATCTAACACACAAAGCGTTGTCAGGGTGGGGAAAAACCTCTCCGACCCCTTTGATACTCTGATGCTCTGTTGTTTGATTTTTTCAATCTTCTGATGAATACATCCTATGCCAGTGCCCGTACATACAGAATATGTCACGCTCGATCTTTCAAAAGGATGTGATGCTGCTCGCTTAAGCCGATGACATCGATATCATCGGCACGCAGGAAATATAGAAGTGAAGCCTCTTAATCATTTTAAGTGCTGATCTAACATTAATCTCCAATTGGGCTCGGAAAAATTTTGAGGGAAATTTTGAATTTCATCGAATATATTCTCTTCAGCGATGAAGCTCATTTTTTGGTTAATTGCAAAATATGAGTTATTGGACAGCAACAGACCCAAGAGAATTTTTTGCCTCACGAAAAGTGATCGAGTGGTGGGAATTTCTTGCCAGAAGACCATGTTTTTATTTAAACAAAAATCATCGCCATTTTATAGTCAAGTTGGAAGTTGTTCTATGTTGATCAATTGTTCAATTGACAAAATAATTATGTAATATCGAAAATTGGTCCGGTCGAATGGCCACATCGTGCTCATGCGATTTAGAGTAGCTCAGGGGCAATATTGGATCAACTTCAAACATGGAGCCGCTATAGCAAAGTCCATTCGTTCGTCAGTCTAAAAGAATGAAACTTTGTGTGTTCCAAGTTCCCATCATACCATATGATCCTGCTTAATTGTAATTTGCACAAACAATAGAGCAAACCGCAAGTCTAAGCAGCTCAGGATTTAGGCAGGATTACTTTTGTCGAGTTTTGTGTAGAATTTTAATTGCCGAACACTTTGCCACAAAATATCTCTAATCCAATTGCCACACAATATATATACATATATATTTTATGACTTTTGAAACGCTCCCAGCAGAATTAAACAAACGTTTAATGTTACAAGAAAATTTGCATGCAATTTGAGTAACAAATCTCTGGCATCGTTAAAGTCAACTTCCGCTCGAAGCAATACCGGCTGCTGCTGCTGCTGCTGCTGCTATTCCTAGTTTCACTTGTAGCTAGGCTAGGCCACTTTGTTTTGGCTTCGATATATCATTCCATCACCTCCGCCGCACTACCCTGCACAACTTGGTGCCTTGCGTGTGACATTCAATGTATTTTCATAGCCTGTCGTTTTTCGTTCTCGTTTTCTGTATATTTTCGTGGTCGCCGGCAATGAATGACAAACAATTGGTAAATGTGACACAAACACGATCCGCATCACATCGCTTGGCATCGCATCGAATGCTATCCGGATTTTCCATATAGAACGTTCGCCCCTTAGGCCATAAATGTCTGTCGACATCGACTGACTCTAAAATTCGTGGCTGCATTTGGCTTGCTGCTTCATGCTCAGGCGCTGTTCTGCGGTGTGCCAAGTTGTGCCCTCTGATTGCAGTTGAACTGTTTGTCTGTCTGTCTGTCTGACTGTCCTCACAGCCTTTGTCTTTGCCTCTGTGTCCTTTGTTCTTTAACTGTGTCTCGTACGTAGTACGGAGGCAACGTTACCAAAAGTGACTAATTCAAACGTTCCTATATGCACAATAAGTTCTCACATCTTCTTCTTTCTCCTGTTTATAAGCACAATTTATGCGCGTCACATACGAGCAATTTGAATTTGGTTTGGTTTGGTTTATTTTTTGTTTGTTTTGTGTCATGTTTTTTTTTCTATACACTTCACATTTACTGTGGTATAAAGTATTAACAATATGTCAGGCACTTTGTAACAACTTAAAATACGCGAAAAGGATTCTACAAGTCGATGCCAAATTACTTTCTGTTAAAATTTGTTAAAAAAAATTTCATTGTGAAGTTAATGAATCGATGTTGTCTGCAGCCAAGGCCGTAGCGAAGAGATGGCAGGGGGAAGTTCGTATTTTCATATTATTTCCCTGAATTAATTTGTACTGAATTAGTCGCGATTATTAGTAGATGGGTCGTAAGGGTCCTTCCTCACCACTCTACACTATTAAACAAAAAATAATACAACTTTCCCTTCGAGGACAGCAGGCGACGCCCTTGTCTTCAACGTTTCCAAGATGTTTTGGAAATTTTTGCCTATGCGAGAAACTGATTTGAGAAACTCGTGGTTCCAAGAAAATTAAATAAAATTATAAAAAAAAATAAATAAAAAAAAAAATAAATTAATTAAATTAAATAAAAAAATAAATAAAAAATAGAACAGAATAAAATAAATTAAATAATAAAATTTAATAAGAGAAAAAAATAGACAAAAGAGTACAAAATAAAACAAATTAAAATTTTTTTTATTTTTAAAAATGAAATGATAAAAATAATTAAATAATGTTAATTAAAGTTAAATAAAATACTATAAAAATATTAAATAAAATTTAACAGAAACAAATAAATTAAAATAGACAATAAATACATTAAAATAGAATTAAAAAGAATATAGTAAAAAAAAAAACAAAATAAAATAGAATTCAGTTAAATTAAATAAAAATAAATATAATTAAATAAAACTAATTTTATTTAATTTTAAAATTAAATATAATTAAATAAATTTAATAAACATGTAAACAAATTAAAAGCAATGCCAAACAAAAAAAATTTAAATAAGATAAAAGTAAAAAAAAAAATTAAATAAAAAAAATAATAAAATAGAATAAATAAAATATAAATAAATTAAAAAAAAAACTAAATAAAATTCAATAAATGTATTTAAAAGTATGTAACGTTCAACAACTTAAATAAAATGATATAAAAAAAAAATTTTAAAAATTAAAAAAAGAAAAAGATAAATAAATTACAAACAAAAAAAATAAAATAGAACAGAATAAAATAAATAAAAATTAGAACAAAATAAATTAAAATAAAATAACATACAAAAAAATAAAAAAAAATATAACAGAACAAAATAAACCTAAATAAATTAATATAAAAAATTTATATAAAAAATAGAACGGAACAAAATAAATTGATATAAAAAATTAAATAAATTAAAATTAAATAAAACTAAATAAAATTAAATAAAATTAAATAAAATTAAATAAAATTAAATAAAATTAAATAAAATTAAATAAAATTAAATAAAATTAAATAAAATTAAATAAAATTAAATAAAATTAAATAAAATTAAATAAAATTAAATAAAAATTAAATAAAATTAAATAAAATTAAATAAAACTAAATAAAATTGAATAAAATTAAATAAAATTAAATAAAATTAAATAAAATTAAATAAAATTAAATAAAAATAAATAAAATTAAATAAAATTAAATAAAATTAAATAAAATTAAATAAAATTAAATAAAATTAAATAAAATTAAATAAAATTAAATAAAACTTAATAAAATTAAATAAAATTAAATAAAATTAAATAAAATTAAATAAAATTAAATAAAATTAAATAAAATTAAATAAAATTAAATAAAATTAAATAAAATTAAATAAAATTAAATAAAATTAAATAAAATTAAATAAAATTAAATAAAATTAAATAAAATTAAATAAAATTAAATAAAATTAAATAAAATTAAATAAAACTAAATAAAATTGAATAAAATTAAATAAAATTAAATAAAATTAAATAAAATTGAACAAAATAAAATAAAATTAAATAAAATTAAATAAAATTAAATAAAAATAAATAAAATTAAATAAAATTAAATAAAATTAAATAAAATTAAATAAAATTAAATAAAATTAAATAAAATTAAATAAAAATAAATTAAAATTAAATAAAATTAAATAAAATTAAATAAAATTAAATAAAATTAAATAAAATTAAATAAAATTAAATAAAATTAAATAAAATTAAATAAAATTAAATAAAACTTAATAAAATTAAATAAAATTAAATAAAATTAAATAAAATTAAATAAAATTAAATAAAATTAAATAAAATTAAATAAAATTAAATAAAATTAAATAAATTTAAATAAAATTAAATAAAATTAAATAAAATTAAATAAAATTAAATAAAATTAAATAAAATTAAATAAAATTAAATAAAATTAAATAAAATTAAATAAAATTAAATAAAATTAAATAAAATTAAATAAAATTAAATAAAATTAAATAAAATTAAATAAAATTAAATAAAATTAAATAAAATTAAATAAAATTAAATAAAATTAAATAAAATTAAATAAAATTAAATAAAATTAAATAAAATTAAATAAAATTAAATAAAATTAAATAAAATTAAATAAAATTAAATAAAATTAAATAAAATTAAATAAAATTAAATAAAATTGAATAAAATTAAATAAAATTAAATAAAATTAAATAAAATTGAACAAAATAAAATAAAATTAAATAAAATTAAATAAAATTAAATAAAAATAAATAAAATTAAATAAAATTAAATAAAATTAAATAAAATTAAATAAAATTAAATAAAATTAAATAAAATTAAATAAAATTAAATAAAATTAAATAAAATTAAATAAAAATAAATAAAATTAAATAAAATTAAATAAAATTAAATAAAATTAAATAAAATTAAATAAAATTAAATAAAATTAAATAAAATTAAATAAAATTAAATAAAATTAAATAAAATTAAATAAAACTTAATAAAATTAAATAAAATTAAATAAAATTAAATAAAATTAAATAAAATTAAATAAAATTAAATAAAATTAAATAAAATTAAATAAAATTAAATAAAATTAAATAAAATTAAATAAAATTAAATAAAATTAAATAAAATTAAATAAAATTAAATAAAATTAAATAAAATTAAATAAAATTAAATAAAATTAAATAAAATTAAATAAAATTAAATAAAATTAAATAAAATTAAATAAAATTAAATAAAACTAAATAAAATTGAATAAAATTAAATAAAATTAAATAAAATTAAATAAAATTGAACAAAATAAAAATAAAATTAAATAAAATTAAATAAAATTAAATAAAAATAAATAAAATTAAATAAAATTAAATAAAATTAAATAAAATTAAATAAAATTAAATAAAATTAAATAAAAATAAATAAAATTAAATAAAATTAAATAAAATTAAATAAAATTAAATAAAATTAAATAAAATTAAATAAAATTAAATAAAATTAAATAAAATTAAATAAAATTAAATAAAATTAAATAAAACTTAATAAAATTAAATAAAATTAAATAAAATTAAATAAAATTAAATAAAATTAAATAAAATTAAATAAAATTAAATAAAATTAAATAAAATTAAATAAAATTAAATAAAATTAAATAAAATTAAATAAAATTAAATAAAATTAAATAAAATTAAATAAAATTAAATAAAATTAAATAAAATTAAATAAAATTAAATAAAATTAAATAAAATTAAATAAAATTAAATAAAATTAAATAAAATTAAATAAAATTAAATAAAATTAAATAAAATTAAATAAAATTAAATAAAATTAAATAAAATTAAATAAAATTAAATAAAATTAAATAAAATTAAATAAAATTAAATAAAATTAAATAAAATTAAATAAAATTAAATAAAATTAAATAAAATTAAATAAAATTAAATAAAATTAAATAAAATTAAATAAAATTAAATAAAATTAAATAAAATTAAATAAAATTAAATAAAATTAAATAAAATTAAATAAAATTAAATAAAATTAAATAAAATTAAATAAAATTAAATAAAATTAAATAAAATTAAATAAAACTAAATAAAATTGAATAAAATTAAATAAAATTAAATAAAATTAAATAAAATTAAATAAAATTAAATAAAATTAAATAAAAAAAATTTGTCTATAAAGTATTGGGTGTTTGCATACGGTTTTCTAATAGAGGGCATTACAACTTTGCGTCGTGTTCCTTCGAGACTATATTCATTTGGAAGCTACTGTCATTGCGGGTATTTTTTAGTACATTTTATTTGGTTGAAGCAAAAATAACAATTTTTTTTATTCATTTGAAAATGTCGAACTTTGTGGCAGATGAAGTGTTTTTGCGGGTAGTTCTTCTTCATTACTGTAACATGAAAAGAAAAGTCATCGTATTTTAGTGGAAGTTTGGGGTGAACATGCTCTAGCTGAACGAACGTGCCAGAAGTGGTTTGCATGGCTTAAAAGTTTCAAAATCGACTTAGAAGACGAAGGTTTGAAAAAGGTTTGAAGGTTTGATGAAGAATTGGTGGCATTGCTCGATGAAGATGTGTGCCACACGCAAAAAGAACTTGCAAAAGCTTTCAAAGTTGATCAAGCAACCATTTTCAAACGTTTAAAATCATTGGAAATTGGGTGCAAAAGTAATTGAAACCTAGAGACGTCGAATGCCGATTCTGCATGTCGGAAATATTGCTTGAACGCCACAAAAAGAAGTCATTTTTGTATCGGATTGTCACTGGTGATAAAAAATGGATTCAGTATGATAATCGCAAGCGTAAAAAGTCGTATATGAGACAAAGTTGTGTTGTATTATGAGCTCCTAAAATTATGTCAGACAATCAAAAGGAACCCCTACGGAACACAATTGATTCGACCAGACACTACTTGTTCATATTGTCGATATAAAAGACTTTAGGTCTAGAAAGCTCAACTGATTGCTAACTAAACGAAGGCATCATTTTCTCTTGTTGCAGATTATATAAGCCAGTGCTAGTCGATAGTAAAATACTCTACAAGTTTTTTAGTAGTCGGTCAGTTAGTTGTCAAAATATGCCGCTTTTGATATTGCTTTACAAACAAATATAAAATTCATACCGCTAGGCATCTCTTATGACAAAAAAAAAAAAAAAACGAGAACCAACCAGCAACAAATACAAAGAAAGAAATATTAAAACTAACTAGAATTTAACATAAAGTCTTTGCAGTATTCAGTTTGAAGCGATTATTTGTTGACTGGTTGATAGATTGAACAAATTTTGTTCATCGATTAAAAATTTCAGCAACTCAGCAAGATTAATCGGCGGCAGAGTCTATAGAAATATCAAATAAAATTTTATTAAATTTTTGTAAAGCGTATCAAAATTTCGTGAACACTTTGTCTTTGTATTCGTTTCTGTTGTTTCTAATACGCTCTCGCATTCTACGAGTATTTTGCTCTGCATATTTTCATTTTGTCTCAGTTACGGATTTTATTTCCAGGCCAACAGAGAATTTCAATATCAATTTGTTTGACAAAGCCGAGACAGATTTCGTGCACAAACAAAAGTAGCAGCAGCATCAGCAGCAAGGACAACAAGGACTAACAAGGACATCTACAAAGCCAATCGGAATGTGAACATTTAGCATTTGCATTCAAGTCAAAGCACTAAAATATCATACAGCATTGAGAAAAAAAAAGAATCCAAGAACCATCAGCAACAGAAACTGAAACTGAATCTAAATCTGTTTCTAAGTTGGCAGCTGAGTGAGTTAATCTGACAAAATAATGTCAAATTTTGTTGGCAAAAAGTGTAAGTCTTCGTCGCTCGCTTTTGGAACTAGCAGTTGTGTGTGTGTGTGTGTGTGACAATTAAAGCTGACAAGTAACACAACAAAAACAATAGTCTATCTTAGTGCAACATAAGTGAAAATCCATGCAAAATCGATTTCAAAACAAACTTGATACACAAACGCGTTCGCACTTCGCACTTTCTGTGCGCAACAGCAACATATGCCAATTTTTGGCAATGGCCACTATGTAGCCCAACAAACTCGTAGATACTCACTTGTATCTGTATACATATATGTTGTATCTTTGTATCTGTCCTCTGTTTGTGGATTTTGCTGTCGCCTTATGTTGCACGTTATTCTGAATGTTTAGCGAATTCGCGTTAAGCTGCGCGTGAAAATGAAATATGAAAGCAGCTTTTGCTGATGTTTTTGATTTTGCATAACTTTTTGCCAAAACAGCAACAACAACAACAACAATTACTCACATTTTCACATATCTGCACACTGATCCGATTTGCTAATTTTTTTTTTGTTTTTGGTTGGGCTTGTGTCTGATAAGTTAGCAAAATATTTCCAGTAATTTTGGCAACACGAACTCTGCGCAACTCATAAAAAATGAATTAACCCATTGACCAGAAATGCAGAAATATGTTTTGGTTTATACCCTATAGCCATACGGTCAGGTCTATCGAGTGGTAGAAATATTAAAGGAATCAAATTGTAATAATTGAGCAAAGTTGAAAAATGCAGGACATGTGGAAGTTGGAAGACGTATGGCATAAACAAGATGGAAGATGGTTTAAACATATATGGAAGATGGTTGGAAGATAGTTGGAAGATAGTTGGAAGATATATTACAGAAGATAAATGAAAGATAAATGGTAAATAAAATGATAGAAGATAGATGGAAGGTGGCTGAAAGAAGGTAGTTCGTTGGATAATCAAAGGTTGGAGGATAGATGGAATATGCATTGATCTTAGATGCTATTTTTTGTTGGAAGATATATGGAAAATGGTTGGAATATATTATGAAAAGTGGAACATAGATAGATGGAAAAAAGATGGAAGATAGAAAGCCCGCAATCAATCATTTAAGACATTTCAGATATTTTGTTTTGTGATCCCAGCGAAGGAGACGTTACACTTCATTACTTAAAAAAATAAAAAATATCGAATGCCATGAGTTTTCTCGACTCCTAGATATCATGTAGCCCCATTGAAGTATTAATTTTTATAAAGGATATGTTACTATTTCGAACAGTGTAGAATATTTTATTATAGGATGCACCAAACTCATCAATTGAAGCTAATTTAATTTACAAAACCGCAAGAAGAAGGACTGCGTTGTATAGGGGCCACTCCTCCAAGTGGTCCGAACTGGATCTTTATAGAGTACTTCATTAGAATTGAACTTTCGCTTTTAGCTAAAATAGAAAAAGAAAAAATTTTCATTCATTCTGGTTTCTATAAGTACTAACCTTTAGAACAATCTAAATACTTAAGCTTAAAGGTTTTTTTTTTATAGTCAGACAGACAGCCGGACGTGTCTATATCGACCCGACTCGTGGCTAGGAACAGTTCAAATTCGATTAGAGCTACAACAGCAGCCACAGAAATACCAGCAACAGCAACAACAACAACATGGTCACCATTGCCAAACGCTTATTTCAGTTTGCCTCCATCCGCGTAGACACAACACTGGGCGTACTGTAATTCGGTTCAATATTTAACCAGCCAAACTACAGAAGTGAGCTTGACGACTTCAACGTTAATTGGTGGAGATTGAAACGCTTCACACTGGATAAAGCTATATGCCTAGCCTCTCACAGAGCGAAAGTATTGACGACTGGCTTTCCGACGCTCTATCCTTTAAGCCGTAGAATAAGTCCATCCTGCTTAGACTTTGCTTTATACCAAGGAATGCTCGATGGGCTGATAGACATCTGTTGCTAATTATTAACATCCAGGCTCAATCCAAAGCTGTTATGTCTGAACACTGTCTTCTCTTGAGGCACTTATCTATTTTAAGTTTCCAGAGGAATGTCGATGAGTTGATCCATTTCAATATGGAGCTGAAGACATCTCAGCACATAAATGTTGCAGTGCATTTTTTTACCTAAAATATTCATACTGTGGCAACTCTATCGGGTCTTGTTGTTAGTAATTCAAACCCTTCAACTCTCAATTGTTTTAGTAGAGAAATGAGGAACTTAATTTGGGCTCAAGAGACAACAGCGACGGAGATTTATTCGCACCCACCTTCTAGTGGATAATGCCTTGTAGCAAAGCACTAGTCGCCTACTAAAAGAGGAGCTTAAGATTCAGAGAGGAGTATTTTGTGAGAAAACTCGAGGCAATGGATAAAACAATATACTCCAGATACTCTCTTTGGAGACATATGGCGATTAAAAACACTTTGGGTGAAGTATGCAGAACCAAAGGGAAAATGACAAAACTTTCGCTCTACACCTGTAAAAGCAATTTCTGCCTTTCAAAACAGCATCTGACGAAGAGGTAAAAAAACGGAAAGTGCTCTGCATACACCCTTACAAATGGACTTGCCTATCATGCCTATAAGAGTAGAAGAGGTAGTGGATGCAATCAAACGTCTGCCAAAGAAGAAATTCCAGGACCTAATGCGATATGTCACATCACATATTATATTGATTTTCAATGAAATACTTAGAATGCAATACTACTTGGTTAGCTGGAGGCTGATTAGAGTTCTTAATATCCAGAAACCTGTTAGGCCGGAGGAAGATACTGAGTTGTGCCGATCAATCAACATTTTTCCTTCACTCTCTGGGGAGAAGCTTGATATATTACGGCTTGACAGGCATGTGAATCTTGGATAAATCTTAGCAATGCACCAGTTTGGCTTCAGGGAAAGGAACAACGCTATGAGCAGATTCACAGGGTGGTGAATCGCGGATGTACGAATCCTACCAGGCATCGCCTTAGACAAATTACAGCTTTGTTTTTTAGACACGACGTTAAGGGTGAGTTTAGTCTTGAGTGGTGTGCTCGCAGGTGGAACATTAAACTAAGCCCTAGAAAATGCAAAATATGGCTACGTACTGTGCAGGAGTCAGTTGCCAGCTGTCCAGCTAAACAATGAATGTCTAAAGGTTGACCAGGAGGAAAAGTATTTTGGCGGCTTTCGAGTTTTATATTAATTACTAGCAGTTCAAACTTGTGCTGCTATGTGCCTTCTTTGTCTTCCTTCTGTTTAGGTAAGACAATGTTAAGAATGAAGTTTTTTAGATCACGTCACAACAGGTATTCAGTGATTTTAGATAACAATTACCTACCATCACACAACACAATCTAAACAATTCTGTGTCGCAATGTAGAACATATTGTAGAATAGAGGTGTACTATGCCAACATTTTATAGATAAAGTCTGACGCAATTGATATGCGCGCAGTTTGAGTAGCACATTGCACATGTCATATGTTTGAAAACGGCTAGAAAACAGTTTGAATAGCTTTAGTGTTTAGCAATTTTTAAGCTTAAAAAAACGTATTTTTTCTTAAATATAAAAATCTTTTGACTCTGCAGATCAATTTTGATCAAATAAACACTAAATATTAAACACAATAAAGCTTTTTAGACTTCAATAGTTTGATTTTAAGTCCAATGAGTGACTTTTACGTGATGCGCGCACAAACAAACAAACAAACAAACAAAATAAGTTTGACATGCAGAAATTTAAATTTCGAGCATTTGACGCCATTAAAATGAAATACCTTAAACAAATTGTTGACTTTAAGATGTGCATGGCATCATCTATGCAACTTAACTGCTTTAAAAAAGCTTGCATTATTTCACAGACTGTTTCTCATCACATTTAAAATAAATTTTACTCTAAATAATAATGAAAAACTTTCCATGCTGCTTGCAGAGTTATACAAATTTGCTTTTAAAAATGCAAATTGAAAAAACAAAAAAACAAAATTGTTGTAAAAAGCGGAAAATAAGTTTTGCTGATGTTTTCTCCAAACTTTACACATTTACAGAAATGCAATGTAAATTTTTTTTAGTTTTTTACTTAAAAAATTGTATTAGAAACTATTGCACCTCATGTTTGTGTATACACTTAAACTCTAAACTAATTGAAATTTGTGCTTTTGTTGGTGCCGCACATGTGATTAGTTAATTAATTAATTAAATGTTGACATCCGTAGACACGTCTCGACTTAGCTAAAGTGAAATTTTCAAATTGAATTCAGCACTCGACCACTTTGCAATCTGTTCGGCAGTTAAAACAGATTTACCATTGGAAATTTCAGATTTGAATCACAGACACACGTACGACTCAGTGCGACTGCTTGTAGCCCCTTTCTACATAAAAAAAAAAAAAAAAAAAAAAAAACATTTTGTTTTTTTATTCCAGTTGTTGTTGCTTCGTTGCATATTATATTCCGCTGGGTTTTGTTGCATTGTGAAATCGTATTAGCCACTGCTACCAGCCACGTTCACTTGCTGCTCATTTCGGGATTAGTACTGGCGAGGTGAGCGTGTTGATTGCGGTTTTCCAGCTGCTTTGGTAGTTGATAGTTCAGACACGCTTCTCGGTGCGGTCTTGGGTGACATTGCCAAAGGTTGTTCATAGCTGTTGAACTGCTGAACTCTGTGTACAACACATTTTTTTTTCGACTTAGTATGCTGCCAGTGTTTGTATTGCATTTTGTTTGTTTTCTTTCTTCCAATTTTTGTTCATTGATAACACTGCAACTTGACGTTTAAACATTTGTTATACGCTACACAGTTTGTGTGCAGTCGTAGTGAAGTAGTGAAGTGCGTTGGAACATATTTGAATGTCAGTTAATGTGGGTGCGGTGGGTAGTTTTGTTCACATTGAAAATTGGAAGTGTATAAATTTGTTGTAAATTAATGATTTGAATGAGTAAAAACAATAATTCAAACTATTTTTAAAAGATAATTTACTTACATGGTTGACCAATGCCAGTAACTGGTTGCCAAGCTATCTCGAGTTATTTTAATCTTGCTTGGTGCTGGCTAGGCAGCTGCAGTTGAGTTGAGTCTAAGAGTTGCAGTCTTACTAGTCGTTTATGCGTAGCTTTTTCGGATGAGTTGCTGCTATGCAATGACCATTTAGAATACCTATTAACAGTCTACAGTCTCTGCTTTGAAGTCGCAGCCGGTCATATTATGTGATATATTATTGCTTTGTTTCTGGCAAACCCATCTTGTTACATCTTTTGTTACCCGATTATGTTTACCATCTTTGAGGTGCTTAGAACATCAACTAAAACTCCAAATTCCACAAAGCTTTAAAACAGCCAGTGGGTCCTCTACAAAGACAAAGCTTTGGTCCAAGCCACCAATAAAGTTAATATTTATTATAAAAGCTTTGGGTTAGCATGACAGCTAACCTTACTTGGACTTGGGCATCCTAATTAAGTTGTTTATATGTACGGGCACTGAGGTAGAATGTATTCCTTTAGAAGACTGAAAAAATCTCACGACAAAGCATCGCCCTGCTTGAAACCTCTCTTGGTATCAAAGGAGTCGGAGAAGTTTTTCCCTAACCTGACAACGCTTTGTGTGTGAGAAAGCGTCGTCACGCAAAGACGCACAATCTTTGCCGGGATACCTAGTGCAGACAGGGCATCGAAAAACTTCGATCGTATCGGCGTGTCGAATGCGGCTTTATAGGCGACAAATAGGTGGTGTGTGTCTTTGTTAAATTTACGGGTCTTTTCCAAGATTTGCACCAAGTAATGTGAATATTTTGTCACTGGTCGACCATTTTGGTTTGAAGCCACACTGATATCGAATCCGTATATGGCCTCACACTATTACACAATACGCGCTACAGAATCTTATATCCGATGGAACGAAGACTTATTAAGCGGTAGTTGGTCTCCTTTCTTAAAGTTAGAACAGAGAACACTGAGATTCCAGTCATTGGGTATGCGTTCATCGGACCACATCTTGCATAAAACTTGGTGCATACACCTAACCAACTCATCGCCGCTGGTCTTAAATAACTCAGCTGGCAGCCCAACAGAGCGTGCCGCTTTGCTATTTCTCAGCTATTTAATAACTGAATTGACCTCGTTATAGTCCGGTGGCTCTACAATAGTGCCATCATTACCTTGTGATTCCGGTGTCATTTCTCTTTCGGCGGAATTGTGCGCTTCATCGCCTCCGAGTAGGTTAGACTCCTCCATAGTCTCAGTGATTCCTGTTCATCCGTTACCAGATTTCCATTTTCATCCTTACAGAAAGTTACTCCGTGTTTAAAACCTTCAATCAGACGCTTGACCTTTTGATTGAAATTTCGAGCTTAATTTCTGTCGCGTAACTTCGCAACATCCTCCTACTTCTCATACTTTCTTGCTTCTTTTTCTTGCGTCTGTAAATGCGTTTCTGCTATCTCCGTTTCTCTCGATATCGCTCTCTAACAGCTCGAGTTGCTCCTGACTGCAGAGTTCAGTAATAGAAAGCGTTCTTCTCTGCAGTAGCATTGCGACACTCCTCGTCGTACCAAGAATTATTCACAGGCCTTGTATAACCAATGACATTCTTGTCGACCTATCCATGGAGCGGGTGATATGTTTCCACTGCTCACATATATCTCGAGAAGACGGAGAGGTTTCCCGGAGCAGTCGGGTGAGTGTGTTTGAAAAGGCTGCGGCGGTCTGTTCCGATTGCAGCTTGCCGACGTCTAGCTTAGCTAGACTACGCTAAGCCTAGTGCACACCTTGGCTGCGACAAGACAGTGGTCCGAGTCCGATCTATGATATACGAAGATCATCATCAATATTTCGTGGGAACAGATAAGCCATAATGTATATATATTTCTGATCAGCATTAAAAGTCGATGTAGATATATCCGTTTGTCTGTCTGGCTGTGCGTATGAAAGTTAAGATCTTGGAGTACATAAGAGTAGAGCCTTCAAATTTGAATTTTTAGTTTCTCATTCATTTTCCAACTCACTTGTAACAACAATAAAAACTAAATATTGTCTCGAATAAACTGTTTTGCGGGGAGTTCTTCTTCATAACTTTAAAATAAAGACAAGTGCGACCGAAGGTCATCGAATCTTAATAAAAATTTATGGCAAACATGCTTGCTCTGAACCATCGTGTCGAACGAGGTTTGGTCGCTTTAAATGTCTTGATTTTGAGCTTGAAGACATGGAACGGCCGGGTCAATCCAAAATGTTTGCTATATGTGGATCAATGACAAACGTTTCAGGAGCTGTCAGAATTATTGAGAGTGGATAAGTCGACTGTTAACATACGCCTAAGTCCCATGGAATTGATTCAAAGGCAAGAAAACTGGATGCCACACGAGCTAAAAAAAAGGAAGAGATTTTTGCATTGCGTTGTGAAAAGCGACAACACCAAGCGCAGAAAGACATGGGTTTTGCCTGGCCAGCTTGAGTTGGTAAAGCGCATAACTAAGTCGTACATACTCAACTGCAGCATACGTTCTCCTTATTTAGTAATTTTAAGACAATTTCTTTGAAATGTCTGGCAATTTTTTTTTATGTAACTCGATTTGATTTAGTGGATATTCTTTCGCAATTCTTGTGAAGTTTTCTTGAAATTAATGTGTTATGTCTTGTTCTGTTTTTTGTTTTATTTTTTCTGCTCAGCTTCTTGTTTTTCGTATTATTTATTATTAGTAGTGACCTGTCAGAATATCAGCGCATATTGTGTAATATTTATGCTTCCATAGAGCGCAGCCATAATTAATAAACTGCAAGTTGCACTAAGAAGAAAAATGACGTTTGCTGCCACCAGAAGTGTCAGACATTGAATGATATTAATATCGGTAATCAACTTCAAATATATACGAGCACATATAACAGAAAAGATGTATAAACAGTCAGTCAGTCAGTCAGACAACTGCAAACGAGCCGCAACATTAAGTAATAAGACTTGAGCACACTCAAGCAATGCCGGGCAACATGGCGTATGAGTGATATGTATGGATTGGGCGCGGCAGTGAGTTCGTCCGACTGTCCGACTGCCATAGATCAATGACTGCATGCATTTGTGTATGTATACGAGTATAAGTACAATGGGTATGTAGAGTAGGCGTGTCGCTTTATTTATCGTCTATTCAAGTAAGTCGTTAGCGCGCTCGAATTATAGCAGCTACTGCAGCAGACATTCAATCACCTGGGCGTGGCATGCACTAACTCATTCACTTACAGGCGGCATTAGGCGGCACAATTTTAAAGGCTTCTTCAAAAGTATTGCACGACTCATACTCGGCGCCGTTTGCAGTTGAAGACTAAACTTAAAAAGCCGGCATTGTATTAGTTGTGTAGCGCGCGAGTGTGGCATACACAGCCAATCTCTGTAAAAGTTTTCGCTTTAAATTAACTTAAGCGCATATGATAGGCAACTGCAACGGCAACTGCAACGGCAACGCACAGCTGACAGTTATTAGTGATTTTGTGCAAAGTTTGTAGTGCTCCTGGCTGTTTCACAGCTACACAGTGTAGTGTGTTTGTTTGTACATAATGCTGACCTAATTTCTGTTTTAAGGTTTTTTTTTCATTTTTTTTTTGTTTGCATGCTGCAGGCGTCTTAGCAACAGATTGCTTGGCATTGTTTGTCGGTGCTGTCGTTTTTATAATGCTTTAAGGATGTTTAAGGATGCAAGTATTGCTCATTTTCCTTTTTTTTTTTGTTTTTTTTTTTGTTTGTTTCTATACCCTGTAACTATATAGTGTAAGTGATTATATTATACTTGTGCTAGTCTATGTAACAGCCAAAAAACGTTTATCAATGGAAGAATGGATTTAAACATGTCCGTCTGTCTGTCTGTTTGTATAAACAAGTTTTTGGACAAATTTTTTTTGTTCATATTCAGACAAACGAACAAGTTAATATGTTTTTTTCAACGTTTTTTAGAGGACATTTCCTTAAATGGTCCGATTTGAAATCTAATGAAATATTTTATTAGAATAGACACAAAATATACTAAATTCAGCATACCGAGCTGAATTAAAAACAATTACTACCTACTTTTTTCTTACAAAAACTCTGAAAGGTGGTACAGATTTGTATAT